>JADLZK010011392.1:600000-1050207 GCA_015847255.1 Hyparrhenia diplandra | reverse complement strand
TATCCAAATTATTATTGTGCGATTTGTATAAGAAACAAATTGGAAAATATATGAAACGCCTCCAAAGCGAGATTCTAAAGAACATCAAGCCCAAGGAGAAGAGAGAGAATGCCCATAAATATGAATATCAACATCTATACATAAGCCTGGGCGTCGAGGCCCAAATCCAACATGAAATCATACCGGCCCCAGGACATGGGTTTAGTATTTTTAGGCATAACTTTCTCATCTGAGAAATCCGGATTTCGAGTGATCCAACAGTCAAAACGAAGCTTACTCCGAGGCCCACGCACTCCTACAAAATTTCAGGCCAAATGGCCCATATCTTTGTGCGGGGCGCACCAATTGCGCGCATAGCGCACCACCGGCCTTGCTGTAGCGGCCCGGCTTTCTTGAGCGGTTCATTACTTTTTCAAAAGTGTGTTGCCCGATGTTGGTTGGTCGGTTTTGGGCTGATTAGGGAAGGCATTCCAAGGCCGGTTTTGCTCCTTCCATGTGGGGATGGTAATCTTCAAGAGCCCCTCTCCTCTACCTATAAAAGGAGGCTCTCCCCCCATTCAACACACACCATTCAAGGAAGAGTCTCCCTCTCCTCTAAGAGAGCTCTCCCCTCTACTCTACCCCTTCACTCCAATGGGCTTAGGCCCTCATTAGTAGTAGAGATCGGGCGGAGGGAGAGATGTGGAAGGGGAATTTGAGAGCGGGAGCGCGGGGACTTGTCAGTGTCTCCCTCAACCTTGTACCTCGATGGATCAGACTTGGCTCCTTAACGGGATCTTGGCTAAAGTAAAGCTTCCGCCTGCCGATAATCTTTATTGTCTTTTTGTTTATCCACGATTTATCTACTTGTTTTGCGGGATCGATATGAGTCAGCCTTTTGGGGCGGGACTCTAGTGGTGGAACCCTTTGACGGGGAACCCGGCAAACACCGGAGTAATAATCACTAGCGTGAACGTGGTGTTTGGGCTAGCGGTTTTCTATCTTTTTCTGCGGTGCATCCCACTTGAGGGGGTAGGCGGCTTGGTCGTGACAAGCCCCTTGACGCCCCTTTGAAATCCCCCACGCTCGGGCCGTAATGGTCGTAGAGCTAATTGCTTGACACAGCGTTGGGCGTGGGCGGTGCCTGAAGTGAACAAGTAGCTGCGAGGCCGGCTAACCATAGACCTTAAAGGTGTATGAATCGCTTCTGCGCTAATCCTCCCCCCATCTTTGGTCGGTATTGTGTCCTTGGGCTTAACTAGTTAGAGAGAGTACCTCTGTTCCTGTGGAAAATCACGATGCACTCGAATATTTCCTGGGTGAAAGCTACAACGGCGATTAGCAAGGCTATGGATTTATCTGTGTGCGTTAAACGTCAACAAGCTTTTCGCGGCGTTGATTCGGGAACGGTTGCTATTATCTCTCCGAACTTAGTGAACTCTCGTATCTATCTATTTAAAAAACCCAAAAATAGTTATTTATTTTTACTAAAATGAAGCCATCAAATCAATTTCAAATCTTTACGCTTCAATGGAGGAATTCATGCGAGCCACATTCTTTTTCAAACCAAAACTTTTCATGCATTTCACGATCCATTTCAAATCCATTGTTGAGGAAGGCACTTTCTGCGGCTACCACCGAAAAACCCATGTAGCCACCCTACGAAGTTTTCGAGGAAATATGTGTGTGCCTAAGCATTCCCCGCATGACACAAGAAAATATCATGTGGGCGTTAGTTTTAGTTTTTCCCTCTTAGGGAGAGCGAAACAATGGTACACGAATGTCGTAGGAAGTTTGAATGGGATTGGAAAAAACTCAAAGAAAATTTTTGTCTAGCATTTTTCCCATCGCTTTACCAAGGACATTCCTCGATTTCGAAAGCGGGATGAGAAGGAGTCCATAGGTGCGGCGGGCGGTTTACAATGTTGGATACATGCTAGCCCGAGTTGTCATTACCCGATAGTGTGCTTTTTTTGCATATCTTCCATTGGGTCTTAACATAGACGCTTTGCCCTATGCCTTGACATTGATGACCGCCGGAGGGTCAAATGCTTTCACGCAAACCACCAACGGAACAAAGGAAAATCCTTGATCACATCCTAGAGAAGCATGCTTCTCCCGTTGTAGAACCTAGTCCCCTCCACAACAAGGGCATGTCAAGTTTTTGAGGAGCCCTCATCAGTCGAACCATACCACGTATCACCAATAGAACCAATCGTTGGAGCCCTCATCTCTAACCACGAACTTACCGGCTGAAAGGGGATGCTTTTTATCCTTCGAGGAGTTTGATCAAATTAGAGGATCATGGAGAACCTTTGAACCTTCTATGGCACAAATGGAGCAAATGGAGCACGGCTCCAAATAAGGAATCTTCCTCTAACATGAAACCTTCAAAAAAGAATGGTTGAAGGAGGTGAAACGTTCTTCTAAAGCAATTCAAATTCTTTCACCTTCCACGACCATACCTTGTTCATTACAAGGAAATTCCTTAGATGCCCTACACAACCCCATAGTTGAGGCAAATATCATGTCACAATTTCTTTGCTTAAAACCCTTTTGGGTAATATTATACGCTAGCCTCGACCAGACAGAACTTTTCAAAGGTCAGTTTGGCCTTATCTTTGCATGTTGTGGGATTGCTAGGGCGTTGCCAATAAAAAATTCAACCAAGGTTCACTTAGACTTCTACATCTATCCCATCCTCGACTTTTGATCTTCATAAACTACCCTCTTGAAAAAGATTTTTCATGAAAACCTATAGAGGAGAGCCATGATGAGAAGTTGGGAAAAAGAATGCTTGTGCCTCTCACCTAGAAATCCCCAAAGGCAAAGCATCTTCCCAACCAAACCTGTTCAAGGAGGCCAATGCTCATAACTCCATTCGATTGCCTAAGTTGCTTTAGCATCTCAGTGAAAACGAAACACCCATCGCCCTCACACTGAACACAAGACATGTCCTTCGGCCAACAAAAACGTTGCTCTTGACAATGGTCGAGATTCAACGTTCGTTCTTCATGACATATCTTTTAAGGATAAGAACTCAAAAAGTGCCATGGACATGCACGGCAACAACTCTTGAGACCAAGCATGAACACGCTTTTTGAGCATGTCGAAGCCATTTGAAACTTCTCGCGTGCATACTCCACCTCTTTGGATCTCTAGGTTTTCTTGCTTCTCACCACGTGCGTGCCCTTACGAGGACCCCAACCCTCTTAATCTCGTTCACAAACTTTTTTCAAGAGGATGGTTGTGGATGTCTTGGTATCACAAGTTTTGTCGATATCGCGTGGGGTAGCACGATGGCTTAACCTTAAAGCAAAGCGTAGCGGACAACTTCTTTAGTGGTGAAGCTGGGAACTTCACCACCCGGATTCATAGCTGCAAGATGAAATTCCCATGGTCAAGCTTACGACCATAAACAAAGCACGCTGAGATAACCCGATCATAGAAAAAAAAGATGAATAAATCTCTCTTGAAAAAAGAGAGTTTTTTTCCTTTGTTCTTATTAATAAAGCAAAAGAGCATGTTATCAAAGTTAGTATGCACCTCGGGTATTCTTTTGTCGCTAACCATTTTGGTGAGAGGGGCATCGCGATGCTTGAAAACATGGGGCCGACTGCAAGACAAAAAAAAACTTTGATGCTCATGGATGATGGAACACGCTCAAAAGGGGAGACCCGGACTTTGCACATACCCAAACTTTTGCACGAGAAGTCCTAGTGTGGGGGAAAGATGGTGAGGGCTTCCTCAAGCTCCATACACACAAAGGCGTCATACAAAAAAAAAAATTATTATGGTGAATAAAAAGATGGATGTCGGGCCTGCCTTGCTAAAAAAAAATGTTATTGAAAAAAAGGGATTGAAAAAAAAAGGAGTGTTGTTGAAAAAAAATATATATATAATAGAATAGAAAAAAAAAATCAATAAAAGAAAGAAGAGGAGTAGGTTGGCCCCACATGGTCAAGGTATATACCAAAGTCTGCCTGACTCCACTCATCATTGCTTCCGCCAAAGCAAGATGGGTTTATCTCTCATCCCTTGTCGCTACTATCAAGACCCAGGTCGTGCACACAAATTTGTGTGTGTGTGGCCTAGTCTTATATTTTGGACAAAACCATCACAAAGAACCCGCGACCAACAACTTCGATGCTTCATCCGTAGATGCTTTGGTAAGGTAAATATCTAGGTATGCAAAGGAAATAAATGTTCACCAACACCCTTACTCATGTTTGTACTCCATGAATATAAAACTCCATGCTTCCATTGTTATGACATATGCTTTGAAGAGTTTAAAGTGCATTTACATATGAAACCCATCCATAGGTCTTTTTGTTGAGCATGGTGCTTAGGGTAAAAATGATCTCTCTTTTAATCAAACCTTGACATGGTGTTAGAGTTTGGTTAATGAACTTAAACTTTGTTTATTCATGATTTATGAAAAGTATTTTTTATGTTGGAGATGAATCAAGGCTATGCTTACCGCCTCTTTTATGAGCCTTGCTTGAGTCATGATGAGGTGAACAAATAAAAATAGAAATAAAATAAAATAAAATAAAAGTTCTCATAGCAAAAACTCCACTGTATTCTTGGCGATAGAGCCATATTGTTGTTTTGTTTTGTTTTCTTTGTTTAAAACAAAGCAGGTACACAGGAATAAGTGTAGGGGGGAGGTCTCTTAGGCATTAATGAAAGCACACCCTATCTGAGATCTCCCCAACACAAATGCACGAACACTTAGAAACAATTCATGATGGAAGGATAGAGGCGAACAACTACCATTTAACCTCCTTCCTCTTCAACCGTGGTTTGTGCAAAACTCAACTCTCACATTTCATAACAATAAAAAAAGAAAGGGAGAGAAGAATGAGGAGAAATGAGAAGAGGAGATAAACCTTTCAACCCCCAAGTTCTTTGTCCTATTTTTGTGATGATATCAAAAGACAAGCTTGGGGAACTCTAAAACTCAAATCATTACGCGCGCACAAGTAGCACGACCATGAAAGGTAAGTAAAGAGCTTGCTTGGGGAGGACTCCAAGAAAAGGTAACGTGTATCTCACATTTTGATTATAATCTCTATGTTACAAAATGATGAGTTATGCCTAAAAAAAACAATTCATTCCTATACATATGAGATATGAAAATGTTTAGATTTATTCCTTGTTGAACTTGATGAATAGTTGCTTTCTGTCTTGTATGCTTTACACATTGCCTAATTTATAATTCGAATTTCTCCTAAAGTTTGGGTTTTAGTGGCTAATTCTAAAAAACTCATCCTCAAAAACCCCGATTCATGTGGGTTGCATAGGCTCTATCAGTCTAAGTTATTTGCCAAGTATGATATGGCACAAAATGGATTTTGCTATGATTTCGTCCAAAAGAGACTTGACATCCAAAAATCTACTTTTGAAAAAAAAAAAAAAAGAAAAGATATAGGCTATGCTAAAAAAGAAGAAAGGAAAAATGAGATGAAAAATGGACAAGTGTCCGAGGGCGAGTAGAGCCCACATCTCTAAAAAAAAAGAAAGAGAGGAAATAAAAGAAAGAAAAGTCTAGGGCGAGTAGAGCCCACCTCTCCAAAAAAAAAAAAAAAAAAAAAAAAAAAAAAAAAAAAATATATATATAGCAAAAAGCCCACTTTCTCGGAAAAAAAAATATATATCTAAATAAATAAAAATCCGGATAGAAAGTTGATCAAAAAGGATGAATGATAAGTATTTCATTTATAACCCATTCTATCGGCAACCGCCCAAGACTTTGAGAAAAGCTAGAAAGCCCCGCTACGATGAAAGGTAATAAGGGGTGGAAAAAAAAAAAAAAAAAGAGAGATGTGCCATTTTATTCAAACTCTAGTAGAAAATCTTATTATAACCCCCGCACTTGAAAAATATAATCGGCATAGTAGCAACTCCCGATCAACAACCAAGTATTTATCTTTTGCTCGAGGACGGGAGAGAGGGTAAGCTTAGGGGAGTTTGTTGACGTCACCAACGACATATTTTTCCCCGTCAACTTACTACCATAAAGGGAGTGAAACTATACCTTTTTTATACTCATATACATTTAATACTAACATATTTCCACTTGTAGTATCCAAATTATTGGTGTGCAGATTTGTATAAGAAAAACAAGTGGAAAATATACCAAAAAGGCGCCTTTTCCTCGGAAAGCGCATTCTCGAAGAACATCAAGCCCAAGGAGAAGAGAGGAGAAATGCCCATAAATATGAATATCAACATCTATACATAAGCCCAAGAAGTCGAGGCCCAAATCAACATGAAATCATACCGGGCGCAGGATATGGGTTTAGTATTTTTAGCATAACTTTCTCCTCTGAAATCGGATTTCAGTGATCAATAGTCAAAACGAAGCTTACTCCGAGGCCCACGCACTCCTACAAAATTTCAGGCCAAATGGCCCATATCTTGGTGCGGGCGCACCAAGTGGTGCGCGGTCGCACCACACCAAATGCTTAACCGGCCCAAATTTCGAGGCGGTTCATTACTTTCCAAAAGTGTGTTGCCAACGTTGGTTGGTTGGTTTGGGCTGATTAGGAAGGCATTCCAAGATGGTTTTGCTCCTTCCATGTGGGGATGGCAATCTTCCAAAAGCCCCCTCTCCTCTACCTATAAAAAGGAGGCTCTCTCCCCCCTCATTCAACACACACCATTCCAAGGAAGAGTCTCCCTCTCCTCTAAGAGAGCTCTCCCCTCTCTCTACCCCTTCACTCCAATGGGCTTAGGCCCTCATTAGTAGTAGAGATGGGCGGAGGAGAGATGTGAAGGGGCTCGAGAGCGGGAAGCCCGGACTTGTCGGTGTCTCCCCAACCTTGTACCTCGGTGGATTCAGACTTGGCTCCTTAACGGGATCTTGGCTAAGTAAGCTTCCACGGTTCGATAATCTTTATTGTCTTTTGTTTATCCACGATTTATCTAGTTGTTTTATGGATCGATAGTCGCCCCTTGGGCGGGACTCTAGTGGTGGAACCCTTTGACCGGGAAACGGCAAACACCGGAGTAATAATCACTAGCGTGGACGCGTGGTGTTTGGGCTAGCGGTTTTCTATCTTTGCGGTGCATCCCACGGTTGAAGGGGGTGGCGGCTTGGTCGTGACAAGCCTTGACCATCCCTTGAAATCCCCCACGTTTGGGTCGGTCGTGAGCTAATTGCCGGACAACGGCCCTTTGGGCGTGGTCCGGTGCCCGGTGAACAAGTAGCTCGAGATCTGGCTAACCATAGACCTTAAAGGTGTATGAATCCTTCTCGCTAATCCTCCCCATCTTTGGTCGTGTGTGTCCTTGGGCCGAACTAGTTAGGAGAGAGTACCTCCGTTCCGTGGAAAATCACGATACCCTAAATATTTCTCGGTGAAAGCTACAACGACGATTCCGCGGCGCTTTGGATTTATCTCAGGTGCGTTAAGAAACATCAACACAAATCTTGAAGGTGGAGAAGCAACTATAATTGAAGGCAATTTAGATGAACTTATAAGAAACACGAAGCAGATTGACTTCAATCTACAAGATAGTGATGATGAAGAGGAGGATGATACAATACTACAATATTGTAGTGATGGTGGCGATGATAACAACGATGACATGGACGATGAAGATTTCTAGGATCGATAGTAAATCATAGTCTTTTTATTTATTTGAGTTTAGTTTTTTTCAAATAATTGTAGTGGACATCTGGCATCACAGAATTAAACTTGAGTACAAATTATGTCATCACAGATTTTAGTTTAGTAGAGTTTATTTTCCATCACGCATTTGTGTATGTCATCATGGTTTTTAAAAAAATTTGAGAGTTTTTTCATAGAATTCTAGTTCAGTTTTATTTGGCATCCGCAGAAATAAACTTATGTATAAATTATGTCATCACATATTTCACTAGGTTTTTTTCAACACAGAAATGTGAAAGTCATCACAGATTCAAAATTGTCCATCACGCATCTTTGGCATCCGCAGTTTTTAGTTTAGTAGAGTTTATTTTCCATCACAGATTTGTGTATGTCATCATGGTTTTTTTAAAAAATTTGAGAGTTTTTTTTTCATAGAATTCTAGTTCAGTTTTATTTGGCATCACAAAATAAACTTATGTACAAATTATGTCATCACAGATTTCACTGGTTTTTTTCAACACGAGAAATGTGAAAGTCATCCGCGATTCAAAATTGTCCATCCGCAGATCTTTTGGCATCCGCATTTTTTTCCATCACGCATGCGATTATACGAGGATTCATATATAGAAATATCATAACACCATGTATTTCACAGACACCATATAATGTCATCATGCCAAGGTTCAAAAAGTCATCACTAGATGTTCCTTGCTGCCACCCGACTCTTTGCTAATAGATGTTCCACCCCAAGGTTCAAAAGTGCCACGGTGGCATAACTAAGCATTCTACTATATATTCAACCACTTGCCAAGGTTGCACAAGGCACCAGCTACATACTATATGTACATATATGTACTTCTGCTCCAAAGATTCTACTATATATATATATGGTTACGCTCCACCATCTAATTACTTGGTCAGCCCTTGATCCGAGTCTTCAAAACACAATGGATGACCTTGTCCTTCTTCACCAAAGTGGCACGCATTGATGCCATCTCGTCCTTGAAAGCTGCACACCGATCGCAAGGCTGAAAACATGGAAAAAAACATTTCACCGGTTTTCCATCTCGGGAAGCCAATATCAATGGTCCAACACACCGAGATTCTCACATCCTTCTCAACGAGTTGCAGCTTCTACGTAGGAGCTCCACGACATGTTCTTTTCTTCCTCCGCTTCTCTTTCCGATGAGTCTACGCATGTGTCTCAACCGTTTCGAGTCTACGCGAGGATCTGAAATTTCATCCAAAGTGCAGCAAGTCAAGAAGAATAATATAGATATATCATAGCAATTTATACAATACAATGGCTTCTAGATAGATATATCTCTACCAATTTTCTTAAACACATAATCGAAACCAAAGGCCAAAACAAAAAAAAAAGAACATGACTAAGTGATCTTTGTTAAGCCAATCCAATCAGATGTGAGAACCGCCACCTAAGCCGATAAGTGATGCTGAAAAGTACCATATCATTCCTAAACCGAAAGCACTACCACTCTAAGATGATAAGCTCACCTATAATACTAAAGGATGCTTGTAACATAGCTAAAAAACAAAAACAGTAAGGTAGCACCTATCAGTTCCTCTAATATCAACTCTCTGATCATACATTGAACCCGATTCTGAACCTCGATAAGTACACATAAAAGCAGCAGGAGGACAAATGCATGCTATTAACTAACGGACATCAAGCAACATTCTAACAAATGCATGTATTGTTCTCCCCGCGACATAAAGCACCTACCAAAACTGACAAAAATGAGGAATATGCAGTATGCTGCTTGTGAACATACACAAAGAGTTATTCAGAGGCGAAAAGTCGAGAAATCAATTGGCCGAGAAATAGAGTAATACTGAAGGTGGTCCAGGGAACTAAATGAACAAGTTGCTCAAACTGACATGAAAAGAAGAAAACGGAGGAAGAGGGGAAAAATGTATGGCTCCCCATTGCTATTAGTTCTACTTTTTATTGTCCATATCTTCTCTATTACTTGTATCACATATCAGATAGTTTGTGGATTATATTCGTAGGTCTTGCAAATAATGAATTATTTACCAATAGTTGTCTTTTTGTACTTATTTCCCTATAGAATACTGACCAAAATGATTCCCAAAGACAGAAAGTTGATGATTCCATTCCATTACACCACCACATAGTTACTTTGCATCACACGAAAAAATGTTTCCAAATAATCAAATTCTCAAGTATGAGCAAAGATGATGGGTTTAGTGAGGAGGAAAGGGAGGGAGTTACATATGCATCAGTAGTATAATCATACCCTAACCACATTTCTAAATCATACCCTAATCGTATTCCTCCTCACCGATGATTGGTGGATGCATGAGGTGCCCTCGCCTGGCTCGGCTTAACCCTAGGCCTGGGTATGCGGGGGCGGCGCTATCATCATCCGGGCTTCGCCTTCATTGTTTTTGCGGAGTCCCCCCGGCCGACCTGTCCATGTGGGCGCCGTCATGGGTGGGAGTGAGGTGAGGCGGGCAAAGGTGGGGATTGCGAGGTGAGGCGAGGCGGGCGGCGAAGAAAAAGAAATAGAATGCGGGGGGATTAGGAATGGGGGAGGAGGGATTAGTAGGGATTAGAATGGTAAGTAGTATATAACTGGTAAATGGAATTCCGCTCCAACCTATGTCGAACATCACTGATAGCAAGCACAATGGTAAGCACCGCCGTTGTCTAGAGAACCTCCCTAAGTTCAAACCACTCGGGAGGCAAATTTTTTAAAAAATTTCACCATTTTTGTCCCTTTTTTTTAAACTTATTGCCATTATAAAAAAATGGTTGTTTACTAAATTTTTTTAACTTACATCATTTATACTGTAGTTTTAAAATTTGTTTTACCTCTCTTTTTTTTAAACTTAGCACTTGTTCCAAATATGCTTCACATTATTTTTTATTACTTCGTTTACTAAAGAATAAATGTAATAGAACCCTATGGTACCTAGAAAAATCCAAAACCTTGCACAGTGCACTTCATTTTGGTTTACAATGGTGTGAAAAAAAAAATTCAAATCATTTGGAGGAAGTTGATGATACCCATCATCACACACTCACCCATCACTCACATATGTCCATGTCACTTTGTGAGAGATGATGAACCTTGTGAGAGATGTATACTACCACATGCTCCAAATCATTTCAATTTTTTTGGAGGTGTCAATGGAGGTCTACAATGATGATGTGTGCATTTTTCAAATTTTAGACCCTTTTTTCCATTTATTGTAATTATTTCTTCGTTTACTAAAGAGTAAATGATATAAAACCCTATGGTACCTAGAAAATTCCAAAAACTTGCAGTACAGGCACTTCATTTTGGTTTACATTGGTGTGAAAAAAATTCAAATCATTTGGAGGAAGTTGATGATACCCATCATCACACACTCACCCATCACTCACACATGTCCATGTCACTTTGTGAGAGATGATGAACCTTAGAGAGATGTATACTACCACATGCTCCAAATCATTCCAAATTTTTTGGAGGTGTCAACGAGGTCTACAATGATGATGTGTGCATTTTTCAAATTTTTTAGACCCAGTTTTCCATTTATTGTAATTATTTCTTTGTTTACTAAAGAATAAATGATATAAAACCCTATGGTACCTAGAAAATTCCAAAAACTTGCACAGGCACTTCATTTTGGTTTACATTGGTGTGAAAAAATTCAAATCATTTGGAGGAAGTTGATGATGCCCATCATCATACACTCACACATGTCCATGTCACTTTGTGAGAGATGATGAACCTTGAGAGAGATGTATACTACCACATGCTCCAAATCATTCCAAATCTTTTGGAGGTGTCAATGGAGGTCTACAATGATGATGTGTGCATTTTTCAAATTTTTAGACCCAGTTTTCCATTTATTGTAATTATTTCTTTGTTTACTAAAGAATAAATGATATAAAACCCTACGGTACATAGAAAAATCCAAAACCTTGCAAAGGAACTTCATATTGGTTTACAATGGTGTGAAAAATTTTGAACTCATTTGGAGGAAGTTTGTGATGCATAACCAAACAAATTTCTACTACCACTTTATCCTAAAAACCAATAACAAATTATCCTAATTTATTTTCTACTTTTCAATTGCTTCGAAAAAATAAGCGCCAAAAGTGGCGCCATCCCGAAAACAACAACAAAAAAGAGCGCCAAAACCGGCCTACTCCCGAAAAACCATTTGCCATTTCTCCTTTAACCCCCGATCAAACCTCCCCACTCCTCTCTTTCTCCCCATTTCTCCAACCCTAGCCGCCGTGGCAAACCGCCGCCGTCCCAGGAGCTCTTCGTCGACCACGCCGCCGACCAGGGTACCTCATCGCCCACCGACATCGCCGGGGGGAGTGACGTCGGCGACCATCGCCGAGGTATGAATATCCCACACGCGGCGGCGTAGGGGGAAGGAGGGGGCAGCATGAGGCACATGCCCAAGCCGGCCGGGGGCGCCGGGCCGGAGGCGGCAGGGGGCTTCCTGCGCATCAAGGCCAGGCGCTGCGCGTGGCGTGTCTTGGCCAGGGCAGCGGGCGCCCGCACCAGCAAGAGCAGCGTGGGTGGGGAGGTGGGGAGGGAGGAAACCAGCGGCTGCACGCTAGGGGAGGAGGCGCCGGCCGACCCAAGAATGGAGGCAATAGTGGCGAGAAGAGGAAAAAGGGGATCTGGGATACGGATTCTGTGGGATTTGGGTGGTTTGTGGGTCGGCCGACGACGAAGCACGGGGATGGACGCCGTGGTTGGGGCGGAGCTGGAGGACGAGGCGGCGCCCCGTGGTGGCGAGGGAGCTGTAGGATGGGGTGCTCCCGACGCCACGCACGCGTCAGCCCCACACCCCGGCCGGCGCCCCGCTAAGCCCGCGCGCCCTTGCCTTGCCGCCGCGGAGGCGAGCGCGACGCCCGCCCTCCGCGCCGCCCTGCCCCCACCACCGTGCCTCGCCGGATTTAGCAGCTTGTGCTTGGCCGTGGGGACGGAGAAGGCAGTCTTCTTCTTTTGTTGGAGACAGGCCCGACCCTAACTCATTCCTCGTTGCACCAGGTCTTCTTTCTCTTTTGGCGACCTCGATGGTGGCAACAAGGGGGCAGAGAAGTAAGCAAACTACACAAGAAGAAGAAGGTAAAAGCAACATCCTCTTGTAAACCCGAATGCGCTTTAAAACATTGATAATGGTAACCTAAAGAAAATTGTTTGCCAAGATTATGAATGGCCATGCCATCTTGTTTCATGTCTAGTGTTTCAGTCCTATTGTATACCTGACAGAACAATTCATTGTTGCTACATCAGCTTGTGATGGTATTAAACTACTTCTGCCTTTGTTGGATTTCATGTGTATATATGGTGTTACCACTTCTGTAAAGGTCACAACGATCAGTGCTCATCTTACATTAGTATTTTTGACCATCTAATAAAATGTACTAGGGTTCCAGGTAGGCATGTTAGGTATCTACCTTATAGAACAAAGGGATTAGTGTGATGTATTTATATATAGTAGTCATATAAGCCAATGACTTATTTAAACTCAGGATGCCATTTGATCTGCATTTTTGTTTTTCTGGTGGTTATTTTCTATTTATGTACAATTGTCCTTTCAGGATGTGTTTGGCTCAGGGGATATACTGGGTGGGTAGGGGGGTCATCCCATTTAGAGGTGTTTGGTTGCATCCTGCCCACCCCCACCACACACACACACACACACACACAAGCTGCGAGAGGCGATCCCCGGCTTTAACCGGCGAGACCACCATGGCACCATCTCATTATGTTGATATGGAGAAAGTAGTCATGTTAGATCTAGTAAAGGGCTAACCTAATAGCAGGATGGTCCTATCCCATCCCAGATTATCCCCAAATCAAACACATCCTTGGTTGGTATGAGCATATTAGGTTGAGTATGGATAAAGTAGTCATGTTGGATCTAGTCAAGGGGTAATTAGTTAGATGACACTGTCAAGTTTGTGGGATATATAAGTAATGATGTTTTCTGTATATTTATGGGTGTTCTATTAGTAGCTAGTGCATCTTTTTTCTTTACTGCTTGCCTTTTTATTTAACAAAAACCAGAATTTGTATTTGATGAACTACTGTAACTAAACTTATCACCTCTTCTCTGCCTGTGCTAAAAACTTTACCATATCACCTCTTACCTATTTCCTCTATTTATCTTGCAAGTACCACAACCTCCAATAACCAAATATGAGAGACTCCAGGGTAAATGTGTGGCAGAGAATAATGAGAAGCTAGAAGCATTGGGACTGAAGAAAATAGCTTCCGAATTTAATAATTTTTTACCGCCACCAACAAAGGGAAAAAAATCAGACACAAGAACACAAAGTAGTACGTGATTCAAACATCCGAGTATCTCCTGAAGAAGATCATCGTGAGATATCTTCGGATGATGACTCAATCGCTTGAGCAGCCACAACCACTTGCAAATGAAGGTAGTGGATGGGAACTATTTGCATTGCATTTGGGTCCGACCAGAATTAGTGATGTTGCTTTTTTAGAATCATCTTTTTTTATTTCATACCACTAATTCTGTTATTTAACGTTATGGTATTGCTTACTATTTATCATGGCTTCATTTTGTGGTGAACAGGTTCCAGGAGGAGGAGGTAGGATGAAAACCATCGTTTCAATCAAGAGTAGGAAAACAAACATGGCTCCAAAGGGGTAGAGGAAAGAGAGTGAGGGCATCTGAACAATCAAAGGACCAACTGCTGCAGCCCCACTAAGATCTTCAAAAAGGCTTCAAACTCAAGACAAAGCTGGGCACAATGATGACCATCCTCAAGTCGATGATTCTAACATAGCACAAAACGATTCCTCTGCCGCTCATGACACCGCCAAAGCGTGTATTGGCCATGACAAAGTAGCAAACAGAGGAAGATAGTGGATTTGGTGCCACTGATATATTAGAGATGCTGATGATGACAATGTAACTGCAAAGGAAGGCAAGTAATAGTGTTTCTTGTCATTTCAATTACCATATATCTTCTGCTGATATTGCATGAAACTAAACCATTACATAAAATCTGAATTGAGTTTTGTAGGTCCTGCAGAGTGAGCACCAAGGAAACCCCAGTGTCCAACTAAGGGAAAATAGTTGGACAAGATGACTAAAGCAATGCGAATGAGGTTGCCCATACATGTTGAAGAAGGCAATAAAAGGCCACATGATCCTGTTCAATCCGCCAAGTTTGCATCGTCGGGCAAGGCCATCATTCGAAAACGATGCCTATCCTTACTCATTGGAAGGAATACAAGAAAAAACCCAAAAATACTACGACACCTTTGTGGGAGAGCTCTCTATAAGTGCATTATTGTTTGTTTGTTTACATATTGCGGTGATTAACATGAATTGACAATCTAACTATGGATTCCACATGTACCTAGGGCCGCTTGGCCAAAACAAAAAACACGAGCCAACAAAAAGAAGCTTGCACCGATGTGATGCGCTACCATAAAAAACCAGCGTTACAAAAGCTAAAGAAACAATACTTAAATGGTGTACCGCTAATGAGGTTAGGACAACTTCTCCCGTGGATTTCATGACTGATGAAGAGTGGAGGGTACTAGTTGTAAAGTGGTCTGATCCAAAGAACATGGTATGTTCTCTTTTCATATACCCATGTTTCTATAAAAGTTTGCAAATGATCTTCTCATATTGAACATTGTATGGTTTGATTTTCATACCTTGATATTCTTGTAGGAAACATGTCAAAAGAACAAGCTGAACCGCATGCAGGTCCAGTACCATTAGGCTGTGTTCTCGCCCTATGTGGCACATCTACATGCATATGTAAGTGTAGATTCCCTCTTCTCCTACCTGAACATTTCAATCGGCTTCTCATATTGAATGTCTTTGTGATTGTGTATCCACAATACGAAGAAAAAGAGAGCGAGGGAAGAACCCAAACTTAGAAGAGGATGATGAATTAGATGTGGTGGAGGCCTTCAAGAGCTGCCATACCAGCTCCAAACATGGCCTGAGTGAACAAGCAAAAAAAGCTCTTGTAAGATCATTTGTTTGCTTTATTCAATGTATTATTATCTGATCATATGATGCAAGTTCACTAATCATGTGTCCTGTATATACATTTAACTATTGAATTGAATGGAGAGGCTATTAGATTGCACTATTCTTTTCTAAAACATTCCATGGCTAATGGAAACTTATGGTCTTACATTCAAAACTGGTTTTCTCTTAAGGTTAGACACCTCATGTTATCTACCAATTGACAAGGGTAGATCTTCTAATGCCTTTTGATAAAAAAACAATTATTGCATACAAAATGTGGGGCTTCCCCTCGATCTTTTTCACATATCTAATATCATTATACTACACGAATGCTCATGTCATATTCTGGCTTACTAACGAGAAGAGTGGTAGAAACCATCATATTTTTTCTTCCCAAACTGTTCACAATCATATATCTGTTTTGCTTAATGTAAGTACTATTTATGAACATTGCATCGTTTTTGTCGGATATAGTACAAGGTTGGACTTCTAAATTTGTAGTACAAATGGAATGACACAGTACACGGTTTTCCCAATGTTGGATTATTTGTAAAGATGAATTATTGGACTTCGAAATTTGAAGTATAAATGTACCCACATAATTTTACATTCAATTCAAATTTCAGATTGGTGTTCTTTTGGCTATTAATGTTTGCTAACAAAGTTATCACCAGTTGTATGCTTTATAACACTCATTTCGGTCATGATCACAATTGTCCATGTGTTTTCTGCCCTTGTTTTTTCAGTCCGAAATGGAGGCTATGAGCGAGGACCTTAAGGATGCAGGCTATACAACAGGAGGCAGTGTGACCGTCTTGTCCACTGTTCTCTCCCCAAGGGCAGCTCTCAACAATTCCTCAAGAGTGTTGGCCTCAAAACACCTACATCGTCCAAGTCAACATCAACAAATGAAACCGAAGCTTCGGGAACAACTTACGGCTGAAGCAAGGGCTGCTGTTCAAGGTGAAGTTGAGGACCTCAAGAAGAAAAGTGCAGAAGGCGAGGAAAGGAAGGAGAGGCAACAAAAAAAGCTGGAGCAAAGACAAGTAGCCGGTAGAGAAGAACACCAAGGAGATGGAGAAGAACAGGGGAGGAGATGGAGGAGAACAGGGGTGCTCCTCGGGGGCTAACAAGATCTATGCGACTTCTTCTTCGACATGAAGTGTGCTCTTTGTGTTTATCATGGTTTATTTTGGCTACTCGAAACTTAAGTTGCCCGTGGCTAGCAACTTTTTAGTATTTGTTTCTTATGTGTGCCGTGAACTAAGTTTTAGGCTCTAGTGGTAGCTGTGCACTCGAAATGTATGCTCAGTTGAATACTACTTTATATTTTGAGCATGGAATTATGTGGTCTTGCTACTATCAATTGCGCTTATATGGTTGTGTGACCAAATTATGATGTATTTGTTGACGATTCGACATTACATCCGTGACCAAAAAGTTGAGTCTTTGTTGACGATTTTGTAAAAAATAATCGTGACCAAAATTCTAAAGCCACGTGGCGATTGTAATTGCTCCACGTGGGGCTCGAAAAACAACCGACCGAGCTGCCACGTCCACGCACCATGTCATCTGCCACGTCATCTGCCACATCACACGCCACGCCGGGAGGCGTAAAAAAATAAGTAATCGGCGCTTGCGGCGGAGGGTTCGACAAAAATGGAGGCATAGCCATGACCAAAGCCAATGGTCATAGAAGGAGAGCTTTTCTATGACCGTAAACATTTGGTCATGGATTGGGAGCACTTCTGTGACCAAAAGTGTCACTTCGTCACTCATTACACAATGTGACGCGATCTCGATGATATCAATTTCGTCAAAAGTTCGCCAAAGATTTATGTGCATGACCAATTTGGCATCTTCGGTGACGAAGGATGAAGGCCATCAATGAGCACATCCTAGTAGTGTCTATAGATATCATCTACTAACGGGTGCTAGCTTAGAGCCACCACAATCTTCAAAGCCCATCCTGTCACCTAGCTATGAGCTGCCCCCAGACTTTATAAACATGGTTCAAAAATTATCCTTCTTGGGAGAAGGCGACACCAACCCGTTCTCACACCTACGAGAATTTTATCATATCTATGGATGCCTACGCATCGTCGGTATGTCGGATGAAACCTTATGATGGAAGGCCTTTCCGTTCTCTTTAACGGGAAGCGCTAAACATTGGTACAATCAGATTGTAGGAAAATTACATGGAGATTGGGGAACCTTGTGTGAAGAATTCCGCTTAAAATTCTTTCCCTTCACCGAAGTGGTTAGCCTTCCGACTACAAGTCTTAAAATTCAAACAATTAAAAGAAGAATCCCTTGGTGCAGCCTGGGATCATTTCGATGATCTCCTTATCATTGGCCCACACAATGAAGTTGAAGGCTTTGTGCTTCTTCAACACTTTTATATAGGCCTTGATAGGAAATCTACAAAAACCCTAGATGCCGCCTCGAATGGAGCTTTTATCTGTCTAACTGCTAGCAAAGCGTGGGCTACCCTCGACCATATTAGTGGACATCCCACTTGGGCTAGCAATCTTTACAAAATCTTTGAGGAAGAGAAGGAATCACCCTCTAATCTAGGAGAGGAAATTATGATAGCTAATTCACAACAATTCCAATCCCAAGACTTAGCTATCCATCCTGAACCATCAACATCCCAAAATCCCCAAAGGAAGAAGAAATTCCACCTTTGGAAGACCCTTATGAATTCAGCTTTAGTGATTTTGGGAGAACAATAGTCTCATCCATTCAAGAGACCTCTAAGTGACCACAATTCAGATTCTTGTGAGGAGGATTCTCTTAGGAAACGTCCTTATTCTTATAAGGGACATTGGGAAGAACTCGAGGATGGCATGTCTAGTGATGCTATAGAAGAAGAGCAAAGCTATTCGAAGACAATCTTATCTTCTCCCTTCTATGCCTAGACAAGATGACTACTTTGAACCCATCTCTAAACCCATCCTTAACCCCAATGAATCCATATATGCTTTCTTCTTTGAGACTCATGATGATCCTAGAAATTCACCAAAACAATCTAAGCATAGGAATCATCAAGACCACCAAGAAGACCCACAACAATGGCTTGAGAGTATTAATAACCTATGTGCCACGACCATTGATTGGACAGATGAGATCTTAGACATTATCAGCCCAAGAGACACAAACCCAAGGGATCCCTTAAACAGCCATGATGAATTAACCTTGGAGTTCGAGAAGGAAGACAACATCACTGAGTATGAGAGCTGCTTCATAGACACTTCATCTAGTCCATGTTCACATGATCACCTTCCTGAATCACCTAGTCTCTCTATCACTACCCCACACGAGATCTTCAACCCCCTCATTCTCTCTCCTCCTATAGATTTTGAAAGGGTGGTTGTAGATGCATACATCTATAATAAATATTCTAGATCTCGTTGGCATAAAATCTTGAGGTAGATTGATGTTGGAAGGGAATTCACTTCATCATCATGAATCATAATTCAATAGGTTTCCCAAGGACGACCTTGTTGTCCATAAACAAGCATTTCTTGAGAAATAACATGAGTGTTTTCCTTATTGCTATAGTACCCTTGTGAAATAAGCATAGAGATATAATTGAGGAAATATTCCTTCGGGTAATTTGGTTGCTAACCATTTCAGGTCTAGAGCAAAAAGAGCGAGGGATGACAATGTAAGGTATGTCCAACCAATCACTGTGCAACATGAAATCACATATATAGATATTACTTGCCACATTGCTACACTATCTTGGTTGCCTCTACCTTTTGAAACATGCTCAATCTGTAAAACAACTCTCATGCTTTTCATCTCCCCCCGTTTGAGTCAATCCCTATAGTGCCTTCATGCTACCCTTTTGTCTACTAAAGTATGTTTTGGTTTGGGAATGCTCTAGGGTGTTTCCAAAGGCTTTTAAATTAAGCGTGGTGCTTAGGTTAGAACGCCTTCCTTAATTAAAATTAGACATGGAGTCTAGTTTGGTTATTGAACTAAAATTGTTTGTGTAGACATTGGTATATTTTGTTGGACTAAGCCTTAGAAGAAACTCTCAAATAAGCTTAGGGAAGAGGTCCCGAGATGAACTCACGGTGAGAAGAAGCAAGATACAACAAACCTTTCACAAGGAGGGCACGCCCATACATAGAAGAACCTTATGGAATAAAGAGAAAGAAGACAAGTTAGGAAAAGATACACAAGAGGCCAAATCAAGAAAGCTTCAAGCAGAATGGAAAACACCACTACAAGTTGCTACAGTGCTAACATGCTCTAATAATAAGGTAACATCTTGAGGTGAGTTGTCATTAAATAAAGCTTTCCTTAATTATGGCATGTTCATAAATAAAGAACCAAACATGTTATAGTAACACTCAAGCTTGATCCAACTTTATTAGCTCAACATGTTTCATTTCTGCTGTTGTTCCTAACACTACCCTCTTGATCTCATAGTCCTAATCATACTAGCAAATATATTGCAACATTCATTCTTCATCCCCTGATCTTATCACCCTTGGTATAGAAAATGAAACATGTAAACATTAACTTTATCATGTTTGATGTGCCTGAGGTTTTAGAGAAGAATGAACTTTTGGTTCTGTTGGTGTTTTCCCACCAACAGGGCCTATGCACTTGATCTCTACCTTGTCTTTGCATGCAGGACACACTTTGAGCAAAAAGCGGAGAAGACTTCACTCCCTCGAAATTCTACAAGTGAATGTCTTGAACCCACAAAGCATACACATGAAACAAGAGGCTGCTAATCCCCACTATCAATTTTCATTCATAATGTTGGATCAGCAAAAGAACATGGGTGACACCATTACCAAGATCAGATGAAACACTCAAGGAGTAACCAAGGTAAGTAGTCTTGTTCAAAGGACTTAAAACATTGAACCCTCGCCGAAAGGTAACTCGGTAATTATCCACATTTAATTCCTAGCATTGCATATCATATTTATCTTTCTGCAACTTGCATTAGCATATTTACTTCTTTGCATAATCATTTTTCTTTAGCATATTTAATTTATGCATTAACATTGCATTGAAAAATTTTAAAGCCCCATGTGAATAATTTTGTGGTGTGTAATAACCCATAAGGATATTCACCGTGGTGGCATAAATATAATTATTCATTCATCTAGTTGCATTTGCATCATAGTTCTTTGCATGCATATAAATTTATAAAAGCTCCAAAAATATTTTCCTGCTGAAGTTTTACTTAGAATAATCATGATCCATCTCTAGGAATATGAAGCTAATGTGGCTAACCCCTAATGCTTAATCAAGTTCCACTAGCTTTGTTGTCTATTTGAGTTCAAATAGATTTGAAGGGAGAGACATGATAGGTCAACATCATCATCGCCCTCTATCTCAACTCCTCATCATCAACAATCCTACACTTCAATCTAGCTTGGGGAGAGCACCCCAGCTTATCCCGATAAGTATCTCTACTCTACTATATTATTAGCTAAATATTTGATTTGTTTGGTTTGCTAAAGAGTTTGCTAAAAGTCTAGTTTTATAAAAAGTCTATTCGTTTAAAGAATCTTTGCTAGGATCAGTGTACCAGAGGTTGCTTTTCCACCAACATAAAATGAACTCTAAAGCTAATTCTCATGCATGGAAATGATGAATAGTTGCTCCGTCGTAATTCCTTTTCAGTACCTAGCTTTCAAGCTTAATTTCTCTTGAGCCTTAAATGCCTTTGAACCTGAAACCTATGGGTTGCAAATTGCTTGCTCTAAAGTCTAGGTTATTGACGGATATGATATATGAGAGTGCTGTTGATCTTACTCCTAGTGATACTAGATTTCTGAAGATTTATTTTTAAAAATTTAAAATGCACATGATAAGTTCCCGTGTGACAGTGTTGAACCTCCTACCACAGCCATATATACATGCTCCCTAGATTAGGTAAACTCTTTTTTTGACATATATATATGCTACTTGCTTTGCATTGAGTTTGTTCAATCTTGGTCGACCCTTAGAAACTTGTCATGTTGATCATGTACACTTCACCACCATTCCATCTCATTCCACTCCACTCGACTCCATTCATGCATATGCTATTTCCACCCCCGAAGTACACATCCACCACTACACCACCATAAACTTCCATATTACATCCATTATATATCCACCAAAAATGTTCTACTCCTATCCCGGATAGAACAACCAAAAAATATTCCCTACACCCTTCCACCCATCCATATCTAGCCAATATCTTACAAAGCTCCATTACTCTAGTCTATCTCTCAAAAGTTTATTGCAAAAGATATTTGGGTTGTAGTAAAAAAAAATAAAGAAGAATAAAGGTGAGTTAAAAAATGGACAAGTGTCCGCTGAAAAAAATAGATACTTTAGATGCCCGCCTCTCCATAAAAAAAATAAAATAAAAAAATGAGAAAGAAAAAGAGATACAACCCAAGTTCTCACAAATATTCCAAATATTGAAGAGAGATGATTCCTCAAGGAGCAAATGTACGAATTAGGCTTTCCCCTCATTCATTAGATACACCTCATCGCATTCACCCTCATTATTCACTTACCACCATATTCATTCCACTATACACATGCACTACTTGATCATGGAGATTTTTATGCGATAAAGTAAATGCCATGCAGAACTCTTATACTCTTATATCTAACCACACACACTAATGTGCATGACACACCTTTCAGAAAAAAATCACGCATGTAACAATAAAAATATACCACACCACGCTAATCATGCATGACACATACACCACCACGCAATCGTGCATGACACACCACATATCTACTATTATAAGGCAATGAATATCAAGAATAAAATAAAAATAAAAAAGATTTAACATAACATTCAACAGATTAAGCATGCATCAACAAAATGTATAAAAAATATTTTATATTTAAAACTTTCCTTATTCACTCAATTTTGTAAATAAGAATTAAATAAATATTGTTACCTCCTAGGAGGTAATAGATGATTGTGTCCGTTTGATCGGAAAAAATGGACGGTCCACATTCATTTGGGAGTACTGTAGCAATTGCCATCACGGGAATAGTAGGATCCATCTATACTGGCGGAAGGATCGTGGCCGATGTGCCGCCGGCGCACGCGGGCAGGTGAAGAGCGGCTTTGCTTGACGGAGCTCGCGGGCACCCGGAGGCCAATGAGTAGCGGGCGCTGGCGACATGCCGAGACCGGCGGCGAATCCAGGATCAGGAGGACTGCTCCCTTCCCGGAAGCTGTAAACCCCTGATTGACCTTCAGGATGTTGTTGGTTATAGTCTCTGGCATAGGGCAGTTATGGCAAAAAGTCAAACAAAATGATCTTTTAGGAGGAATGTCAGTAAGAACCTCACTCCTGGTATTCAGCTGACTGAGGAGGAAGATGAGGATGGCGTAGCAATTTACTTCAAATGACATTTATTCTTCTCAATCCTTATAGAAGATCATTAACTTTCGAGGCATTAAACCTGTGTATGTTTCTGCTATTTGGAGCATCAAGATTCCTGCTAGAGTTCACTTCTTTATGCGGCTGCTTACCAATAATAAAATCCTAACTAGAGATAGTTTGGCCAAAAGAAGGTAGAAGATACTAGTTGTCTTTTCTGTTTAGAGAAAAAAAATCAGTCCAGCATTTGGTTTTTTGACAGTGTTATTGCAAAACTGTATTGGTTTATGATCTTTGAGTTACTAACATCAAAGTCGTTGACAATTTAGTTGAGAGAGAAAAAATTAGGGCTTAGCAATAAGAAACATGGATTGATAAAAACCTTTGTTGTTCTTTGGTGTATTTATAAACTCAGGAATGAGCTTTGTTTTTTAGAAAATTGGATGGCTCTTGAAGATAAGTGGTCTTTTGCAGAAGTGGATAGTTTTGTGCTAGCTAGAAAAGAAAGAGCTGTTGTTGGTGATTCCCAGGAAGATCAAGACAACAACGAAGACAATTCTCTGGCTATGACCTTTTTCGACCCATGAAGACACTTGAAATTTCACTGTGGAGAAGCAGCAAAAGATCTGGATTGGAGAGTCTACAGCTGAAAATATGGAAGTTGGAGAGGTGACTTACTCAGGCCCATGGTGGTGGTTGGTCAATTTTTCTGTGGAAATGGTGTAATGTCAGCTGTTGTTGTTAGGAGTTTGGGTTTTGTGTGTTTGCGTGAGTTTGGAGGACGCAAGGGATGCCTGATCAAGCACCAAGCGTCAGAACAACTGCAAACTGGTGTCTATAATATATGGAACTTTCACAATCTAACCATGGCATTGTTGGTAAGGTATCTGTTACCATGAACTGAACTAAGTTTAGCTCCCAATTCAGTTTGCTTGTTAGTGAAACCGCAACTTCAGACACTTCTATTTGACATAGTTGATTGAAAGGTTCATCAGTCCGCAACCTGTAAAGATAAAGCTGGATTAAACCCCCGTATAAATCTGGAAATTGCGAGTACGACCCAAGATGAATAACTAGAAACAAATCAAGAAACATGTCAGTAAATAAGGTATTGAACTTGTAATACTGAAAGTTCAAAAAAGGTAAAGGGACCAACATCCATAGACAAATCTATGGCCAAAAAGTAATAGTTAATGGCAAAGCAGGATATACTATGAAGCCCAGTCCTCCATGGTGGTGGCGCTCAAATTGTACAAAACAAGTTTGTTTGTTAATAGCGACCAGATACAGACAGTAAATCACGAAAAGGAACGGCCAGTATTTATGATCAAATTAGCAATACCTTGTTACTTGTGAAAGTAGAAGTATAAATTTGGTACTCATTTAAAAGCTTCACATGCAAATAGTTCAATATTCGTTAGTCCCTATCCAGCTTGACCTCATTTACCCATACCAGAGTGTTAGCTACTAGGTAGGAATCTGGAATTGGGGAAGGGAAGAACAGAACACACAGGAATGATGAATCATGATGAATGACTCAATAGGAGTTTAGGCCTAATGTTCACTTCTTGTCTCTCACTCCATTCCAACTCTCCTCGCTACAACTCCATACAGTTGTTCCCACCCTTACAACTCTACTGCCACTCGAATCAGCCCGTTTGGACTGGCAGCGCACTTGGACCAGAGAAAACTGACCCTCTTCAATAGAGGCATATTTTCCTATTGTTGTATCTGCTACAGTGGAGTGCTCGTCAATAAAGGCATATTTTCCTATTGTTGTATCTGCTACAGTGGAGTGTCATATTTTCCTATTTTCAGATCAGCCTTGCCTAATCAAATTGAAAAAAAAAAAAAACACAGGCAATCGCAAAATGAAACTGTAGCTCTTGTTACAAAGTTTTCACGGATAATTTTACTTGAACAAATATCTAACCAAAATCTAAGTTTGCAGCCCTGTAGTTTAGAAAGAGATAGATAGAGAGGCCAAATCTCTGCCAACACAAAAGCTAGATTCTTGACCATTGTTGAAACAAAATTACTTACCCTATAAACAGATAAGCACTGATTGCCTGAAATTAAGAACTGCTTAAACACAGCACAATCTGACAAAAAAATGGCACAATAGCTCAGAAATTCATCTGCTGAAAAGCGGGCCCAACAATACACCTTAGAAATTCGGCTGCTGTATGCTCCAGACCTCTTAACTCACTAAAAAACAATGACCTGAATTTAGCTATTGAGGCTTGTCCAGTAAATGAGTTGTTTCAGGCTTATCCACTAAAAACAAGCCAAAATTTAAAGATTGCAGGGTTTCAGGCATTTGCTTGCCAACATCCCACAGCCTGACGAAACTGAAAATATTAGTAAATGAGTTTGAAACTGATAGCTTAGTTTTACATTGCGTTTGAAACGATGGAGCACCAGTTTTTTGCGATGTCAGCACCAGTTTTACATTGTCTGATTTCAGCCTCGCCCACCAAATGTATGCCTCCGATTTACACAATGCTAGGGGCACCACTGAGAGTTATGTGCTCCTTCCTGATAGCTATGGTGGTGCGCCATTTCCAAATATGTGCCATGAAAAAGCAGCACGAAGGAGCCGAAGTACCTTTGTGCGATGTGGTCTGGGAAGTGGATCTCTTTTAGCTCCGTTATTGGCCAATCTTTGTTAGTTGCAATGCCAACTGTGTTCCAAAACTGCAGCCAAACATGATGTGTGTTGTGTCTTCTGGCCCAGTATTGCAGATGTCACATGTCTCACTATCAATTATTCAGAGCGTGCCACCTGTCACCATCTTAGATTTACTTGTTGGTATAACTTCAAAACACCAAACACTGAGGCGTCCATTGTCTTTGGTGTCTCAGACGTGATCCCAGGCCACCAGGCTCTTGGCTCATGTTGAAAATCCTATTGCCAGAGTATTGCTAGAGCACACAGATTGTATATTAACTGGCTATCTATAACTGAATTGAGAGAAGAACAGCATGCCCCATATGATTGAGCAGATTGATCTGCCAAGCTGCTAGGTACTTGTCAGCCTTAATGATCTGCATAGAGAAAGAAGACAGTCGTAGTTTAATAAGTCAATAGAGGAAGACCAAGGTAGGTTTGTGGAAAACCTTCCTCCTGCATCAAACCCAAACACGCAATGTTGGACAGTTTCTCCATCCATATGGATAGGCACTGCAGTACTCTTTGCAAAGTTGATCTGTAGACCGGTGGCCTGTGCAAACTGATCCCACAGCGTCACTCATGACAGTATCGCAAGCTTGAATTTTTTCTCAACAAACACTACGACAGTTTAAGCTTGCAATCCCTCATGAAGGCATCATGGATTAAATTCTAGAACTAAAACTTTTTTGGTCTTCCTTGGAAGGTAAAGAAAAAACATTAGTAATACTCCACAAATCACTGATGGATACAAACTAGAACTGAAAGAAAGGAAGCCTAACTTATTGAACAGAGAGAGCAGCAACCTAGGCATGGCCTTGCCTAGAACTATCTCTGCTCATTGTTGTCAAACTTTAGCAGCCAAAGTCATGATAGATGATGATATCACACAGACGATAAGAAGTAAAAAAACCAAGCGGTACCTGCTGTAAATCACACATTCATCAGCATGTTGGAACAGAACACAGATCTGGACAAACTGAACCGTCTATATTGGATCCCAGCTTCCCTTGAGAATAATTTCAAAATTAACACACCAGGTTTCCCACCAGGAAGTCATTCTCTAACACAAGATCAAGGATTCAAGGCTACGAAAAATATAAGTGCAGCAATCACCAAAGATACATATATAACCAAAGATAAATAAAGTAGAGTGATACAGATTTATAACATGACAACAATGTGCAAGACCATCAGCTACCAGGTGAATACGGGGAAGGTGATATTCAAAGTTTTTTTTTTTTTTTCCACAAACTATGGGGGAAATTAAGCTAACCAGTCATTCCAGGACAAGGCAAGGGGAAAGGCACGATGGGATTAACGGTGACAACATCTTAGTAGACAAATCAATCAACTAGCTAGCTGGGTTGTTTAAGATGGAAGATGGAGCTCCTGGAGACATAACGATACCTACTCAGTGATAACTGATAAACAAAGGAACCAAGCTTGGTCAGATGGGCAGAGCATCATCTGCAATGCTGGAGCAGAAAGCAGAGGAGGTTAAGACTGAATGAGTGATGAAAGAAAAAAATACAGTAACAGAACTTGATAATAAGGTTAAAACATGTAATAATATATATAATAACTCAATAGTACTGATTGCACATAAGTTCGAGACTCAAATGTTACAACACAGACTTTGGTTACTACTATAGACCTGACAAAGTTGCAGTGCAGAGCCAGAGCCCAACAAGGATCGACAGGCAATTTCTTCAGGGTTCAGTTAAGGCATGCTCCTCTTGATCCTCCTCCCTCCTCTTGGTCAGAATCAGAATCCAACTCTAACTCAGGGTGCTCCTTGAGATACTCCTCCCGAGCCCGTTCCCAGATGTCATCCAGCTCAGCCTGCAATTCCTCCCGGGGTCCAAGAAGTTCCTCCGGCATCATGATACGGCCGTTCCGCTCGAACACCTCGCGTATCCAGGCCTGGTACTTGAAGAAGTCGTCGTGCGACTCCCTGAGCGAGACGAAGATTTCGGCGAAGAGCTCCCTCTGAGCGTCCATGTTGGCCTGCGAGAAGACGCCGGTCGGCTCGGGCTCGAGCTCGAGCGTCCTGTAGAACTCGTCGTAGTCCTCGATGCTGGGGGTGGGGTGCATCTCCGGCTTCTGCGCCAGGATCCAGCGCACATGATCCATGGGCATCTCGACCCACTTCCTTTCAATTCCGACGAATCCGAGGCGTCGCCGGCGCCAGCGCCGGCGGGCGCATCTGCTGCGGAAGCTTCCGCCTTTCCACCCTCGGAGTCGGAGGAAAGGGAAAGGGGAGGAGACGGCGGCGGCCACCGCCGCCGCCTCCTCCGCTGCCTCAGCCTCGTGCGTCTTCGCGACGGCGCACGGCGTCTGCGGAGCGCCGGAGACCCTATCATCTGCAGCCACCTCCGTCAGACCTTCACCGACGAAGCTCATCCTCATTGCCCGCAGAAAGCTCGACTCGCTGTGGCGTGAAGGTGGAAGCCTAAGCTATGGAGGATTGATGGGCGCGATGGGAGGCGAGGTGGCGGTGGTGCCCTCGCTTTTGTAGATGGACGGAGGGAGACCGATCGACCCACCCAAGCCGTCTCCTTCTCGGAGCAGGAAGCCGCGGAATTATTTTCTGCAAAAATAATTTCTGCACATATGCTGACATTATGACGATACAAAAATAGGGAAAAAAAACTAATTTTCTTTCCTCACCTTTTTTACTACCGTGTAAGCAGTAAGCACAAAGTAGTTAGGACACCATAGAAATTTCAACACAAATTGCCCAAAAGAAACTGCAATTATGAGTTACTTCAATTAATTATAAGATTAGCATAGATCTAAATCTATAACTAAAATTTTGAACTAAAGCATATCATATTATATATTCACTGTGCAGATCTACTCCTTTTGGAGTCCAACAAAATTAGTTTTTCCATTTCATGATTTATCTACGATTTTCTATGATTTTCATATATTAAGACAAAATAAATAAAAATATAAAAAAATGCAAAACTATCTTCAAAACTGGTATATAGAGGTAAAACGCATGGTTTGAAAATTTAAGGGTGGTGATTTGCCTATATTTTGCAGTTCAGGGAGAAAAACAGACTTTTGCAGATGTTAGGAAAAGTGGACTTTTTCCTACGCAGATACTTCCACCATGTTGCTAAAAAAGAAAAAAAAAAAAAACTTCCTCCATCATCCTTCGCCACATAATAGTCTATCCATAGTTGTATACCTCTATATACATACACATCACTCCGGCGAGGTAGGTCTGAATGTGAGCCATCCTCCTCCTCCACCTGCTCCTCTGGATCTATGTTTTGCCCCTCCTCAGTATCTGGATCCAACGGACACGGTGGTGGCTAGGGTTGCAGCAGACTCTGTTATAGTTAGCTTGTTTTGTTGTTGCAACAAGTTATTTTACTTTGTTGCATTAGTCTTCTTCCTGATGTTGCATCGCATTGTTTTGAAATTTCAACTTTATATTTAGTTTGCTGTTGCAACAAGTAATTTTCTTAATTGCATTAGTCTTTTTCCTGATGTTGCATCTCGCATCACGCTTTTGTTGTTACAATAGCTTTGGTTTACTTTTTTAACTATATCTTAGTTGCATTAGTCTTTTTCTAATGCTGCGTATCACATTTTCCTTTTTGTTTATTAGTTGCATTAGTCTTTTTTTCTAATGCTGCGTATCACATTTTCCTTTTTTTTGTTTATGTTGTTGCAATGGCATTGCTTTGTTATTGCTGCGTATCTTTTATTTTTGATGTTTGTCCATTCGAGGGTCGTCATTTAAAAATTCAAAAATTCTAAAATTCAAACATAATTTTCAAACAATTTTCAACTACAAAGTTGTACAACTTCAGAATCTACAACTTTTGATTTGGTCTCATTTATTCATCTGACATAGTGATAGTAACATTAATCATATATCTTACATATATCTTTTTTTGTAGTTTATGAACTATATGAGTGATATGTAATTTTTTGAACAATTGTATTACCACTTTGTTGGATGAAAAAAAAATGACCAAATTGAAGTTGTAGGTTTTGACGAGTTCTGCAACTTTATGCTATTGACTTTTAGATAAAATCATTTGATGTTTCACAATGTTGTTAGAAGTTGTCATTTTAAAATTCAAATTTTGAAATATTCACAAGTAAAAATGACAGAAAAAAATGGTACCAAAAGCACAATAACTTGATAGAGCATGATTTGAGATTTTTTTAAAGAAAAATTAAGTAATTTGAAATGGAGAAAGACTAGCTGAAGATTAAAAACGATAAATAGAGTTCTTTGGCAATTTCAAACAACATTTTCAAGAATCAAATAAATCCAAATGTAAAAGTTGTCGACAACAAAGTTCTATAACTTTTTTTAAGATCTTCAACTTTTATTTTGGTCATTTTCTATCCAAGATCGATTTGAAATGTTTTAATCTAATATTAGGTGCCTATTTAGAGGCAGCCAAGCCACCCCCAGAAGGGATGGCCCTTTGGGAACCATTTGTATGGCGTGAGCCGCCTCTAAAAAAGGGCTACAAATTCTTTTGTAGACCCACCTCTAGGTCCAGGGCCCACCTCTATTAGCAACTTTTTCAAAGAATAAAGTTAATCGTCTCCGAAAAATTATGGTGTGTTTTAGGAGACATGCATATTGTTTTTATCCACCTCTGCTATTCAAAAGGGTTATCCCTTTTTAAAAAAATCAACTTTATAATAGTAGAGCAAAATGATAGATTCTCACAAGACTGAGATCTTAAAATTTTCCTGTTGGAACCCTTTAATTACAAAACGTTCCAAATGAATTCTTATTATCTCAGATGTTTTCACAGCTTGTCAGTCGCTTGCAATTCATCCAACCCCACAACTCTCTTCCAAAACCAGTGCTCCCTCCACACCTTCCCAATCTGCTCAATGGGCATCCCCTTCGTCTCCGGCAAGAACAAGTACACGAAGGCCGTCATCACCACGATCCACCCGGCGAAGAAGAAGAACAGCCAGGCCCTCATCCGGCACAGCATGGCGAGGAACCCTTGCGCGATGAAGATGGTGAAGACGAACCCCGGACGCCACCGTGATGCTCTGCCCGCCGACCGGATCTCCAGCGGGAACACCTCGGTGGGCACCAGCCACGTCATGGGGCCCCACGACCAGCTGTACCCGGCCACGTACACGCCCATGAGCACGAACAGCGCCGCCGCGTAGCCGCGCGGCATCCCGCCCTCGTCGCCCAGCGCTTGGCCGCCATGACCGCGCCGATCAGGACCTCGGCGACCAGCATCTGGAGGCTGCCGGCGATCAGCAGCGTGCGCCCGGCCGAACCGGTCGATGACGAACATGAACACGACCGTCGACGCCGTGTAGATGACCACCGTCACCACCGTGGACAGCAGCGCCAGGCTCTCGCCCATCCCCACCGTGCGCAGCAGCACCGGCGCGTAGAATCCGATGGCGTTGATCCCGTTCAGCTGCGTGAACGCCGGCATCAGGACGGCGACCACCAGCTGTGGCCGGTACCGCGGCCGTGAAAGGATGAGCCGCAGGCCGTGGTCGCCGCCGCCGCCGCTGCCCCGTGCCGCCGCGCTGTTCGCCGCGATGATGTCGTCCAGCTCCGCGTCAACCGCGGCGGCATCGTCCGTGCCTCTGATCTTCTGCAGCAGCGCGCGCACCCTGCCACGGTCCTCGCCCTGCTGCACCAGGCTGTTGGGCGTCTCCGGCAGGAAGACGGCGCCCAGCGTGAAAAGAGCGCGGCGGGGACGCCGGCCAGGCCCAACGACAGCCTCCAGCCCCAGCCGCCGGTGATCTTCTCGGCGCCGTAGTTGATGATGTTCGCGACGAGGGAACCGAGGCACAAGCTGAGCTGGAAGCCGTTGCTGAATGCTCCTCGGTATCGCGCAGGAGCCATTTCAGATAGGTACAAAAGCACAGCCTGCAAAATTTTCGTTGGATTTTCGGCAACAAAGCCATTCTTGCGTTTCAGCAGATTGGATTTTCGAACAGAAATTTAACCTACATATAGACATTTTCAAATGCGGCCAAAATTAGAATTCAAATTCAGCCGCAAATTTGGCCTGGCTTCAATTCTTTTCGGCAGTGCTGAATGTTGCAGGACTACCGAATTTCGTCAGATTCAGCATGGGGAATTTGTAGTGGAGAAGTCTGACCTGATTCGCGAACCCGAGGCCCACTCCGAGGAGCGCCCTGCCCAAGATGGCCATGTACACATTGACGGCGCCGCCGCTGACCGCAGCGCCGGCGAGGAACGCCACACCGCCGATGATCATGGACGGGCGGCGGCCATGCCTAGCCGTGAACCACGACGAGAGGAGCATCGCGGTGAGCAGGCCGGTGATGTAGAGCGACGACGTGAAAAGCGTCAGGAGCTGGCTGTCGAACTTGCAGTAGTTGCTGACGCGCACGTCGCCCTTCATCCGCCGGTACACGTCCGGGAAGAACTCCTCCAGGAACGACCCCATGGATGACACGCCACCTGAGCAAAAATTCTTTTAAGAAGCACTTTCGATTCGAAACCCAAATTTGAAGATGTTGTTAGTTCTTCATCACGATTTTATTGAAGGTTCGGCAAAAGTTAGTGGTGACTAACATGTTGCCGGGACATGAATCTGAAAAGTGAGGTCGTATTCGTATACCAGAGGTGCCGAGTTCGTAGCCGAAGATGGCGCCGCCCATGGCCGCGGTTACGCAGGACAGTGCCACGAACTTGGTGATTCTCCCACCGTACTGATGACCATCGCCGCCACCGCCGCCATGGACGAGACTGACGGCCATGGTTGGCGGTTAGCTTTAGCTGAAGGTGAGAGCTTGGTCAGTGAACCTTGGTGGCCGTGCTGTTGGAGTTGTGTTGACCAGCTGACCCAGCTGTTGCTGGCTGCTGTTGCCATCCGGTCAAGATTCGATCGTGCCCTTTTGGAGCTTTGCAAAGCATGTGCCCCGCCGTTTACATCTTGTTTGTTTATGCTTTTGGTACGAATTTTCCAAGGCGGCTCTTGACTTATTAGTCACAAGGGTTTACACCATTTAGCCATATTCACGTCATTGTTGTCCGCGTCAAAGATATTTGAAAACTGAGGAGTTCTTATCGCCCCATATTCGTCGTTTTCCTGTGAAGAAGATACTTTCTTCAATAGAGATTGTTGCAACTCTAGATACACAACTGTTAAAAAATCAAGATCCACAAAAAAAAAGTAGCTCTAGTTTTATTTTCTCAAAACCAAACACTTTTAGATGTACGCAAAGCGACTATAGAGTAGCTACACAAAAACCATGGATTTAGGGACATATCTAAAAAAATCTATGGGAATAGGGACATTATCTAGCACTACCATTAATGACACAAAAATTAAAAGTACAGGTCCACTGCCAGCGCCGCCTGTCCCTACCATCGCCACGCACCCCTCCGCCGCCAGCGCCCGACCTCCACGGCCCGCCGTGGGCGTGCCGACCATCGTGCCCAAGCCAATGCTGAGCTGACCCATCGCGGCCTGCAAGACCCACTCTACTGTATAGATGGCCATCGGGCCGTGCCGACCCGGCCGGTGGCACGTTGGGCCGTGCCAGGGCCGACCTCCGTCGTGCCTACGGGCGTCGTGTCTCACGGGCCGTGCCATTGCGGGCTTCATGCCTGGCCTACGGCCCTGAGTGCGGCCCTATTGGGCCGTTGGGCGGCAATGGGGTCGGGCTGCCCTGCGTACCGGCGGCCCGAGGCCTACAAAAGGGAGGTAGGAACGTCCCGGTCGCTGCCGCCGTCGCGGCGTCCGCAGCCGCCGACCATGAGGAGCTAGATCCGGCTGCCGCCGCAACAGCGTCGACTACGCCCGGCCCACGAGGGACACTAGGTCCGCCGCCCGAGCTGGGCTGCCGAGCTCCGAGGACAACGAAGAAGCCGGCGGCGGCCCCATGCTGAAGACAGAGAGAGAGGCGGTGAGCCGATGACCTCGCGAGCCCCGGCTACCGGCGAGTGGGAAGACGGATGGGTGAGTGGGAGGGGATGCGACGGAGGAACCGGGAAGCGGTGCGGAATGGGAAGCCTGAGTCGCGAGTACGCGACTCGCGAGAAGGCCGAGGACGAGGAGGAAAGGGAGGCGGCGGCGGCGGGTGGGGAACTAGGGATTGGGGAAACGATGCAATCGACTTAGGGTTGGGAGGTATGTTGGGCTGGGAGTTATGTTGGGCTGAAAAACTGAAATTGGACTTTGGCCTTTTAGTAAAAAAAATAAGCGTGCCTTACCGGGCTGTGCCCATGAAATGCCACGGGCCAGGCCGGCGACCAGGCACGGCCTGGTGTCTCGTGCGGGCCGGCATGGGCACGCGTCGTCGTCGGCCCGGCCGTGTCTCGGGGCTGGGCCAAAATCCCGTGCCATGGGCTGTGCAGCGGGCCACATGGCAATCTATACTCTACTGCAATCGCACTCACCTTGACCGCGGTCGGCCTCGCCTCCATTGCGCCAGCGACCCGCCACTGCCTCCCCATCGTGGCGGCAAGGCATTGCCCCAAACACGCCTGGCCTCAATAGTCAATGCCGCGCCCCTTGAACACCACCCTCGCCCCCCACACCATGCCCTCCCGCCCGGACGCTGCGAACTCCGGCCGCACGAGCCTAGCTCCACTCACACATGGGCCTAACCTCGGTGCCTACCGGCCACGTATGCCCCACGTTCCCGCGGACGCATCCCGGTCTGATCATCTGATGTGCTCTTCTTGAATACGTAGGAAGGGGACGAACAGGGGAGGAAAGAGGGATGAAGAGCTGACGAGCAGACCCAAGTGGCAGTGAGTTTGAGATAATAAAACTCACAGTTGGAGCTGTACCAAACAATTTATTGGGAGACCAGCTCTGTATTGGAGCTGCTTCATGGCGAATCTAGCGATCTGAATCTAATTTTTTTTTTTTTTCGGATTTGGAGCTCTCTCCAAACATGCCCATAATTTCATTCAGTAAACAATCAAATATAAAGAACTTCAAATGAACTGTAAAATGTGTAGTACGCCAAATTACTGAAGATCTTCCAAATTAAAGGATCCGGCTTTGAATATTCTTGTCTGAAAAAAACTTAAACAAGACATGCCAGAATCTGAATGCTACGTACAGTTCTTTACACTTTGGTACTTTCCTCATCTTCATCGGCTCCTGCCCCTATAACCTTCTTCCAGAACCAGTGCTCCGCCCACACCTTGTCAACGTGCTCGATGGGCATCCCCTTGGTCTCCGGCAAGAAGAGGTACACGAACGCCGTCATGACCACGATCCACCCGGCGAAGAAGAAGAAGAGCCACGCCTTGAGCCGGCAGAGCATGGCGAGGAAGTACTGTGCGACGAAGATGGTGAACACGAAGCCCGACGCCACGGTGATGCTCTGCCCGGCCGACCGGACCTCCAGAGGGAAGATCTCACTGGGCACCAGCCAGCTCAGCGGGCCCCCAGGAGCAGCCGAAGGCCGCCGAGTAGACGCACGCCGATTAGCAGGAGGAGCGTCAGCGCGTACGCCCTGCTGAGGCCACCCTCGTCGCCGAGCTTCGCGGCCATGATGGCGCCGATGAGCACCTCGCAGACGAGCATCTGCGCGCCGCCGGGCCAGGAGCAGCGTCCGCCGGCCGAAGCGGTCGGCCGCGAACAGGGAGGTGAACGTCGCGGCGGAGGAGACGATGACCAGGACGATGGTCGAGAGGAGGGACGCGCTCTCGCCCATGCCGATGCTGCGCAGCAGCACCGGCGCATAGAACCCGATGGCGTTGATCCCCGTCAGCTGCGTGAAGGATGGTATCAGGATGGCCATGGCCAGCTGCGGGCGGTATCGGCGGTGCGTTAGGATCAGTCGCACGCCATTGTCGCCCTGCTGCGCCATGGCGTTGGCTGCGACGATGTCGTCCAGCTCTTGGTCGATGGCGTCGGTTCCTCTGATCTTCTGAAGCAACAATCTCACCTCCCCTCGGTCTCTGCCTTGCTGCACGAGGCTGTTGGGCGTCTCTGGCAGGAAGATGGCGCCGACGGTGAGCAGCAGCGCAGGGACGCCGGCCAGGCCCAGCGAGAGCCTCCAGCCCCAGCCACCCGTGATCTTCTCGGCGCCGTAGTTGACGACCGTCGCGAGGAGAGCTCCGAGACAGAGGCTGAACTGGAAGCCATTGCTGAACATCCCTCGGTAACGTGCCGGAGCCATTTCAGACAGGTACAACGGCACAGCCTGCAAAAATGTTAGAAGGATTTGAATTATTTTTTCCATGTGGATTTATTTGACACTGGCTGGACGCGGAAGATGTTTATTTTCTAGGCATTTTTTGTGGGCATTTTTTGTATCATCACATTCTAAGAACAAAAATTCCACATCATATACCTGATTGGCGAAGCCCAGGCCAACGCCGAGCAGCGCCCTGCCGAGGATGGCCATGAACACGTTCACGGCGCCGCCGCTCACTGCGGCGCCCGCGAGGTAGGCGACGCCACCGAGGATCATGGACGGGCGGCGCCCGTGCCGCGCCGTGAGCCACGACGTGAGGAGCAGGGCGGTGAGGAGGCCGGTGATGTAGAGCGACGACGTGAAGAGCGTCAGCAGCTGGCTGTCGAACTTGCAGTAGTTGCTGACGCCCGTGGCGCGCTTCATCCGACGGTATACGTCCGGGAAGAACTCCCGTAGGAACTCGTCCATGGACGACACGCCGCCCGCCGTGCTGATGTCGTAGCCGAAGATGGCGCCGCCCATGGCCGCCGTGACGCACGAGAGAGCCACGAACGCGGTGACCCTACCGCCGTACTGCTGTGCGTCCTGGCCGCCGCCTTCGGGGCCGACGACGGCAAAACCGACGGCCATAGTCGGGCAGGGTTAGGGATCGATCCAGCTAGTGTGAACTCGATCAGCAGTTCAGCACATGGTGAGCGTGCACTGTGCGACTGTCCTCTCGGGCTGGCTTGGTGCTCTTATCGCTCCGAGATGCTCTCTGCGTGGTCAAGCTTGACATGCTGGGTGATTTGTATGCGAGCACCCAGCAGTGCAAACCTTCGACGGGGATAGGAAGCTTACTGACAACAACATGGCCATCCTCGGCGTCCAGGGCCTGGGCTCGGCGTCCGAGTACCCGTCCTTGAACACGTTGGTGTACCGCAACATGGCCATCCTCGGCGTCCAGGGCCTGGGCTCCCTGCCCCGCCACTGCCTCGACATCTGCATCGCCTTCTTCACCGCCGCCATCGCCGGCCATCAACCTGGCGCGCGACCTGAGACCGATGGCGGCGCAAATCCCAGACCTATCGATCTGCCGCGCGGAAGACCTGGCGAGCAGACGCGCGGAGGATCTGGCGAGCCGTCGAAGCCATCAGGCAAGCCGCACGATCGTGAAAAAAAAGCAAGCAACGCTGCAGCCCGTTTGATCCATTGCAGGGCCACGTGGCGCAAATCCAGGCTGGGGAGCACCCACGGGCGCGTGAACCCTGGGTTCACGCTAGTTTTTGCCGTCTACTCCCTCTTAATGAAGGAAAATACATGTTGCATGGTATAGTCGAGAAAAAAGAGGAGGCCGCCTCGTAGATAAATATGGTATAGTCGTGCGCATGAGCTTTCAAGTGTTAATTGGTATATGAATATATAATAAGCATAATGGTTACTTAAATAATATCAAGTTCCAGGCCTCACTGATTGCGCAAATGGTTGATCGCCGAAAACTTTACTCGCATCAGACTGAGTTCCAGTTTTTGTTTCTTCCTCAAAAAGCGCTCTGAAGAGCTGCATGGCATAGAACATGAGAAAATACAAACTAATCACTACCATAAATGCAATATGTGTACATGTATTTCAAGGATATCCTAACAAAGTTCCTTACATATTTTTTTTTGAAAGAAAACTGTAGGGGAGTACCCAACAGCGCAAATTTTAAAGAAATAGTGTCACATTCAGAATTTGAACCCCGGATGGGAACCCCTCGACCCGATGGCCTTTACCAAGACCTTACATATTGGTAGTAAATAATATTGGAATTGAATTCATCTTTCAGAGAATAATGGAAATAGTGGAATTCCCATTTGCATAAGTCAGTTAACCACTAAAGGAGGGATAGGTGTTGAAATATAAAGTGAATTGTTCACCTTACCCATCAGCGTAAGCTTTTGGGTTGAACGGCGCATGCAACTTAATTAATAATATGGAGATCCACTGCATTAAATCGCTGTTTCCAAATATTTGCAAGCTTAAATTTTATTTTTTCACAAATACTTGAAGTTTCTCAATCCCTATATGAGTAAAATCTCAATCCCTATATGAGTAAAATATGAACATATAGATGGATTTGTAGCAGCCCAGTTACTGACCTGACGTCGCCTCATTCATGAGTAAATTACACACGTTTGGATTAGATGCTTTAGTCTGATAACATGGCATAAAAGTTTAATTGAGAACTGATATTAACAATGCAAAGATCATTTCTAACTCTGTTGAGAACTATGCCACATTATTGATAGTATTGACTTGTCAACACTTATCTATGCTATCAGACTGCAATGAATTCTTTCCCAATCATCCTGTTGGCGCTTGAATCGATGACCGCCTCAACACACCAGTGGGTCTTGGGCGCCCTCGAAGTTGCAAACAACCTACAAACGTAGCAAGAACATAGCGTAATCAACCAAGACGATCTAGAGATCGAAAAGGCCGATGTAGAGCTCGGTTTCGGCCGAACGACCTCGAAACGCCCTCGGAAAGATCCGTCGGGAGGGCGACGTGAGGATCTCCTAGGACCAGCAAGGCTGCCTAGGATGCTGACGAAATTCATGGAGAACAACGCCCGAACAGCAGGGTAGAGGGGTTGGAGAAGAGAAAATAGGGTAAAAGGAGTTTGTAGATTGATCTAATGTCGATTGGATGTAGATGTGATCAAATCGGCTATGAACCTCTTATTATATAGAGGGGGTGTCTCTTATCCCCTTAGAAAACCGCGTTAGATACGTTTGCAATCACCAAACCTTTCCAAAACCGAATAGAAACGAGATCGGTTCGAACGAGGCAATTCCGACATAGCGCCGGACGCGTCAAGTCGCGCCGACAGCGGTCGAGAGCCCCGCAAGCCGGGGGCTGCGGACTTGAGAGCCGGGCGCAGGAGCTAGCCAGCGTCCGGCGGCGTGTCGGACGCGCGGTCCAAAAACGGCTTGTAGCCTGGAGGTGCCGCCCGGACCGTCCGGCGTTCAGCGCCGGGCCTTCAGCCCGAACCCCCTGGCGTCCGGCGTTCTCTGCGAGCAGCAAACTGTTTTCTCCGCCAGATTTCTTGATCTTTGGGTCTTGCCGTCGCACTCCAAGCATGTCCATGGCCCTTTTGACACATCAAGTTACCAAAAATCATATAGGACATTTTTGGGTGTCAACACATCCCAAGGCTGTTGAGCAAATAATTCAGATATCTGAGTCCATTGAACAACACTTGTATTTCCTTCCCAATCTAACGGTCATTGGATCAACCACAAATAGCAGGAAGTCTATTCTGGTGACGAGAACATTTACTAACGGTCATTAGAGATAAAGGTGTTGCTACATCAGTTTAGAGCCATGATATATCTTTTACCTGATGATGACATCAGAAAGGACAATCTCCTGCAGGGATATGAATTATATGAATGTTGCCTCCACTATTGACTGCAGCGACAAGAGCTTCTAGTTTCTCAGGCTTTGCATCAGATCCAAGGTCAACAACATCAAAAGAGCAACATTGTTCTTCTTCAGATTTGTCCCTATCTCTTCAAGCAAGTTCTTTTCATCTTTTACTGGGCTGCAGGGCACAGTTTTTTTTTTAATAACCATAGGGGACAAATTTAGAACTCGAATGTAAAGTATGATCAATGAAACAGCACTGAGACAACCTCAGATCTACCTGACAACCTCAGGGCTAAGTATAAATAGCAAGGAGGTGGGCTACGAAAACTCCCTGGCTTATTCTCAATGCATCACAAGCGCAACATATAAATCTAGAGATACCTTGGCTACCGTTGGTATACTAAGTATATATGCACACTGAACTCCCACGAAACAGTCTTCAGCAAGAAAGCAACACAACATTTTCGCTTAGGAACCTAATGTTTGTCATTAAATACCTAGCTATTTTTAGAATGGTCACATTAGGCTCTGCTGTTTTTAATATGATCATGCTTTTCAGAAATAGAATGGAAGAATGAAAAATGTCAGCCACACCATTGGGGCTCTTCAGTATGACTGTCTAAAAGTTCAGAGGTATTTCTTACTTGAATGCTAATCTCTGTCCTTTCTGAACTTGTCACTTTTTGCCTGTCATTGTGTCACTTAAATTCGCTGTAATAGTCACAAGGTGCACCTGAGAGACTTGAAAACAACAAAATTATTGTTTGAATCATATTTGTTTTTCTGTTGTCTTCAGATGATACAAGCTCCCCTCTACCGCGTGGTCCTTGCTATGGCCAGTGCTTTACTACTTTGTTGACTGAGACATGGTGTCTCATTATTTTCAGGCTGTACCAAGTAGCCTCATTATTTTCTACTTTGTTGTAGGTTCAGAGCAGATTTTCCTTTGATATAAATTGCAATACAACAACTTGCACATGAAGTATGTTCTAGTACATAATTTTTTTTCCCAAGAAAACACAGCCCCTAGGTGTAAAGGTCATTGTAGTACAGGTGTAAAGGTCATTTCCTAGGGGCTGTGTTTTCTTGGGAAAAAATTATGTACTAGAACATACTTTTAATAACCATAGGGGACAAATTTAGAACTCGAATGTAAAGTATGATCAATGAAACAGCACTGAGACAACCTCAGATCTACCTGCCAACAAAAACATTTATATATGTTCTAGTACATAATTTTTTCCCAAGACATGTTCAGATGAAAAGACCTAGGGAAATATTTTTCCCTAGGGGCTGTGTTTTTTCTTCGTAGGGAAATGACCTTTACACCTGTACTACAATGACATGTATATATCCCTAGGGGTGAAATCACCCTAGTGAAACCAGTTTCCCTAGGGTTTTCTCGGGGCACACTAGGGCACCTAGCTGTTTCCCGTGAAATATTTCCCTTGGGGGCAATCCCGACGAAGGACCTTAGGGAAACTGGTTTCCAAACTGGTTTCCCTAGGGTATCTATGCCTTTCCCTAGGGTACTTGGCCCTAGGGAAACAGAAAAGATTCCAGTAGTGTCTTATCCTTTTGTTGAAGCGAAAGGAGCCCCTCTGCCTTAGCTTTTTCTAAAAAAAGGCGGCTAGAGCTTTGCCGGATTTTTATTAGACAGGGGTAAAAACAAAAAGGTACAGGGCAGAAAACAACCACTACCACCTAACTCAAAACCTACTAAACCCTCTGCCTTAGCTTTTTAGGCGAGATTGTTTTGAAAACCATGGTCCCACAAACCTTTTTTTTTTTTTTCGCTGAGGGGTGAAAAACAAAAGTGTATTCGCTAACTCATCCTTTTGTTTATTCATGGAGGAAAGTACAATTGGACCAGGCTTCAATTATTACATTCATTTTATTTTCCTTATGTTGTGTGATAAATACTCTTGTGATGCTAATGCGTCTCCTTTGGCTCATTTTGTTGCCCTCGCGTAATTTGGAAGAGTCAAAGTATTTTACCCTTAGGTATTTTGCTTCTTTGCCTTGGGTATTTTTGGAAAGTCGAGCCATTTTAGGCCATAGGCTCTGAGGTTGAGCTAGTGAATTTGAGAACTTTAGTGAAAATCCGATGGCTCAACCTTTTGCTTCAACTGGTTCAATCGATATCCAAGTCTTGTTCAAGTCAAGGCTTGTTTCGATATTCGGGTCCGAGACTAGTTATTATAAGGAAGACTAAAATTTAAAAGCTTAATGGGGTACAAAGGATTGCCTTGTTGCAAAAGCACGCCCTTTTGGAATGGTTTCCCCTACGAGGAGTGAATGTGCGAATACCTCAGAATTCGCAATTTTGATAATTGGAAAATGCAAAAATCACAAAAGGTAGAAGTGGTCATTAACAACTAAGGATAGAAGTGGCACTCGTTATATGCTTTTGATTTGTGTACCATTTCGACTCCTTCGTCGCTGATGAAGCGAATTGCTCCTGGACGAATTCGCCCTCGTATATTTTTGGAGGAATGAAGTCTTGATCCCTTAGTTTTTTTTAGCTTTGCCCTCACGGTTACTAAGTATTTTTGTATGGCTGTGTACATAGAGGTAAAAATGGATGTATGCAGTGACCTGGGGCTGCTGACTGGTTGAGTATGTTTTTGCCGATATCGGAGGCCTTACAACGATTAGGCGCCCCTTTCGACTCGGAGGAAAGTGCTCATACGGTGAATGGATGTTTCGGACGGATGCTGTGATGTATATGATGGATCCATTCGCACATGAAAATAATAAGAAAGTGTTTTATTGAGATTTACCTTTGTGTATCTTTGGAGTGTCAAAGTATTGGATAGGACTTTGATGCCAACCTCTGAGCATGACTTAGACTATCATTTGCTTCGCCGTCTCATCCGTTCGGAGGGTCGAAGCCTTGAGCCCTTGGGCTCTCGTTTGCTTCACCCTCTCGTCTATTCGTAGGGTCGAAGTCTTGAACCCTTATTAGGCTTTTCATTTAGAGATGGCCCAAACAGTGCAGATGACAGTGTTTGCACAATAAGTACAATCAATGTTATGTATAATTTATTATGTAGTTTTTGGTCTACCATCATGGCTGCATCGATCGAGATGGGAGCTAAATATGGCATGCGAAAAGAGAAGCTGAAATCCTCGAAAATAAGTCGCCCAAATATTGAGCTGCGAAGTGACAATCCAAGATTTAAACTTACTGATGAGCATCAGAAACCTTGGTGTCGTGAATTCACCAGAAAGCCAGGCAGGATGCCCAAGAATAAAACCTGTTGACGCAAACTAGGGTTTGCACCAACACACCGGTAGGGCTTTGGATGCCCACGAGGTTGCGATCAACCTGTAACGGACAGCAAGAATCACAGCTTGATCACCCAAACCCATCTAGCGAACGGTAGAGGCGATGTAGAGCTTGATCTCGGCTGAAACGGCGGGAACAACCTCCGGAAGGATCCGTCGGGGAGGATGCATGCGAAGGGTCTTCTAGGATCAGCAAGGCCACCTAGAGCATGCCAACGAAATTCGTCGAGAATGTCGCCGGACAGCAGATTAGGGTTGGAAAAGGGTAAAAAAGAGTTGGTAGATTGATTTTTGTCGATTGGATGTAGATGGGATCAAATCGGCCATGAACCTATCATTATATAGAGGGGGTGGTCTTATCCCCTTAGGAACCGCCTTAGATACGTTTCCAAACACCAGCACCTTCCAAAAACCGATCTAAAATCGAATCGGTTTGGACACGAACTGCACTGTCGGCGCCCACAAGCTGCGCCGGGCCGCCCGGCTTCGAGGGTGCGGGAATCGGTCGAGAGCTCTGCGACCGGGTCGCCGGGACGCCCGCGGCCTGACCGCGGGGCGCCCATAGTCCAGCGTCCGGCCGCCGCGTCGGACGCGTCCGTCAAGGGTTGCATCGCGGGGGACGCCGTCGGACCGTCCGGCGCTCTCCCCCTCGGACGGCGCCTTGCGCGAATCCTGGCGTCCGACGCTTATTACGCCGTGACTTGCTGTATTCTCGGTTGATTTTCTTGATCTTTAGCTTCACCGTTGCTCTCAATCATGTCCACGACCTCCTTGTCACGTCTAAGTTACTAAAAATCAATGCACGGACATTTTTGGGTGTCAACATATGCCCCCCTGTTTTCAGGCGAGGGATGCACGAACCTGAAAACAAAGAAAAAGGAACTAAACAGCAATGAATGCCCATCATATCGGTCGTTTAGTAACTAAGGGCGATGCATGCATCACCATTGTTGTTCTAAGGGCGTGCATGCATCGACCATTATTTGGAGAGCACTAGGCCTCTTGCTAAACACTTGGGCAATATTTTTTAAAATACCTTCATTAATCGCCTTCGGAAGACGTTCACCACTGGTTGACTCAAGCATATATGAGTTCCCAAAGATTACCTTGATCACTTTGTAAGGACCCTTCCAATTAGGTGACCACTTGCCAAATTGATTGCTCTTCGTTCCTAACGGTAATATAGTTTGCCACACTAAATTACCGATTTGGAATGATTTGCTTTTAACTTTCTTGTTGTAGGCTCTTGCAACACGGGCTTTGTCCTTCTCTATCTCCTTGAGAGCTTTCAATCTTTTATCGGTCACCTCGTCGATGTTATCCATCATTAAATCATGATACACAACGGGAGATAAATCGTTTTGCTTAGCAAACTGTATGCATCAAATTTACCTCGACGGGCAACACAGCTTCTTGACCGTAAACTAGCTCATAAGGAGTAACTTTAGTAGCACCATGCCTCGATATTCGATGAGCCCACAATGCCTTTGACAAGACCTCATGCCACCTTCTTGGATTGTCATCTATCTTGTTCTTTATAAGCTTGATCAAAGTCTTGTTACTTGATTCAGCTTGACCATTAGCTGGAGCATAATATGGAGATGAATTGAGCATCTTGATCTTATATGATTCGGCAAAATCCTTTACCTCTTTCGCCATGAATGACGTTCCTTGATCCGTAGTTAATGTTTGAGGAATGCCGAATCTATAAATAATATGCTCTGTGATAAACTCAATTACCTCCTTACGTGTCATGTTCTTCAAAGGTACCGCTTCCGACCATTTAGTAAAGTAGTCGGTAGGAATCAAGACGAACTTATGCCCCTTTGAAGATGGAGGATGAATCGACCGATGAAATCTAGTCCCCAACAACGAAAACGGCCATGGTTTGATGATTGGATGAAGCATAGCGGTCGGCACTAGCTGAATATTTCCAAACCGTTGACACTCTTCACATCCTTTGTAGTAACGAAAGCAATCGGCCATCATAGTAGGCCAATAAAAACCAGCCCGTCTCAATAACCACTTCATCTTTGGAGCTGATTGATGCGTACCGCAAATACCTTCATGGACTTCTCCCATAGCCACCCTTGCTTGATCAGTCCCTAAACACTTCAACAATAAGTCTTCGGCGGTCCTTCGATAGAGCTCACCATTATGCAAACTATACTTGAAAGCGAGCCGCCGAATATTCTTGTCAACCATAATGCAAGGATCCTGCAAGAAAGACAAGAGAGGAGTCCTCCAATCTTCCAAATCGGCACTACCATTGTCAAGGACAAAAATAGACCGATTCAAAAGTGCTTTGCGCCGATTCTCCAAATCATGTTCAGAAACGGCTTGGCCGATTGCACCAATCAGCTGAGCCGTTGTTTTTGGACCGGTATTCGAAGAAATCAAATCTTCATGCATCGGCAAATATTGTAGATGAAAGTATCCCTCCTCAACATTAAAGCCGGATGCCCATTGAGCAAGAAAGTTTGCTCTTTGCATACATTTGAAATGCAAATAATTCTCTTCCGCAATATATCCGGAAGCTCGTTGAGCAAGCAAGTTTGCCCTATGATTCTCCTCTCTTGGAATATGCCGAATCTTAAATTCGGCAAACTTACCAATTAAATCAAGGCAAGCATCGAGGCAAAGCACGAAGTGATCCATCTAAGCATTGACACTCACCGGCAACTTGTTGCACCACAAGTAATGAATCACCGTATGCCTCCACATGATCAGCCCCCATAGCTTCTAGCATAATCAACCCGAACAAGAGAGCTTCATATTCGGTTTGATTGTTAGTACAATGCAATTCTAATAGGCATGACATTGGATTTTCAGCACCATAAGGGTTAACAATAACAATACCAACTCCGGCCCTCCCTTGCAAACCCGATCCATCAAAGTACAACCTCCGGGGGTGATTGTGTAGTAATCCACCTCATTATCAAGATTTATGCTATGCTCAATAATAAAATCAGCAAGAACTTGACCCTTTAAAATTCTCAATGGCTCAAAAAGTCAAGTCATATTCAATCAAAGCATATGCCTATTTGCCCACCCTTCGAGAAAGGATTGGCCGATACAACATGTGTTTGATGTCATCGGCTGGCATGCTACCACACAAGTGCTTGGCAAAAGATAATGTCTCATCTTAGAACAAGCAAAATAGAGTGATAAGCATAATTTCTCAATATGGGCATATCTTGTCTTGGGATCAAGAAGACAACGACCAAGATAGGCAACAACATACTCCTTTCCTTCATCTTCTTGAGTCAAAGCCCCAGATTACCTTATCTTCGGCAAATGATATATAATCGGAAAGGTACTCCCCTTCTAGGTGCACGAAGAATAGGCGGGGATGACAGATATTCCTTTATCTTACCGAATGCTTCTTGTTGCTTTGCCCCCGGGCAAAATCAGCCTCATTTTTCAACTTAAGTATGGGGGTGAAAGGAATAATCTTCCCCGACAAGTTAGCAATAAATCTTCTCAAGTAGTTCACTTTACCTAAAAATTTCTGCAAATCCTTTTTTACATTGAGGTGCTTGAACTGCCTTGATCTTTGCTATCCTCTTGGGATCAACCTCTATGCCTTTGTCATGAATTATAAATCCGAGAAACTTCCCAAACACTCCAAAAGCACACTTGAGTGGATTCATCTTACCGTAATAAGCATCCTCTCGAAAGCAAGACGTAAATCGGCTAAGTGAGAATCATGGGCAGCCGATTTAATTACCACATCATCAATGTACACTTCCATAATCACCCCAATTAGATCATGAAAGATTAAGTTCATAGCTCTACGATATGTGGCGCCTGCATTCTTGAGCCCAAAAGTCATGACAATCCACTCAAACAAACCGACAAACCCGGGACAAATAAAAGCGGTCTTGGATGTATCTTCCTCACCATAAATATTTGATTATAACCAGCATTACCATCAAGAAAGCTAATAACTTTATGTCCCAAGCATTATTAATTAGCATGTCGGCAATAGGCATAGGGTACTCATCTTTGGGAGTGGCTCTATTCAAATCTCTGAAGTCAATGCATACTCTAATCTTCCCGGTGTCCTTCTTCTCAACCGGCACAATGTTAGAGACCCACTCTGCATACCCTGCATGGACGAATGAATTCGCTTGAAGCAACCGATTAATCTCCTCCTTGATTCGGTCATTGATTGCGGAATTGAAGCGTCTTGGCGGTTGCTTGTGCGGTCTAAATCCCTTCTTGATGGGAAGCCGATGTTCAACAAGATCTCGGCTTAACCCGCATCTCTATATAATTCCACGCAAAACAATCAACATATTCCTTGAGAAGCGCGATCAATTTAGATTTATAATCGGCTTCCAAGTTTTGATTAACAAACGTCGGTCGTGGCACAGAACCATCCCCAATGTCAACTTGTTCCAAAGGGTTGGCCGATGTAAAACCTTGGCCCAAGTTATTGAGCTCATCAAAGTCATCAATAGCCGCATGCATCGGTCTTTTTAGTCCGATAATGCTCAAGTCTACGCTTTAACCATTCAAAGTTGTCTTCCATTAATAAACAATGTTTAATTAATGATGTTGAACCGACGATCCATCGGTTTCAATGACACAAGTACAAATCCACGCTCATCATAGCAAATGTACTCATAATTGGATAGATCTCTACCTAAAAAGACAAGCAAAGCCGGATCCTCCGAGCGTGACATCGGTTGTAGAAATCTCAACCGAATTGTCTACGTGAACAATCTCTACGAATGTCCCACCCACCGGATGAGAAATTGGTGCAAGCTAGAAGGAACACATTGATTGGCATGGATCCAATCACGACCAAGTATAAGATCGTAGCTACCTTCCACATCGGCGACGAAGAATGCGATAGCCAAGGTCTTGCTCCCTACGGTCAACTCGGCGTTAGCAATTCCCTAGGCCGGAATTGGCGCACCTCCTCCCACACCGGTGATGGTCATGTTGGTCCTGATGAGCTCCTCATCCTTGCACCCGAGCTTCTTGAATAGTGAATAGGGCATAAGATTGACAATTGCCCCCCCCCATCCACTAGCATGTTGCGCACTAGAGTCCCGCTGATGTGCCCCTTCACATGCAATGGCTTGAGATGTCCGACAAAAGTGTGGGCTTCTTGAACACGGCATCCTCCACCCCAAATGCCAGCTCTGCAGCAGCAACCTCATCATCTCCCCGCCCGATCACATAATAATTGGCGAGAGAAAAAGATGGTGTTCATCTCGCACGTGGCGCGAAGGCTCGTAGTCCACCATCTCCTCGTCGGGCTCATTTGGCACCTCAATGCCGACCATGGTAGCAATGGTAGTAGCAAAATCCACGGAACCACCTGCGGAAGCATCGAAATAACTTGGGAATCGAATCAACCGGCTTCGAGGAAGTCGGCATATCCGAATCTTTTGCATTAGCAACCCCATCAACCGGTTTTGGTCGACTCAACGGTCGGTTTGGCCGGCTCAACTAGCCCATTTGCTAGCATCGCTAAGAGATCGAGGAGTTGGCTTGGCCGCCTCTTCAAGCGGTTTGGTCGGCTGTTCTAGCACAATCAACTTGACCGATTTAGAAATCGGTTGTGCCGATTTCTGAGCAGCAGCGATCATTTTGGCCTCCTTCTGCTTGATCTCTTGAACGATCTCTGGCAAGATAGGTCATTGTCCCTGAGTAGCAGCCATGCGCTTAAGCATCTTTTGCTGGGCTCGCTGAAGCTTCCTCTTTTGAGTCTTGTCGATCCCAACTGGACACCACTTAGGCTGCCTATACCGGGGAATCAACGGGCTTCTTCACCTTGTTTTGAGCTTCAGCAACATCCTCCATGACTTGATCTTTGTTGTTGCTGAAATCTTGCCCCCCAATCACAATCGGCTTGTTGGCGTCATTGATAGGTGCTGTCATTGAGCCGATAATGATGGAAGGTGGAGGAGTGGTAATAGGAGCGGGCTTCACAACCACTTCTACCTTCTTAGGGACGTACACCTTTTGCATGGGTGCCTTCCTAGATTGCTCAAAGCGTGAGAGTGCGGGATGTGAGCTCCTCCTCCTTCTCTACACCGCTAGAGCTCGATTGAGGACCCAATCGACTAAAGGCGATCGGCTTGAAGATAGGACCAGCAACTCCTCTAATCATGGGAGTCGAAGCATAGGGCACAAAGACTCCCTTCGGTCCCCATTGAGGCGGTGGCGCCATTGGTGGAAGTGGTGGCCCCCATCCCGGACACCAGCGCGGACGGGCAACTGCGCCTAAGACAAATATGGTGGAGTCATAGCCAACTTTGTTTGTTTTAGCTTCTTCACGCTTGGGAGGCGAAGACTCTCTATTTTTCTTTGGGTGATTCTCGAGAATCGGCCTTTTGCTTTGTATTTTGCCAAAAGCCAATCAAAGGTGCACTGAGGCTTCACGACTTGCTTTTTCGGCTTTGGCTCGTTGGTTTTCCATACTCCCCACCTCCGCTACGTGGAATGAAAGAATTGAGGACATGCACTCCTGAGGAAGAAGAGCGCTTGGACCGGCGGGGATCGGGTGAGCCGGCGAAGTAGTCGGCTTGACCGCTGGGGTGACCCGGCTGGCCGATTGGATCAATCGGCTTGGCCGGCCGGTGTTGGTCTGGGCGCCATTGTCTTGGCCAATCGGGCTAGTCGGTCTTGCTGGCCTGCTTTGAGCCACTCTACCATCCCACCATGCCTGACGCCACAAAGCTTGCACCGAGCTTGCAACAATGGTGAGTTTTGTTTTGCCTTCTCCGCTCTTTTCTGCCAACACTTGCCATCCCGAATTCTTAGGGGCATTCATGCAGTCGCGGTTCGCCAATGATCACATTCTTCCCTTGAGTAGTAGCGGCTTGCTGCGGGCCGGTCGGGATAGCGGTGTCTTGGCTTCAACCACGTTCATGTGGGCTAGAAAAGGATTCTGTCGAGCTGCATATTGGTAAGACTCAATCGTCCCTCATTAAAAGCCGATTGGACCTGCCGACGAAAAGACATTACAATCATTAGTTGCATGTGAGTAAGAATTATGATATTTGCAATAAGCTTGTTTCTTTAACTCATCTGCAGAAGGCAAAACATAATTGATCTTAATGCATTCGATTTTCAATAATTCATCAAAAATGCGGTCACATTTAGACACATCAAAAGTAAATTTCACTTCCTCATTCCGATTCTTGTGAATCGGCTTGAGAGAAGGGCAAGTCACTTGTTTGTTCTCAGCTAGCCACCGAATTTCAGCAGCCAACACATCTTTACTCTCATCGTCGATGAAGAATAACCATCAAGCGCATGCACATTACCACGATGAGAGTGATAATTCTTTGTCACAAGACTCTTTTTAAGGTGCGATTCAACCGAAACGGCCTTCTCTAGCAATTGATTACAAGTAGCAAATTGACAATATTCAAGCTTTTCTCTAATGCTAGATCGAAGTCCCATAAAGCAAAAGTCAATCAAGTCCCTTTCGAAAATTTGTAAATGAAAACATCGGCTCTTAATTTGTCTAAACCTTTTGAAAAATTCAAGGGCGGACTCATCACGCCCTTGTCTAACCGATGCAAGATGGGACAATCTATAGTTTCTTGGACACCATTATAAAAATGAGCATGAAATTTTTCTTTTAATTTGGCACAAGTACTAATGGAACAACAAGGTAAAGATGCAAACCATAAAAAAGTCGTACCCAAAGTAGGAGATAAAGGAAAATTACGAACTTTCATGTAATCCAAAGTACTAGCGGTTCCTAGTTGTGCAAGATACATACTAACATGTTCTATAGTAGTTTTACCATCATTACTACTAATCTTTTGAAAATCAGGTACCTTCCACCCTAGGGGTGCCTCTAAGTAGTCGAGAGCGGAAGGATATGGCTTTTGATATGAAGTTCTAGTGGATGTGATGCGGACTCCCAAGCTCTCCTCTAGAGATTTGGAAAAATCTTCTCTAAAACCGAGCTAAGAGGCGGTCAAAGTCGGTAGTAGGAGTTCCTGTATTCAAGCTTTGATTGAGCATGGGGTTCGGGCTCGGGAGACTTTGGTGGATTTGGTAGAACATTATGCCCCCCTGCCGGGTTTGGCAAAGGATTATGCACCCCCGAAATCTAGAGGCCTCATGATCGCTTCTTAACGTTGATGAGCCAATCTTTGGTTATGAGCAGATGTACTAGTCCCACGAGAACTGGTTCTATCGGTGGAGGCCGAAGGACCCGATTGTGGTTGGCCGACAAGTGGAAGAGTCTTTTGTGATTCATAAAAATTTAAAGGCATGCCAAACTCATGTTGAGGTACCACGCCCGATTGTGAATTATCGGTTGGGGTTCCTTCTAGTAACTTTAAGCGCGAATCTAAAGAACTAGTTAACTGTGTGACTAGACCTTCTAAAGCTGTTTTCTGGTCAACTAGCATCTTTGCATAATCGGCATGCGTAGGGTAAGCATTATTGTATTTAGGTTGAGTGTCTACATGGATTACCTCCTTAGGCGCGGGGGCTTCACCATAGACGGGCTCAGTGTATTGGGTGACTCGATCATGCCTATCCTTGCAGCAACTCATCATGAAGGCGCGTGTGACGGCTGCCACCTTGTCCTGGAGCTTCTTCTTCAGATCTTCAGGGAGGTCATCCATGGACTCGGGACGCTGTATGTTGCTCTCGTGCACCTCAGACTGCTTGCTTGCGTCTTCTCCATTGGTCATGGCGCTGGTCTCAAGATTGAACTGAAGTTGATGCCTTGTCTTCCCCAAATGGTAGTCGCCAAAAAGTATGTTGGCGCAAACTAGGGTTTGCACCAACACACCGGTAGGGCTTTGGGCGCCCACGAGGTTCGCGATCAACCTGTAACGGACAGCAAGAATCACAGCTTGATCACCCAAACCGATCTAGCGAACGGTAGAGGCGATGTAGAGCTTGATCTCGGCTGAAACGACTTTGGAACAACCTCCGGAAGGATCCGTCGGGGAGGATGCATGCGAAGGGTCTTCTAGGATCGGCAAGGCCACCTAGAACATAACGAAATTCATCGAGAACGTCACCGGACAGCAGATTATGGTTGGAAAAGGGTAAAAAAGAGTTGGTAGATTGATTTTTGTCGATTGGATGTAGATGGGATCAAATCGGCTATGAACCTCTCATTATATAGGGGGGGTTGTCTTATCCCCTTGGGAACTGCCTTAGATACGTTTCCAAACACCAGCACCTTCCAAAAACCGATCTAAAATCAAATCGGTTCGGACCACGAACCATACGCGCCACCACTGCTGCGCCGGACGCCCGGCTTTGAGGGCGCGGACTCGGTCGAAGAGCCCTGCGACCGAGGGGTCGCCCGGACGCCCGCGGCGACGCCGCCGGACGCCCATGGTCCAGCGTCCGGCGCCGCGTCGGGCGCGGTCGAGAAAAAGGGTTGCATCGCGAGGACGCCGTCGGACCGTCTGGCGCTCTCCCCTCGGACGCGCCCTGCGCGAATCCTGGCGTCTGGCCTTTATTACGCCGCGACTTGCTGTATTCTCGGTCGATTTTCTTGATCTTTAGCTTCACTGTTGCACTCCAATCATGTCCACGACCTCCTTGTCACGTCTAAGTTACTAAAAATCAACGCCGGGACATTTTTGGGTGTCAACAAAACCCATCATCTGAAAGCCCATGCGATTGGCTGAAACATCGTTCGAAGTTCCATTAGAAAAACCCAAGATATATCCAAGGTGTCCTCCAAGTCCCATCTGTATATGATGCCGAAAGGAAGAAAACCACATTCAAAATGTCGACCCAGTCTTGTCCGAATTAGGATATAAGTGATAGATGCGGCAGGGGCAAGGTAAGATCTTCTGCAATTACAGAGTTAGATTTTCTTCGTTAGAAGAAAGAACAAAAACTTGATTGTTACAGTGTGTCCCTAACCGTAGGAGTGAGGAAACCAGCTTCCACCTCTTTGGTTGCCCGACTACTGGAACTCACTCAACGTATACATGGGAACTTCAATCTGCAGCCTCTAGACATGCATATTGAATCTAAAACAAATTCTGGCAACTTGGTGTTCAGGGAAATAATGATCGCAGCTTGTTGGACTATCTAGACAAGTAGAAACAATATTATGGACAGATCTTCGCATTACTCTCCAAAGAAATAATGTTATTATCCATAAAAAAACAAAGGGAGATGGTGCCGATACTGACAGACACATAAGTAGATTGAAGATCCATCCAACAACAAAGGTGTGACAGAACATCTGAGCACATCAAATGACAGAACACCTGCCACAATTGACTGGGTGTTAACAAAATAGTTAATTTATCATCAAAGTTGCCTCGACAATATACTTAATGGTCATAACTATTTGCCCATAATTAAAAGCCAATAATAGCAATTATTCAGATAGTGTTTGCAAGCATCCTCTCTATTAGCTACAAAAAGGTTGGTTGAATCCAGATTGGAGATGGCCAATTCAGCCAAGGATAAGGAATTGGTGAGACATCAACAAGCTTCGACAAACTTTGTTCTGCCATGCTCCAAATACCAATTTCTCGGCGGTTAAGCTTATAGAAACTCACAAACTCTGCGGAGTCGTCAGTAATGTAAGCACAATTCGGCTTCAATCCATGGAAATCCTTTACCGGTAGACAAATAGAGCCATTGAAGCCAAGAAACAATGCATACTCTGGCAGGCTCTTGATCAGCTCTGTCGTCTGTCGATGCAGGTCAACCTTGTACAGCTGCATCTCCATGGTGTTGAGCTCCAGACACGGGTCCATACCCCTTTCGCCGTCGTCCACATAGTCTGGTGGAAAGTGCACTGGCGTCGACGAGATGACATAGTCTTTGCGCCTCCAAACTTGCAGGATGTCACCGGCCGGCGTCTCGACAAGGTATTTTGTCTGGTTGGATGGCCTCGGCATGGAGTTGAGGACCTTACGTTCCACCGGCGAAGGCCCGTTAAGGTCCAAGCTGTACATGGAGCCATCTGACCGAGCACGTAAAACAAGCCATCGGTGGCACTGTACATGGCATCAGCGGGGTAGCCGAAAACTAGCGGGGGAGCAGATCTTTCGGTCCGCCAACCCAAGTCCACCTGTCGTCGCCCGAGCCTGGCGAAGGAGATCTCGCTATTAGGCATGTGCAGGGAGCAGCACGGCGCTGGCACGCCGGCGGGACGGGCTGGCCGAGGAGCACGACAGCGGTCGTACATGAACTCGTGCGCCCGCACCACGTCGAGGATGGTCGGCTCCGTGTTCACCTCGAACTGGCGCTTGCTGTAATCGTACATAAGTTTCGTAGGCGTGGTAAACCGGGTCGCCATCGTCATCGTGCGCTTCGGCGTGGTGGAGCGCGATGATGGGCGGGCCCGCGACCTGGGCGCCCGGTGGCGGGGGTTGAGGAGGTGCGGTCGGAGGCCTGCGTCGGCGGTGACAAGCCATCCACCCGGCTTACCTCGTCTCACGAGAATTTCTGGAAGTACAATTACAGCAAGCGCCCGGTTCAAGACGACGGAGCTGACCATGCTGGAGGTGGACAGGGCGCGCGAGTTCATATGCGACCGTGTCGTGCTCTCGCCAGCCCGTCGGCCCGACGTGCCTGCGTCGTGCTGCTCCTGCACTTGCCTGAAGGCGAGATCTCCTTCGCCAGGCTCGGCGGCATCAATGGACTTGGGTCGGCGGACCGAAAGATCTACGACCCGCTCCCCTGTCAATTTACGGCTACCGTGGCGCCATGTACAGTGCCGCCCGATGGCTTGTTTTATGTGCTCCGGTTAGATGGCTCCATGTACAGCTTGGACATTAACGGGCCTTCCCGGTGGAACGTAAGGTCCTCAACTCCTTGCCGAAGCCATTCAACCACACAAAATACCTTGCCGAGACGCCGGCCGGTGACATCCTGCAAGTTTGGAGGCTCAAGGACTATGTCGACTCGTCGACGCCAGTTTACTTTCCACCAGACTATGTGGACGACGGCGCAAGGGGTATGAACCCGTGTCTGGAACTCAACACCATTGAGATGCAGCTGTACAAAGGTTGACTTGCATCGACAGAGGGACGGAGCTGATCAAGATCAAGAGCCTGCCAGAGTATGCATTGTTTCTGGCTTCAATGGCTCTCTGTGTCTACCAGTAAAGGATTTCCCTGGGTTAAAGCGGTTGTGCTTACATTACTGATGACTCCGCAGAGTTTGTGAGTTTCTCGTAGCTTAACCGCCGAGAAATTGGTATTTGGAGTATGGCGAACGGTATGTCGAAGCTTGTTGATGTCTCCCCAATTATTTATCCTTGGTTGAATTGGCCATCTCCTATCTCGGATTCAGCCATCCCTTTTCTAGTTAGTGGAGGATGCCTGCAAAATCTGTTGTACTTTTTATCTGAATAATTACTATTATTGGGTTTTATATTCAAACAGTTGTGACCATTAATCTTAGAGATTTTGTCTAGGTGACTTCGATGGTAGATTAATAAATCGATTTATTTTGCCAAACCAAATAGTGTATTGTCATATATGTCAACGTCAAAAAAAAGGGCAACTTTGGCTAATATGGAAATGTAGTCATATATGTTCAGTCGCACCTTTGTTGTTGGATGGTTGTTCAGGCTATTTTTTTCCTGAAAGCATGCACATTGCACGTACTGTATTAAGGGAAAATAGAGTTTGAATTACACCCACCGTGTGCATTGGCGAGCTGCCGTCGCACTGAGGTGGCCACACTAAACACACATCACCGGCTCAAGGTTGTTCAGGCTACAGATTCGATTTCCGATTACCAATTCCATCTCCATTGTTTTTGTAGATAACAACATCTTGGCATTTGTAGATAACCTCTTGGCATGTGCAGGTCCAGGCTCCATAAGAAGATTTATTTATTTGGATGTTGCCACATACTGCTAACCAAATCTTCCTACGGAGCATCACATTAAAATCGGTAATGCTATACTTAGGCGTCCGACGCATCTCGTTTAATTTCGGACGGGGCGTGGCGCACTCCACTCCACATACCCGCTCGTCCTTATCCTTCTGTTGCCCATCCCCTACACTCTGTTGCTTCTCTTTATTTCTATCTTCCTACCCGGCTCCTCCTCCGCATAGCGGGCGGCGAGGCCTCCAAAGAGCGAGCGAACACGCGGGCGTGGGCGGCGGGCAGCGGGCAAGAGTGTGCAGCGCGTGGCTGGGCTGGCTCGACAAGAAGGAGGCTATGATGGCATGGCAGGGGCCACTCCGGCGATGGCCATGGCGGGGGTAAACTTTCGTGCCTACACGCGGCGGCTACCTCTTGGACCCCGGCGTAGCCTCCTCCTCCACCACCTACTCGTTTCTTTCCCTCACGGCGGCGGTGCCGTCCATCCACCAGGCGAGCTCGGCGCGATGTGCCTCATCCACCCTAGCAGGCCTAGTTCCAGCGGTGTGGTGATCTCCTCCACTCAGCGGCCCGACGACGGCGGCGATAGAGGTGGCTCGTCACACACACCTCAATGGCGCCCCTACCCATGTACACCCCTATTCCCCCTCCCCTTAGCATCTGCGTGGATTTTGAGATGATGGAACAATCGGTTTTGAATGTTGCAACAATGAAATTTAAGATGTTTCAACATATTTTATACGATGCTACAACTATCGATTTTCTAGATGTTGCAATAATCAATTTTAAGTTGTTGCAACTGGTGATTTGAGTTTGTTGTAAATGGTGATTTTGAGATGTTGCAACATGTGTTTTCTAAAGAGTCGTTATATGCTCTTTACGATGTTGCAATAGTTTTTTTTGTTTCTACGCTGCAACAGATTTTTGTTGACGTTGCAGCCTCTACAATCCCTTGGCCAGCCGCGGGCAATGCATAGCCACACCCAGCCACGAGCAGCAGCCAGCTAGCCAACAGCGGCCGCCACAATCTGTGAAGCAACAAGGATGTTGCAGTAGTTTTGTTTCGATGTTCGGTATGTTTGTTTTTTAGATGTTGCGTTTGGCTTATTTTGACGTTGCACTACCTATCGTCTCGATGTTGTAGTTGGGGAGTGGATCTGTCGGGGTGGGAGTAGGGGTGGGGGGGGGCACGGCAGCGTCGCGGACTGGGGTGGGGCTTGCTTTTGGGCCTTCTGCGCAGGCCGCGGACGGAGGACCGCGTCGCGGTGGAGGTACGTCTTGGGGGCCTTGGGCGGCGAGTCTTGCGAAGATGTGCAAGGCACGCCACCACGGCCGAGAATCTGCTGGTACCGATGGGGAAGAACGGGGTGATGGGAAAAGGTGGGTTGTGTGTTGTTATTGGGTTGTGCGTTCGGTTTTGGGCTGCTGCGGGGCGTCTGATGGAGCCGATGTCCATAGGACAACCGAGTGCCAGCACGCCCCCATTAAAATCTCCATAAGCATAGATCTTATTTACATTCTAGATGAATGATTTGCTACTATTGAAGCTCAACAGTTTTGCCTGAACATAAGCATCCTCACATCTACATTTACTGTCTTCGAACCTTCACATAACTGGATACTGATGTTTATGTCATACCTTTTCTTCCATGGAATTGAGAACTGCTGACGCATAAAGATGAAATTACTTTTATGCATGAATTGGGGGTTGACTTACTCTAAATGTCGTGAGTTATTAGCTTTTGAACAAAAAGATGTATATATGGTTTGTTCTAAATATTGTGAATTAGCTTCTGAACAAGTAGATTTATTTGCGCCTTTTCCCCGTAAGACTCTAACCTTGTTGGGTTATATTGCAATCCATCATGTGAAATATTTGTACTCTGTCATCCTCCTTTACACCTGCAATTTGGACCATGAGGCTGCTCGACCCCCATGGCCAGCAGTTAAAATCTCGTTTTTTTCATTGTTAGCCATTAGTTGAGACCATCTGGTAACTTTGACAAAAATTATGTTGATCATTGGAAATCTAAAGTGAGATTAGTTAGTAGGCTAGTCAGAGGCTGAAGTGAAGAAAACTAAAAACAATCTCAGGGGAAGCCTGATAGACATAATTAACGTTCAAGGTGCATGATTCCATAATTTGGAAACGACTGAAGGAGAGTATTCCACGCAATCAGCTTACCGGATTCAATTCAAAGGGATCCATGAGAGATAACAACCGAGACTAATTTGGAAACCACACACAGGAAAAATTGCACATTTTTTTTTGTTTGGACACTCATAAAGGATTTCTGACAGCAGAGTAGCTGACAACCTGCAGTTGAGGGATGGCCGCATCAGGAAATTGTGAGTAGATCAATTTCCGGCGTGTCTGCTGTGCAGCAGTTGAAAAAAAAGTTCGGCATGTTGACAAAGTAGTACTACTCCGTATTTGACGTAAATGGCTCCGTGCTGACCGTAGCCCAAGCGCTTCAAAAAGTTTTTTTTTCTCCAGCCGCAAAGTCAAATCATTCTGGGCTCTTCCATGGCTGCATGCCCATGTGCATACAGCAAGATTTTTTGCGCTCCAGTTAACAGTAAGGCAACGTATGCTATGGAAACCAGCTTCGTATGAAAACCTGTGCAAACCCACGACAAAAAAGTCTTATAAATTTATGAAAAAAATCACACATGTAGATGATATGACGATGAACAATCCTGTAAAATATCATGTCCAAACTCGACTTCGTTTGTGAGATATAAAAATAACAAATTTCAAGCCCAATGATTTGTTAGAAATTTGTTATTTTTATATCTCACAAACGAAGTCGAGTTTGAACATGATATTTTATAGGATTATGCATCATCATATCATCTACATGTGTGATTTTTTTTCGTAAATTTATAAGACTTTTTTTGTCGTGGTTTGCACAGGTTTTCACACAAGTTGGTTTCCATAGCATACCTGCCTAAAATTAAAGGAAGTTAATGATTTATTTCTTTTTAACCAAAATAAGTGCACAACATGCACTTATTTTGGTAGAATTTTTTTACTTTCTTAGTATCTTGATAGCATTTTGAATCACATCAGTAATAAGTATTACTAATTAGTAGTAACTTTTATTTTGGTTTGCACATTAGTAGTAAGATTCTTTTTCTTTTGTGTGCACTCTGCCGCATACAATGGTCAATACTTATTGTTTGACTTTTTGTAAACAGTAACAAAAAAAATATCTAATCAAATACTTTCACTTAGTAAAAGCCTTCAAATATTTGTTTTCTCTTCAACTAGGTGGATTCCCGTGCGTTACATGGGTATGAAGGAGAAATCTCTGAGTTAGAATATTACTATCACCCTCCTATTCTTTTTCTTTCTTTTTTTCTCTTTTTTCATTCTCTTTTTTAATTTTTTTACTTTACTCTATACCAACTACCATCAGTGGGTCCACCTATAATTTTATCGAAATATATCCATATGATATCTTGTTTTGAAGGATTTATTAAAAAGAATTCAATGGTGTAATCAGAATTTAATTTGGTTTTTTGGTTTGTGAGTTATAATATTTTTTAGTTAGTTCAAATAGTGGGCCCGTCACTTTGGATGTCATGGTCTTAGTGGGGCTGCTGAGGTGGCATGCTTTGTATGTCAAGAGAACTCCTTAGTGGGGGTTCTCTACATATGTGTAGTAGATTAACCGTAAAAGCCTTCAACTAAACGCAAATCTAACCGTAATTCAGGGATTTGTTTATTTCTAACCAATGGGTGGATACGGAAGGAGCAGATTTCCCTCCTCAATTAAACGTAAATGCCTGTAATTAAGGAAGTTAATGATTTGATTTCTCTCAATTAACAGTAAATGATTAGGTTTAAGTAAGTGATTTGATTCCTCTCAATAGTAGTAAAATCCTCATCAGCGACAGAGCATCAAACCAAGTTGAAACACAAAAAAACCAATTACAAGTAAATATTACTTCCTGTAGCCTGAAAGGTACAAGTCGAGATTTGGAGAAACAATCACGTTCACAGCTTTGCACTTGTTGCCGCCTATCTACTATCACTATCACATAGATAAAATAGAACCAGCTGCGAACAAATCCCCAAAGAATCAAACAAATTTCGGGGCAAAATCAAGCAAATTCATCAACACAGGTGGATGCACTGCGGTCAGGGAAGGGGCGCGTGCACGACGAAGCCGTCTCCGCCGCTGGTGCAGGTGAAGGAGGCGGCAGCCTCTCAAGAGCACTGCACAGCCACCAACGACGCTGAGCAAGTCGTCGGTGGTGGCTATGGTGGAGGAGAGGCGCTCACGTTGGCCCTTATAGGCCGCCCACGAGGGCGAGCTATGTCGTCCCGCGTGCCTCTAATGTGCCGCCACCAGGGCCCGCAGATGAGCACCCATTGCCGGTGGTTGGAAGCCGGATCTCGGAGGGGATCGCCGCCGCTAGCCGAGGCCAGCTCCGCCGCTGGCGCAGGCGAAGGAGGCGGCAGCCTGTCGGCACGCCGCACCAGCAACTGTTGTTGGGGAAGGAGCACCCACCGTAGCCGCTGCTTGGGGAAGAAGGTATCCGCGTAGGCGGGGGAGCTGTGGTGGGGCACTATGTGGGTCGGGCCACACCACTGCCACCAAGGACGCCATGGCTGACGCTGGATGTGGAACCTGCTGCCGGCAAACCATGAAGAACCAACCAATAATGTTATACATACCTTGAGTGTAGAACCTCATATAGGGAACAATAGTGAAGATATTGTTTCATCATTATCAAGTTTTTGCCCTCATCAAATTTTATTTAAATGGTAGACTTGAATACCATGGGAATACAAGTAGAAGAAATGGGCAAGGAACTGAGTGGGAGTAGCTTCTGGAGCTTAATGACTTTGATTTGTGCCCACCCTATGTCTTCATTTGATCTTGACTTCACCGAACAAAGGGAGATGAGCATATCATCCTAGTCCACCAACTTCCATCGCCCTGAGCAATTACCAACCACATCGGAATTAGGAGGGAGACAAATCGCAATGTTCCCCGCATGGCCAAATCATAGGTAATAAGACTTCTGCTGTTATAAATGCTGAAGTATATTTCCTTTCCCCACAAGGACACTAAGCATATCATGGACAAAATTGCACTTATGGACCATAGTCTACATGCTCCTAGAGCTAGACTCCGATGAGTGGACCCTCAATTTCATCTATGAATACGCGACTTCACATCTCGCAAATGAAATTGAGAGTCTACCCATCAGAGTCTGGCTCCTGGAGCGAGCAAAATCTACTCCATTATTGCTATTTTGTTTATAATATTCTTACTGCACTTGTGGGGAAGACAATCTACTTCACAATTGACAACAACAGTAGACTTCATCTTAGCTATAATTTGGCCACGCAGGGAACATTTGTGATTTGACTACCTTCTAATTCTGATGTGGATTCGAATACTACGTTCATGACAATGGAATATGGTGGACTGGGAGTCGCAATACGAGGTCGATGGAGACAAGAAACAATGGGCACATTAGGTGGGCACGAATCAAAGTAATTGAGCTTGAGAAGTTGCTGCCAGTCAACACCTTGTACATCTCTTCTACATGTGTTGTTTTCGCCCATATAGTCTTTGAGTCTTATTCATAGATGGAGATGATCATTGATATAAATATAATGAGTTGACAAATGTATTTGATAATTATGAAAATGGTGTCTTCATTGTGGTTCCCTACATGAGCTTCTATACTCCAGGTATAGCACTAGATGAGGAAACGCCTCAGAGGCTGGACCACTGCTTCAACAGCACACTCGCATGCACTAGTTCCCTCATGTCAAGGTGAGCCATCCTAAGGACAGCACACTCGCATGCAAGATTTCAGCATGGCAGTGTCAAACCCAAGATTTTCGCTGATGGGAGGGCTCGCTGGGGTATTGTTGACACTGCTTAACGACATCACTAAAATAGCTACGGCCTATGACAACACTATAAAAGCAATGACTCCAAACAGTCTTTGGTATTATGGAAATTACTTTGCCACTAATAAACTAGTCAAAGGGTAACCTATACTTCTAGTAAAGATAGGTTGTCAGTCCATCTTATGCAACTAGAAAGTATAACATGGCATAGAATAATACGACTAGGCAGAAAATAAAGGAATGTAAAGAATATAGAATAAGGCTCTACAAGCGGACAGAATAATAAATACCATTGTAGCATTTTCTCTAGGAGTATTCTAGAGTATCGAATCCACAAGGAAGACATCTACAAACTACATTATGCGTAGCACTAATAATATCCTTATACATGGAATAGCTATAAACCAATAATGAATAATACTTCTACTCAATAACAGGGGTTAATGTCACAATAAAGATAAATAATAAATATGATAAAGATATATATGATGAATGATAATAAAGGTCAATGATAAATGCAGGGATTAAGCCATATAAAATATAAGATAAAGATTCAACAGTATTCTAGTCTAAGGACTCACATGGGGTAATATAAGGAAAACTTACTAATGAGTAACTATCATCACATGCTATTACTAAACTCTAATTAGTGCAAACATCTAGCTATCATGGTTAGCATTACTACTTCATAACATACCCAAGGGCCATCAACTAGGAAGGATTCAATAATGAGATCTTCACCTTCTTCGCGACACACGACCTACCATTCACTATACATGGAGGGAGGATTACAGAGACACAATAGGGTTGTTACCCCTATGATCTACCCCACAACTCAGCATATAGCGGGCATTTGCAGATATAACATATATAAGCACCACGCTTACATAAGTTATAACACCTATCTTGCACGTTAGAAGATGAGGGGGCTATACAATCCTAAGCATGAAATCCATAATAAATATCTAACTCTACTAGACATATCAAAGCAAGTAATAAATAATGTAATAGATAATATAAATAAGATAAAGAACAATGTCATAGATAAACTTGAGTAAATATATCAAAGGATATAAATGTACCTATAGAACACCTTGACAGAATCAAGTTCAAGTCTTCCTAGACTTGGATCTCCTTCTAATCTACTACTATGTAGCTAATCTCTCTAGAACTAGAACTACTACTCAAGAACTAGGGTTTATGGCTCGGACTTGATCTCTGGAACTCGGATCAACCGATCTTCGATCTTGAATTAGGGTTTCGGGGGGTACCCCCCCACGCTTATATAGCCCCATAGGATGAATCTCGGCCCTTGGATCAAACCGACTTGATTGGACGGCTTAGACCTACTCAGTCGGTTGTAGGAAGATTCCGAAAGCGGGACACGTGTCTCCACAGGGGAGGCCGCCCGGCCCCACATGTCAGGCCGCCCGCCCCACACCCCGACATGTGGGTCCCGCCCTTTGCGAGCTGTCTTCTTTTTTGTCCTTTAGGTCCCTAGAAATTATACTAATCGCCTACGATTTGGTCCTTTTCTTCCGTTTCTCTATTTCTTCTCTTTTCATCGATATTCTGCTGTTTTTCGGAGTTCACCTGCAAAACTTAGTGTGCAACAAAACTCATGGAATTCATTAGTAAAAACCCTATATTCATTATTCTTGTTCCCAAATGTTCTATTATTTCATAATTAAAAGTTGACGTTATCGACCATCAATAGGTATGTTGAGTATTGCTAGTATACGTGTACCATCCTCGGTTGATAAGCACTTAGTAACACATGGTGGGTAGCAACAATGAATAATGAGCATTTGGCCTTAATGAAGAGCAAAATACGACACTTGGTTCCTCCACCAAAAGGTAAAACATCATAGGATATGGTGTATAAAATCAAGAAGAAGAAAGATGATGGTTCAATGGACAAATACAAAGCATGACTTGTTGCAAAGGGTTGTAAGCAATGCTATGTCATTGACTATGAAAAAAAAACTTTTCGTCCTGTTGTTAATGCTACCACTATACGACTGATTTTGTTAGTTGTTGTCTCTAGGGGATGGTGTTTGAGACAATTGGATGTGCAAAGTGCTTTCTTGTATGGTGTACTTGAAGAGGAGGAATACATGCATCAACCTCCCCGGGTACAAAGATCGTCAACATCCCAACTATGTGTGTAAATTGTACAAGGCTATTTATGGACTCGGGCAAGCACCTCGTGTATGGTATGCAAGACTTTGCAACAAATTGATTCAATTAGGTTTCGCACCATCAAAAGTAGATACATCCTTATTCTACTATCATAAAGGAGGACATGACATGTTATCTTAGTATATGTAAATGACATTATTGTAGCAAGCTCCTCTCCACAGGCCACATGTGCTATACTAAAGGACTTGGAAAAGGACATTGCACTGGGATCTACACTATTTCCTTGGGATTGAAGTAAATAGGTCTATAGATGGTCTAATAATGTCACAAGAACAATGTGCTGAGGATGTGGTGAAGCGTGCTAGCATAAACCACATCATGTGTGTGCATGGCGTGTGGTGTGTGTCAGGACAGAGAGTGTGTGCGTGTGCTCTACCTGGTCACATGAGTGTGCATGCATTCTATTTTTAGTTTGTTAGCTGAGTCAAGGTCTCATGGTGGTGGGGCATAGGAGTTTATGGTTCATGCATGAGCTAAGGCTGTGGACAATAAATAGCTCGTGTGAACCTCATGTAATGGTGAACCGAGAGAAACAGAGAGTGTGTCGGTGTTGCTCTTGCATTAGCTATACCCCGCACATTCCCTCAATTTGCAAATTGGAGATGTGTCCCCATTCAGGTGTCTTATCGTTTTAAATAATTCTGCCTTGTTCATCATGAAATACATTGAGTTCTATGATGGTGAGGGTCATGGTTGTCTGCATACTACTATACATCCAGTATGCTTCATCTTCCTTCTCAATATATCCATCATATGCATTTCAATGCTTCTAACCTTTTTTTTTCTTTGCAGGATCGGTCAAGGGAGATGAGGGTAGAGATGCTTCAATACCTAGCATTCCATTATGCCAACGGAGTCCTCGCTCCGCTAGAGCTTCTTTAGTTCCTTATTGGAGTCTCATCCTTCCTTCCATCCTTTGTTTTACTAGTGTAATTCAGGCATGGAGTTCTGTGGTACTGTAAGTAGTGTTCTGTTCTAAATGAATTCACGTCAGCATGAGATGATACGTGTTGATTTTAATCATTTTAGTTGGGACAACTTGTAATGTCTGAAGAATTTTTTTAAATTTTTGTTTTTGTATACTATCACATTTCTCATCTAGTAATGCAGTTCGGGATCTGACCGTTCCATATCTGGTAATGCAGTTCAGGATGCATCCCCAGCCTATGTTTCTTCAGTGTTGTTTTCAGCCTGCTCGTGGCGACGGCTGTCTTCTACCACTAGTTACAAAGCATTTCCCGATGGGGCTTCTCCTATTTGTCTAGGTCATTAAGCTCTATAACATTCCATCACACTATGTTCCAATTACGACTATAATCCTTAAAAACCAGTGTTTGTAAACGGAGGAGGTGAAAACACAGTAACCACAAACAAAAAAGGCAAAAAGCAAACATTGCAATACGGGCCTTCTGAATGATTTTTTAATCTTTCAATCAAACATTACACGTGGGCACCACAAATTGTGCTATTAAAAATACAAAACCTTTTACAAAGGTCTAGCACTAGCTTCTTTCATACCTTGGATTGTTTGTTCCAATGGATTGTTTTTCTCCAATCTTATCTATTCTTCTCATTCTTGCTTGTAGCCTCTTCACCTTGCTCCTCTACCTCATCCTTCATGATTTCATTTTTCATGTAATTTTATCTCTATTAACCTTACATATTTGTTGTACAATATTATCTTCAAGAATAAAAGCCTAGTGCATCGATACTCACTTTAATTATTTCAGATTTTGTTGACCCATTCTATGCCAAAAGAGGTGGTAACTCTCCGTCCACCCTGCATAGCTCCTCATAAGCTTCCATTGCATGGCAATAGAATGGATCCCAGCTCTTCATTTTTTTTTTTTTTTTTTTGATTACATATTTTCTTAGTTTACTTATCACAAAACTCCTTAGCAAAGCATAATAGAAATGGATTCAAGCTAGATATCACCTTTCCATCCTTTCCCTTTTCAATGCCCTCTCCATTTAACCTTTTGTCTTCAAATGCTCCCTCACTAGATGTCTTCTTTGTTCCCTCCATATTTCTTTGTCTACTGTACTAGTGTGTGACCCATTATTTGTCGCTCTTTCCCAATCCTTTTAAAAGCACTCCCCTTTGTTCCAACCCACACTGCTACTACAGGTCTATGCAGTGCCTTTGGAATGTGTCAGTGTTCCCCTTTATCATTTATTTCGTTTATTGTTAACATGCAGCGGCACAGGACAAAAGCTTGTTCCTCCGTACGACTAGCGCTTTCTATTTTTACGCATCGCCAATTGACCAACCCTTGCCCATATCTTTTTCTTGCCATGCAAAGTGTTATATCTTTTTAGTTTCCCCTGATGACCAATCCTTGCCCATACGACCAAGTTCTTTGCATGCATTTCTTATATTTTTTTCGACTCACTTCCTTCCTCCACGATCCTCATGGCCTGTCGCATGATCATTTTTTTTTCCCACTTATTCATGCTAAATCCACTCTCATCACCCCCATTTGTCCCTTCCTTTATTCCTTTGTCACCCTCGCCTCTTCTTGCCATGTTGTCGCTCCTTCCTTATTTCGATGTATGAATATGATTCACCTCTATGCAAATATATAATTCTCTAATTTTCTCTCATTGCATACATGCTGCCATTCAATCTCCTTTTCAATTTTCGGAGACCATAACATGGTGGTCTAAACACCTTGTCGGCTTCTATATTTATCGTTCCTATTCTCACGCCACCCCTAATGGCCACTTCTTCATGCTATCTTTGCACACCATGCAATGGGACTTGACCGAGGATAGATATTTGGATACATCACTCTCCATATTTAGGCCACTCCATGGTGCATGACACACACATGGCTACGAAAGCAAGATGGGCATGGTAAAAGTAAAGTATGTGAAGCACATATTGATGATAGGAGTAATGGTCGCATCTAATTTTAGGGAACCTGACATCCCTGTTGTTCAATATAAATATCACACAAGGATATATGGTGAAGTGTAGCAATCCTATTTCGACAATACCTAACATAGCACCCAAAAGAAATGGTAACAAAGGAAAAGGAATGTACATGTCCTTGGAGATAGAAGGACCGGTGAAGATGCGCATGGAAGGCACATTGGATGTGAACCAGAAGTAAGTGTGTCATTGTTTTAATTTAAATTTATTCACATAAAGATATAAGCTCAAGTAGAAGGTTGTTCATGCCTTCATTTTTAATAATGAAATTGTTATCTATTATAGTTCTAACAATGAAGACAGAGAATGGTGTTCTACTTGGTTGAAAGAAATGATGGATGCATATAAAGATGGACAGGTGAGTTGTTAACTTCAATAAGGAAGTTTTAAATGGTCCAATTTGGCTCATTTAATTTATATTTGATGACAATCATGTGAAATTAGGAGTTGTAAACTTAAACGTGTTTAATACTAGCAGGATTTGGGACTACCATTATCCAAGAAACGTAATCCAATATGGTTACGAAAGTTGCAAGGAGCAGCATTATATGGGAGGCCACCACTCACCAAGGCAGAAAAAGAAGAAATTTTTGCATGTTTTCCTTCTGATGAGGAGCTGGATGAGGAGAGGCCACCCCCAACGCAGGGCGCTCAGGACTGTGTGGACGACTGTGTAGGTGCCAGCATTCAATTGCAGTGGCTGGTGACCACGCCGGATCGCGGGCTTGCGGTTCTGGGTGGACGAGGCTGTGGCGGTGCGATGGGGGTCCGGTGGCGAAGTCACTGTTGGAGCGACGGGGCGGCAGCAGCGGCAAGAGAGGACTGTGGAGACGGCAGAGATGAGTGACGGCGATGCAGTGATTCATCGGTGAAACAGTGGCAGTTTCCTCGCCTAGGAAAGTGGGACAGGTTTGGTTAAAATCAGTAATGGTAATTGATTGGGCTGGTCAAAATCAGTAACGTTCGGTGGGAAGAGAGGTCGGGGCCGGGGTCGGGCGCGCGGGGCTCAGTAGAGATTAATATTCACTACCCAGGGGGACTAATTAGTGCAGTCCTATATATTTGCTACTTCCTAGCATGCCTTATGGTTTTTGAGCATTTGTATTTAGATATATTTTTAATGATTTTCAAATTTTAAATTACATAATTTTTAATCTCATGTTTCGTGGCCAGGCATGTAGCCAAAAACTATTGATTAAGACAATAATAAAATCAAAGCCTATATGTGCCATTGGACAGACCAGTGACCTAGAGTAGTAAAGATCGAGTAACAAACCGCCCTCCCAATGTGGGATTTTACTTATGTGCACAAGGATTATGACCCATCCATTTTACATGCCCCCAGCGTCACTATGGACGATGACGATCTTAATCACTCCCCTATCAGTACTGAGTATTTTGAAGATGAAAATGATGTACCCGTTGTGGATTTTGGTATAGTGAGGAGGGGAGACGATTTGTAGCCTCTTCCTTCTATCAAAAACCATACCACCACATAATCAGGTGGGGAATTTTTTGAAGTCCCCATATAATATAATTGGTGTAGTCTTCCTGGCATTGACTCTCCTATTAAAATTTCTATTTAAATCAATGGTAATTTATATTTTTTTTTCAAATTAATTGTTTCTTTTTTAACTTGTAGAAGTTATCTTTACACATAACAAGCATATGTCATTAAATATTATAAACATGTTCAATGGTTTCTTTTTTTTTTAGCTTTGGGACAGCTGCTTGACTTCAATGTCTTTTTTTTTTCAGAATTGAGACAGCAGCCTAACCATCCCTCCTCTAGCCAAGCACTATCAAAGGAACTGAGCATGGACACATCAGACATCAAGAAGATTTTGTAACACCCTGAAATTTGCATTCTTGAAAATAGTTTAAAATGATTTCAATATGCATTATTGTGTTCATGCAAATTTAGGGAATAAATAATTTTTATGAAAATAAAATCCATCATAAGGCTAGACACATGCTTGATGCACTCATGCTGCTGCATATTTATTATTGTGATGACTGGTCTTGAGTGAAATTGAAAAGAACTTCAAAACCATTTTGCAAAAGCATTTTGAATTAAGTTTAGAAAAAAGAAAAGCTATTTCTTTTTCCCTCCTCTATTCTTTTCCCCAAACCAGCCCGTAGGCCCAGCCGGCCTGTTACTTTCTTTCTCCTTGTTTTTCTTTCCTGGGCCGTGACTCCACCTTGCTTTGCTTCCTGGGCTGGCCCAACCTCGGTAGCAACAGCAGCAGCGCTGCTCTCCTCTCCCCTTGGCCCGCTGCCACTGACGCGTGGGCCCCCGAGCTACCCCAGTGTCGCCCCCAAGCTCCCATCGACAGACTCGGTTTCCCCTGCCGGGGCTCAATACCAACGAACCGAGTCCGATTTCTTGGCTGGTCGCCGTTATCTCCTCGCCCATCTGCCTATAAGTAGCGCTGCCACCACCCCGCATCAGCTTTCCATCTAATCGCCCACGCCGAGGCTCCCGAGCCGCCGCCATTGCCATTTCGCCCCGGGCTCGGAGCACCACTCTCAGTCGTTCGTCATCTTCAGAAGCATTGGCGAGGTTCGGTCGTTGCTACGAACCGGGTAGATCCTTTTTCATCTTGTTTTTCCTTGAATTGCTGACGTCGCGCCATTGGCGTGCGAGCTTCACCGCCGCCCGCTGTTCGTCGCCGTCCATCGCCGTCGACGCCTACGCTCAATTCATCGCATCGATGAGACCCCCTTGCTCTCCTAGTTCGTTCCGCGCGCTCGGTTGGCTGATTGTGGCCGCTAGGGCCGTCTTCATCTGCTTTGAGAGTTCGCCGTCGGCCATGGCTGCACACGCGTGTGTTCGCGTTTCGGCGCGCCGCGTACACGCGCCGACGAGGTCGCACTTACGTCCATGTCGTTTTGGTACCCTTAGATTGCCCTAACACGGTCCGAATCGCTATTTCGAACACGCCGGGCGACCCACGCCACCGCCGGTCGTGGTTCCGCCGATCGGCAAGACCGTTCCGGCGGTGGCATCAAAACAATTGAACCCGATCTAATCCTGGCCGACCGGTCGAGATCCGGCGGTTCGGATCCAACCATACCCTTTTGGCTGGCCAATTTGCAAATAGGACCTTATAAATATGTTATGCTCTCAACCGCATCCTTTTGCGTGTTTTGATTTACGCTTTGATCACGAGAAAGCGTAGTTCTCGGTTTTCAGATTCAAAATACGTTTCTCTCATATTTACAGTATTGTCATCCAATTCAAATGCTTAAACTTTCTCATTTTAAGTCCAAATCGATCCGTTCAAGTTGTGTTAGGATCGTAGTTAAATTTACTACACGTTAATTCCTCTATTATTACTGTTCATCGCAATTAACTTTTGTATTTAGATTTAATTAATTACTTTGCTCTAGTTAGTCTTGTTTTCTTTATATCTTGCACATTTTAGTTCCGATTCGCATGATCTTTTCGTCTATATGATCGTATTGAATCATAGAATGATTTCATAAACTTTTCACTTTATTTCAGTATTGTTAGTGCAATGTTCTAATTATAGGTTTGTTTTCCTTGCATGAATGATTCCGAAATGCATGTTGTCGCGTGATGAATGAGTAGACAAAGTGAGCGCTTTGTCGAGGACCGGTTTGTTGGTGATCAAGAGTACTTTGAGGACCAGCAAGACCAGCAACCACCACCTGCTCAAGGCAAGTATAATATGGGCTTTCCTTGTTGACCTATTAACCCTTTAATCATCATTTCATATGCATGTGTCTAATTTAAATTGCCTTAAGGATGTCCTAGTCTTGTTATCTTGTTCCTTGTTACCTTTGGGGTTACTTGCATTGGGTAGTTCCGCTTAGTGCTCAACTTAATGATAAATGAACCCAATGATGAACCTTGATATTACGAGTCGAATGGTAATGATAAACTATGACAATGTAACCATAGGGTGAGAGAGCTCTTTGATGCTCTTGGCCCTCCTTAAGGACTGATCCATCGGCAAAAGCTGGGAAAATCATACAAAAGGCTATAGTTGATTAGAAAGGCCTTGTCTAACATGTTGGCGGATACGCTTGTGGCGCAAAGGGGGTATGTCGGTTGGGTATAGTGCGACTTCTGTCCCAATGTGTATAGGCTGCGTGTCATTGTGCCATTGGGGAAGGAGGGTCGTATATTTGGCGCCATAGAAACCTATAGCGGATTCCGACTTGTTAGATAAACTTTCGAAAGGCTATGTATGATTTTTGGTGTTTAGGCCTAATTAACCTACTCATTTGGAAGTCATAACACATAGTGAAAGTGTACGCCCTCTGCAGAGTGTAAAAAACGGTTATAACAAAAGTGTTTGCGTTAAGAACAGCCCAAAAAACTCACGGAATAAATGAAACATGATGAGAACGATGATTAAATGGTGATAATGTTTTTATGATGTTGAGACATGGATGATGGAACTTGAATGTTGGTGACTTTATTAATGATGGGGAATAATTGGGGCTTAAGCAAAACATAGAACTATTAGAATGATTAAAACTGTGATTTACTAAAAGCTCACCGCAGTATAACCAGAGTCAGCCTTTGAGCTTCATAACCCATGTTATCTTGTTGAGTACGACATGTACTTACACTTGTTTACTTTTGCATATTTGGATATAAAGCTGTGGGTATAAGGCTTATGAAGATGACTACTAGGTTTGGTGTCAACTAGTCGATCGTCCCTGTGGATTTGGAGGACATGGAGTTTACTTAGCTTTTATATTGATTATACATTTGTGTTATTTATGTTTAAAATACTATTTGTGATGTAATAAGGCACTCCAGTTTGGTACTATTCCTTTATATTTGTCTCTATATGTGTGTGATTGATTCCAAAGCACACATATAGTTTATATTCAATTTGTTCTTTAAATTGGGTATGACAAAGTTGGTATCAGCTCCGTGTCGATCGTGGGGACGCAAGCCTAGATAGAATGGTCGTCTTAGCAACTTTTGTTTCACTTGTTCATGCTTTCTTCTATAGCATCTTAATTGTGAAAATTTTGTTTTATGCTCCGCTGCTATATTCTATTATAAAAGTATTGATTCCATGCTAACTAAGATTTAAATTCATGTAGATGGCATGCAACAAGCGGACCCCTCGCAAGCGTGTGATGCCTATGCCCTAGTGGAGGGCGAGGTTCCTTGTCGGTCGCCGTGTTAGCTCTCTCTTGCTGCGGGTTCCCCGAGGGACGAGCCTAAAGAGGAGCCCTGGTGGTGCAGCCCTAGGAGGAGGTGGCGCCGCACTGTGGAGGCGCGAGGAGGAGCCTTGTTGATGAAGACTACGAGCTCATGGAGGAAGAACCGCGGGGGAACCGGGAAGCTGGGGCGGCGATCCTAGTGATGATGATGGTGATGGTTCGATAGCTCGGGACCGAGAGAAAGAAATCGACTCCCCACAAAGTGAGGGCGAAGATGAAGACGAAGAGGTGATTCCCCTCGAGAGGAAGAAGCGGTTCTGAAATCTCATGTTTGGTTTTGGCAATTGATGCAACCCTATTATGCTAATCCTCTACTCTAAGTGTGCTTATGAGATAGGATAACATGGATGATGTGGAGCTACATGATCATGAACATGGACTTTGGTGATAGACATGATGGATCATCAAGCTCACTCGATTGGAAAAACAAAAGACACGGAGATCAAGGCAAAGGTATACTTGATAGGTCTTTGGCTTTTGGTGATCAAGACACTATAGAGAGTGTGATCATATTTTGGATAGATAGCCGACTATCAAGAGTGGAATTCAATGGCTAATCCAAATTTGAAGTGCCTCTAGGTTCATTGTGACTTGCATATGCATTAGAATCTAAGCGCACTAACCGCCTTTGAAATTGATTGTGAAAATGCTAACACACATGCACATGGAGATGTACACTTGGTGGTGTTGGCACATTTGCAAAGCGGTGGTGGTTTGCGGGGTTGAGTTGGGGTTTGGGTAGCGGGGGATTCGGGCGCTTTTGAGAAAATGAGATGCCTATTTTCTATTGCGCGGATGCAATTTGTTCGAGAAATCTTGCTAACCCTCGTGCTCAAGTTGGTATACTTGTTGGGTAGCAAGTTGAAGCGAAGGCGGCGGCGATTCGACGAAAATCCTGCTGAAACGTCGCTTGTCGGACGCCCGGTGGCGCGCGTCCGGCGATTCTTGGCGTCGGGCGCTAGGGTTTCGACCCCGGCGTCCGGCCGCATCTTGCTTCGGCCACTTTCGCTCGAGAAGGCGCGGGCCTTCGCTTTGCGTCCGCGCGCCCGACGCTGATCGAGAAGAGGTCAGCGCGGTGCTCGCGCCGGACGGCTAGCGTGGCGCCGACGCCAGTGTAAAGCGGGCCGCGTCGGGCGCCAATGGCTCTCGGAGCACGCGTGGTTGAACGGCGTCGTGCGCGTCGCCCTGCGCTGTTGGCACGCCCGTCGCCCGAAGTGGGCGTTTTCGCCCCCAACGACTCTATTTCTTTGGGGGCTTATAAATAGGGGTGTGGCCGGCTCTTTGGAGTCTCTCTTGCATATTTGATCATTCTAACATCCTCTCGAGCTAAGAAAACTCCCCTCCACTCATCTCTCTTGCTTGATTGCTAATCTTGGTGAGATTGAGTGAGATTCAAGTGCATATTGCTTGATCATTGCATCTAGAGGCACTTGTTCTTCGGAGGAGCTGCAGGATTCTTGTTTCTCTTGGAAATTTGCTCGGTTCCCCTAGCGGTTGGAGTTGGTGGTGGTGTTGAGCTCGATCAGTGATTGTTCGAAGCCACACCGGTGGATTTGTGAGGGGTCTTGAGCCTTCCTCGCGGGAGATTTGCGAAAGGCATCATTAGTGGATTGCTCGTGGCTTGTGGATCCCCATCTTGTGAGTGATTCTTGAGGGCTCCCTCCGAGGGATTTGGCACCGGCCATTTGCTTGTGAATCATCAAGTGGGTGCATCGCTACAACGGGGACTAGCATGCCGGCAAGCACGTGAACCTTGGGGATAAATCATCGTGTCAAGTGTGATTTGCTCGTTGGAGATTTCTTATTGACATCGGTGATTGGCATCAACCTCTTCTCTACTCGGTGGTATTGTATTCTAGCTCATCCCCGCTTTATTTAGCTTGTCTTGATTGTTTAGCTCCTAGTGATAGATTTAGTTAGCGTATCTTGTTCACCTAGAAGTAACTTCGTGACATAGCTATTATGTGTGATTAGAGATATTAGAATTGCTAGAATTGATAAGTGGCTTGCATAGCTAGTTGTAGCTCAGCTAAATTCGCTACGCCGCCTTATTGTCTAATCATCTTGTCTTAGTGTTGTTGTAGAAATTTTTATTAGGCTATTCACCCCCCCCTCTAGCCATTTAGGACCTTTCAAGTTCGTGAAGATGAGCCCATGGGAGACAAAGAATGGAGATAATCCACCACTATCTCCACGGGGAGGTGGAGGCATGCGACCTCCGAATGGGGTTTGATAAAGGATGGAGCGCCATGTGTCCAAGGCCGACACCGTGTCACACAACCTTCTGACTGCAGTTCTCCTTAATCACTATCAGGAGTGGGCAGAGGTGAGGGTTGAGTATATTTGCCTCAGCTATGAGCATCCCCGGGAGGCCACATATTGGAGGACAACCGTAGGAGTCTACATCAAAGAGCTTCAGACAAGGTCCTGGCTTCTGGAGACTCGCTACACACTGTTGGCGGTCAAAATTGATCACTTTATACCGCCAACTCAAGTCTAAAACATGAGAAACCAACCCACTTATGTCACATAACCCTTTGCTATTAACCTAATTCCACTTGTATTCGAAGAAAACATGTTTTGTAGGCATAAATATGAAACAGGTAAAAATGCGCCAAATAAAGATGTAAAGCGCACTGCGGAACTACGCTTTATCCAAGGGGAAGGCAAACAGGCCAAAACACCTCGAACCAGGCCAAATCACCACCGAGGAGGTGACACACATCAACCCACAAGCCCACAAGCAAAAATTTGAGACGAGGCGGGCGAAAACCAGCGCGGCTGCCCCTTTGGCGCTTTGCGCCCGCAGTAGTCCGATCCCGCCGGGCTTTGTCTGGCGGTTCACTCCGGAAGCCCAACGGCGGTTGCATGGGGTGAAATTTGATTCCTGCGCCAAAACTCTGCCAAAAACCACCCTTGAGCACCTATTTAAAGGGCCTCACTCCCCCTCTTCAAAGAAGCAATTCATTCTTGATTCCTCCCCACTTTTGTACACAATAGAGAAGAGGAGAAGTGCCAATCCTAGTTATAAGGGGTGAGAGAGGGAAGTTGGTGTGGAGAAAAGAGGAATAGCGACCCCTCTACTTCGTGTACATCGGGCTTCACCTTTGTACATTCGGTAGACGGAGTGCCGAATGTGTCGGCTCCCGTCTCCACACTTGTACCTCTGCGGATCATCCTACTACTTTGAGTAAGAGATTCGTGTTCTACTTCCAGTTGTTATTCATAAGTTCAAGTTATTATTCTCTCTATTAAGTTTACGGGTTCGTTGTTCGCCTCTTTGGAGGATGCTCTAGTAGAGGACTCTGATGAAGACGGATGCTCTGGCCAATACTAGAGTAGTGATAAATAGCGTGGACGTGGTGTCTAAGCTATAAGTCACCCTCGTTTGCTGCGCAGCCCACGGTAGTGAGGTGGCGGCAGTGGTGACAGCCCCTGTTGTCCTTAGTACTCCTCCACGTCCGGTTGCGGAGTAGAGCTGGAGGCCGGCATCACCTGGCAGACTAGGTGCGATCCGGTGCCCGAAGTAAACTTGTAGAGGTGAAGGTAACCTGACTTAGCCTAACCGCTGTAGTAAAACATCACTACCCCGTCTACCTTCTCCATCCTCCTCTTGGTAGCTAGTTAGAACAGACTTAACGCTCATTCCCCTGTGGAAAATATGATACCCTGAATTCTTCCGGGTGAAGTGCTACAACGGTACTTTCCGTGCGCTTTTGCGGACTATTCAACTTTACGCTAAGAAATACCAACAAGCATTTACGGCGCCGTTGTTGGGAACGGTTGTCGTTATAGTCTTCGAACCTAGTCTACCCGTGTATCCTACCCCTCGCCATTCTTTTTTTATTTTATTTTTATTATGGAGCAACCTACCATTTCCAACCTTTACGCCTGAAGGGCGAGCTTTTAGAACGCCCATCTTCTTCAAGCCAATCACAACTTCGAATTTTGAGCTCGGCCCGGGCGATGGCCATGGTTCGAAACAACCCTTCTCCTGTTTGATCGTGAAAATCCATATCACCATTTGCGGGAGTTTGAGCAGCTCTTTGCTTGCCTCACCATTGAAGGCATGTCACAAGACACTCTGAGGTGGAAATTGTTTCCTTTCTCACTTAGTGAGAGGGCGAAACAATGGTACAACCACAACGTAGGAAAGGTAGCAGGTGATTGGGAAGAATTGCGGAACAAGTTCTGCCTTGCATTTTTCCACCTATCCCGAATTGCTTCCCTGCATACTGAGATTCTCACCTTCCAGCAAAAGGAGGAAGCCATAGGGGCAGCATGGGACAGATTCTCAATTTTAATAAGATCTGGTCCCAACTTGTCTATGCCCTAACCATGTGTTGTTACAACACTTTTGGCTAGGATTGAACAAGAAATCTATCCGGTTTTTAGACTTAGCCGCCGGAGGTTCGTTTTCACATAAAACCACAGAGGAAGGAGAGGCCCTCCTAGACCGAATCCTAGAAAACACTCCTCCTCTCGAACCTATCTGTGTAGAACCTGAGCCTACCACAGAAGAGGTCTCTTTGGCTCATGCCGAACCTTATGAATCTTTAGAGAGGCCTTTACCCAACCTAAGGAGGAATCCCTTTTTTGGGAGACCTCCGTACATCGAGGATGTGTTTTTCGAAGATTATGGAAACACCTCGAGGTACGAATCTATGAGGAGACCACCAGTTCCTATTACTCCTTGTGAGCCGCTGAGTAAAGATTCTCTACGAGAGTCAATTAAGGAGTTGACTGTCATTATGAGTAGCGAATGGGCAAATGAAAGCGAGATGTGCTCGAACAGATTCGGATTCGCACCCCTTCATTCCCCATTCGTTGCAAAAATCCAAGGAAGCTGGGAGGAAGTGCAATATAACCCAACTGTAGGAATCAACATCATGTCACATTCGTTTGCTCAGGATGTCCGGCAAAATGGATCCCCACAGCGGCGAAATGTCCGGCAAAATGGATCCCCACAGCGGCGCTGCCAGCAGCGGGCCGCCGCCACCGCCAGCGTCATCACGGTGGCGGCGTCGGGATCCATCCCGTCCGCCGCCACCGCCATCACCGGTGGCGGCGTCGGGATCCATCCCGTCCTGGAGCTACGGCCCGGCCTTCTTGATCCGATGAGGCCATATCTCTGTCGACGATGGCAAATCAACGATATATTATGAACAAGTGCCGATGAAATTGATCGAATAACTGAAAACTAGACTCTTTGTTTTTATATAAAAAAATAAGAATTAAAGAGCGAACCACCTCTCCTTAAAGAGAAACAAGCTGGCGCGATCGTTTGTATTGAAATTGGACATGGTCACGCAACCAGGTTGACTCGGGACCGGCGAGATGTGGACTCTGCCACCGTGAATCAACCTGGATGTGGATTCGGCACCCATGTCTCTGACCGTGATCGACGCGACGCCCGGTGGGTCATCGCCGAATCAAGAAACGCCGACGACAGGATCGGAGGCGCGGAGCCGCCCGCTCTACTGGAGGCGATGGACCAGGACGCCAACTCCTCCGATGGCGGTGAGTACCTTGTTCCCTGTGTGCTATTGGCGCGTATCACATGGGCCCATGGTCGCCCATGGCCATGGGTTTGCGTGCTTGACGGCTAGTGTGGTCTCGGCCGGTGGCTCGTGCAGGTGAGGTGTTGACGAAATGCCCGTGCCCCAATGGGTATCTTCAAAATTCGACGAAGCTAGTCCTCACGTTGGGTGGGCATCCTTGGAGAGTTGGAGTTGTCGTCGTGGATCCAGCTTGTTTTCTCAGAACGTAGGGGCTGTGAAGAACTAGAAGGGTGTCGAACGCAACTCACAACTGGAGAAAGCAAAGCCCATTATTAGCATTTAGCAGGTCCGAGCTGCCATATTCCTTGATGCTGCCTAGAAGCCTAGATCGAACTCGCCATCTCGGGTTCTATATCTTGCTACCAACACAATAGCAAGATATGCAATTGATAAACTGAACGACAACCAAGCGTCTCGGGTTCTATAGCTAGCTACATTGGATTCCAAAACTTTGCTCACTTTGAGGGGCTCACAAGGCAAAAAAAAAAAAAAAAAAAAAAAAGGTAAGCGATTGATCCCTACAGGTGGACCAGATCGGGCAGATAAGAAGGAATGGGGGAGCCTTTCTTCAGTACTTATTACTTGCGTACCTTTATTAATCGAGAATTTTTACGGTGCTTGGGAGGAACCGGTGGTTCCTCCCGTTAATCTATTTTTAGCTGGTTCCTCCCTTCTAATTATAGTTAAGGGGTAGTTTAGTACTTTGCTAATGGACGGTGAGTGGATTCCTCCGCCTCGCACATAGGCCGTCGTCCGCAAGTGCGGCGCAGTTAATCCCCGCGGCAGCGCTGGCCTGAGATCAAGCGGCGTGTAGGCGCGCATCTGGTACGCGGTGAGTAGTTCTTGGACAGCATCACCCTCCAGTGGCTGCTGGCTGCTGCGCCGGCGGCGTCGTAGTAGGCCGACGGCTGTCGGGTGAGGCCCCAAAACCGGTGCCTCGCCTGCTGCCCCTGCGCGGCGCCTTCAGCAGGGCGTGGTGTGTCTCGCTGCCGTTGATCCCTTGAAGGCCCCCAGCCAAGGAACTAGCGGATCTTGGTCAGCACGACGGAGAAGTCGGTATCGATCGATCTTGTCGGCTGCCCTCGCGCGGTAGTACCAGTGATCTGCGGGGGCCAGTGTGCTCTGGGCAGCGTGCTCACTGGGCAGCGTGCTTTGTGGAACCTCCGCTCCAGAGCCCGCGCCGGCGAGCCGTGCTTGGCACGGGGCTGCCGCACCGTCGGCAAAAATGACGCGGAGAGGAATAGAGATGGAGCTACTAATCAGACTAAAAAGACCGTTATACCCTTCAATATTTATTATAATTCAGTTCCTATGCCATGGTTCCTATCTACCACTTGGTTCCTCCTAATTGGTTCCTCTAGCTTTTTGACCATTGGATCACACCAAATGGAGGGCGCATATTAATTCCAAGCGCCGTAAAAACTCTCTTATTAATCTTTATCTTTTCAAAGTTATGCAGGGGTTAATTAGCTGCTTCTCTTTATTGTCCCTTTCTTTTCCTCTAGCGAGTAAGCAAAGAATCATCTGTGTGGTGAGCATACAGGCACACTAAAGAAAAGTTCATCTCGATGTTTGCTAAAAAGCAAAGTTTATGTGCATACTGCCGGGCCGGCAGTTTTGTGTACTCTCTCTCTCCCTTCTGTCTCTCTCTAACGCACACACAAACAAATACACACAACTACTGGTTTGGTCCGTTCGGCTGCTGTCTGTCTCCTGCTACTGCAAGCCAATTCAACATATCTGAGTTATGCAATTTAATTACTCGACCCCTTCCATTGCACATTCAAATTCATATATATGTACAGTATGTACCTTGCTCTTCATGGAAATCAACTGCTATTTTGAAACTGGATATTTTTCATATATATGGCACAAAAATTGCAATGCAATACAAATTGGGATAAGATATATGATATGACTGCTCTTAATTAGTTTCATGCGTGTGTGTTGACCAGATTAGCGGATAGAATAAGCCACGGGTTAGATTCCATATATATATATATATAACTGAAACAGAATTGGTCTGCAGGACATTGGTACTCTGTACATGGACAATTATCTTCCAAAATGAAGTGGAGGTTGCAGCATTATTAATTTCTGAATATATATAGTAGCTACACCGCACTAACAATACACCAAGCCCAACTGACCAGCATGCGTACTGAGGTAAAGCTTGTCTCTCTTTCACTCTCTTCTGTCTCTCCCTCACTCTCGTTCAACCATGACAATGACATGATGCATGTATGCAGGTTCTTAAGGCCGATACCATAGATGAGGCTGCTGAACAAATTCTCAAAGTGCTGAAGGAACACAGGAATACTACTAGAACCGTTAGTACCAGAAGCAATGTCATCTACTTGACGGCTGGGACGGACTTGGGGCATCTGCAGTCCTCCGAGTCATTGCCAGGCGCCTCATCACAACTTGTCGAGCACGTCAGAGAGCCCAACCACCAGCCGGACTTGAGTTTGATCAGGTCATCCACATTGACTGTTCATTGTGGGAGAGCAGGAGAGCACTTCAGAGGGCGATCGCGGAGCAGCTGAAGCTCCCCGACGAAGTGATGGGGCTGTTTGACAGGCAAGATGAGGAGGACGATTTTGCTGATTTAGCCCTGGGCTCCCGTGCTGAGCTAGAAGAGGTCGGCAGGGAGATGTATCAGCACATGCAGAACCGCAGATTCTTGGTGATTTTCCACAATGGGGGCAGTGAGGAGATCGACCTGGCCACTTGTTGTGGCTTCCCTCTGTCTGGGTACTCAACCAGCATGGTGCTGTGGACATTCCAAGGGAGGTTCCGGATCAAACCTCGGAACAAAGTTGACACGGCCATGAAGAGCGTGGGAGCAACTGATACTTTTATCTCTATGGCTCCACACAAACAGAAGGAGGAGCATGTCTGGTGCAAGCTTTTACTTGAAGAGGCTGTCGAAGTAGTTGCAGCATGCAACAAGTCTCACCGAATAATGGTTGGGCCAGCACAAGTGGCTGAGTGTTTCTTGTACATGTTGGAGCTGTGTTGCAGAGGAAGCCACTGTCTCGACTATGATTTGGCCACCCATGGCGCCAATTACTGGGTATGTGATTCTATCATACATCATCGGCTACAACAGTGATGGGCTGTGGAGAGCTGCACATGCTCTGCAGCGTGAGATGCCATTGGATATGGACCACCATCAATATTTGCCCTCTCCTCACTTACCAAGGTTCATCAAGAGCAAGCCATACTGGAGTTCACCGACTTGTGGGTTTACTCGGATCTCGGATGGCCTTATTCATAACGGGGATATGTTCCAACACTCCTTCGGCAAGAAGCTTAGTGTTCTCAAGCTCTCAAGCTGCTCCTTTGATTTGCAGTCACCACCATTTGTTTGCTGCCATGGCCTTAGGTTTCTATGGCTCGACTATTGCCGAGGAATGAGCACGGCAAGCACAGCTGTGGCAGGGAAGGAGGAGGACATCTGCCGTTTCTTTCAGGGGCTGTGGGTGCTCGTCGTGCGCTATACAGACTGTGATCAGATCTTGTCCACACAGATGCTGGATCTCATGACTCAGCTCCAGGAGCTAAATGTGATAGGAGCCAAGGATTTCGACATGGGCCTCCTGCAAGGAAGATTGCCTAACATCCGCAAGCTACGAGTAAGAAAGTCTTCTATTTTCTCTAGTTGCCCAAGAAATCGCATTTTCTTGGAGATGGACAAGATGGAGCTTCTTGAGATTTCTGGAAACGATTGGAAGCCATCTGAACTGGGGGTAAGCAGCAGCAATAGCTGCCTTGAGACTGTCATTCTAGAGGAGCATGATGAGATACGACGGATGTTCTTCAGGGGATGTACTAAACTGAAGAATCTATTATTCAGAGGAGGCGTAGGGAACCTAGACATCTCGGGCACGGCAGTGAAAACACTAGATTTCAGTGCAATATCATCCTGGGGCCTTTTGGAGCTATGTCTACTTAATTGTGAAAAGCTTTGTGCTATCTTGTGGCCACCATGGCTTGGTGTTCGCGGGGGCAGCTTTAAGCTGCTCATTGACACCACGCAGTCAGCGTCAAGTGCCTGTTACAAGGATGATGGACAGCAAGGGGGTAGTATTGCCTCTACACAAACAGCAGTAGCAGCGCCCCACGATTGCAATCGACGGACCACTGAATTTGGTTGGCACATTTCTGTACGGGATGCAAGGCTCCTTTTCTCACTTGAGTCAATATATGGCAGATCTCGGGTGGCATATGTGGAAGTGTCCTCTCCTGCTCGTCCTACAATTACTGCTGGCTTCATCAAAGCATCCAAGTGTGGCAAGAACAATGAGCACCAAGTGGTGGCACGCCTGCAGCAGCCGCCCTACCCTGCAGTCACTACCGGAATCCGTCCCTTTCCCCCGTGGGGCAAACCTTTCCCGTGAGCTGCTCACGGCAGAGGCCCGTCTTTCCCGTGAGCATGGGTGTCGCTCACGGCAAAGGCCTCACTCACGGCAAACAACCTTTGCGGTGGGAACCGTCCGTCCTCTGTCACCCTTTGCCGTGAGCTCTCCGTCCAGCTCACGGCAAAGGCTTTTCCCGTGAGCTCCCTTTGCCGTGAGCATATGCATGCTCTAGGCAAAGTCCCCCTTTGCCGTGAGCGGGGGTTCCGCTCACGGCAAAGGGTGTACCTTTTTTTTTATTTTTGGTTTTTGGCCTCCAAACTTTTTCTGCAGTTACTATACATCATATGGCACTCCATGTTAAATTTTGGTAAATTTTTGACTTTATTTGATATATTTAGATAATTATTCTCTTTTACGGCAATTTTTAAAATGAAGCCAAATTTGAACTACAAGTGATTGAAATTTTTGAAAAAAATATAGTAAAAAATTGATATTCCTGTTATTCAACACAAAGTAAGGCCTTACATATAAAAAAATAAAACCAAATCCGGAACATCTTATTACGAAAAACACGAACGTTAAGCCCCGCCGAAAGTGGTTTTAAAATTCTAGAAAATCAACCGAAGTCCAAAAAATCATGAAATTTGATAATATGTCATGATATCTTATGCCGAGGCTACGGTAAAAAATTTGAGAAGGTTTCCCACAAGTTGGCACGCCTGATGTTCACAAATTCCAACATCTACGTTAGAAGTTTCATGTTTGTTGAGAATGATCCGGTGTGATTTGATGTGGATGTGGCGAACAAGTTGTGGTTTGACTATGAAACTTTTTCTATATGCAATAGACATTAGAGCTTGTGTCATGTGAATTTTTGGTTATTTTTCCTGATCATTTTGATAATTATTATAATTTTATGTTGTAATTAAGTAAACAGAATTAGAGATAAAACCACATGAAATAATGGTCAATTTTTTCGCTAAAGCATCAATTATGTATGGGTGAGTGAATTTGACAAGGTATTTTCAAAGTAAGTTCGAACAAAATTTGAAAATATATGCTGGAAAAAAAGAAAGAGATAGAGGAAAAATATGTTTTCTGAAAAATTAATTTGCCGTGAGCTTTTTGTTTTGCTCACGGAAATGGGACTCCTTTGCCGTGGCGGTTAGGGTTGCTCACGGCAAAGGGGGCGACAGCGTGGGCCCCCCGCCGCCATTTCGGTTTTTACCCTTCTTTGCCGTGAGCGGATCATGCGGCTCACGTGGCAAAAACCTCTTTCCGTGAGCCGATCATGCGGCTCACGGAAAGGCTCTCCAGGTTTTTAAAACCAAAACCCGACTCACTCTCGGCGCTCACTCCACTCTCTCTCAAATCGACACTCGCACGCCCGACGCCGCCGCTGCGCGCCGCGACCGCGTTTGCCGCTGCGTTCGCCGCCCCCGCGCCAGGTGGTCGCGCCGCCCGCCGGCGCCCGCCCCCCAGCGGCCGCCGCCCGCCCGGGAGGAGGAGGCCCCGCCCGTGGCCGTGCTCACGGCGAAGGAGGAGAAGGAAGGGGGGAGGGGGAAGAGGGAGGAGGGAGGAAGAGGAAGGAGGTAGAAGGGAGGGGGGAGGAGGAGGAGGAAGAGGAAGAGGGAGAAGGGAGGAAGAAGGGGGGAGGAGGGAGGAAGAGGAAGGAGGGAGAAGGGGGGGGGGGGGGAGGAGGAGGAGGAAGAGGAAGAGGGAGAAGGGAGGAAGAAGGGAGGAAGGAGGGAGGAGGAGCAGGACCGCTCTACCACCGTCCGGTCGAACCCGCCCTGCCTTCTCGGTGTGTCCGGACCCGTCTCTGGGCGCCAGCGGGACGTCCCTAGTTGGCGTCATCTTCGCCTCCACAGGTTGTCGGCCATTGAGCCATGTGAATGTTGATATATATATGTGGTTGTCGGCCATCGTGCCGTATGTTTGTTTTGCGGGGTTTTGGAAACCTCACCGTGTAGGGGAGGTTCCGTCCGAATTTTTCAACCGAGCTGTGTGTTTCTTTTTTGCGAGAGAGGAGCCCGTCGGAGCCGAGCCGGAGTGCCTTGGCGACCCTTATCGTCTTCCTCACCGCTAGCCCGACTCCACCGTGACCCTAGGTATAATCCCTCTTTCCGTATCATGGTCGTAGCTAGATCGCGCAGAACTCGGTTAGGCGTCTCCCGTTCGAAAAAGATACGGTTGGAAGTATGCGGATCTCTCTCGCATACCTATAACCGTATTCGCTTCAATTGTCCACGTTTTTGGACAGCCCGAGGATGCGTAGATGCGGTTAGTTTCCATGTTCTACTCTCGTCGATTGAGTTTCGGCAGCATCTCCTGTTGTTCTTCGAATACACAATCTCTGTCGGGACGTGTATTTGGAGAATAGCGGGAGGTGCTGCCGAAATTCGCCTCGGATAGGAGTAGAGCATGGAAGCAACCTCATCTACGCATCCTCGAGTGGGATTAGGACCTATCTTCACCTATTAGATGGTAGGATCCTTGTGTAGATACAATGCATTCTTATATTGTCGCGTATATCATAGAGAATGGATGACCGTGAGTCGATATACAATGGCTGGAGGAGTTTTGGAGATTGGGACAATGAATGGGTTAGGAAGAGCAAAGATTTCGTGGAAAAAGCTTTTGAGAATGCTCGAGGTGCGAGTAAGGTTTGGTGTCCATGCAACAAATGTGGGAATGAGCGAAGGCAAAGTAAGAGTGACATGTCTAAACATCTTTGCATGAATGGATGGACGGACAAACTATAAGCGGTGGATCTTCCATGGTGAAACCGGGCATCCGAGAGACGAGGTGGTGAGGCAACGCATCGATGATCTTGCTTGATGTCGGGGGTAGGAGACATGTTAGATGACTTCCATGCCGGAAACTTTGGTGAAGGACATGTGGAACAGAGGGAGGAGGAGCCGAACAAACCGCAAGGACTATTATGCCATGTTGGAGGCGACACGAAAACCCCTTCATGACCACGTAACGGTCTCTCAACTAGATGCCATTGGGCGCCTTCGGACTTGAAGGCCCAAAGTGCAACATGAGTCGAGTTGGCTTTGACAACATGTTGGCGATCTTCGAGACCTTGCTTCCGCGAGGTCACAACCCTGCCAAAGAACATGTACGAAGTCGCGAGAAACTCCTCAAGGTACTTAAGATGCCCTATGAGCGAGATACATGCTTGTGAGAACAGGTGCGTCTTATTTAGGAAAGACTACGAAAAAGCTACGCACTGTCCAAAGTGTAAATCCTCAAGGTACATAGAGGTAGACTCTAGTGATGGTCACAAGAGGCAGCTTGACATCCCCATGAAAATCCTACGGTACCTTCCCTTCATACCGAGGATACAACGAATGTACATGACCGGAGGAGTCCGCGAAAAAGTATGACATGGCACAAAGATGGGCGTCGCTACAATCCGAGATAAGATGGTACACCCTTCCGATGCCGAAGCATGGATCCATTTTGACAATATTCATCCCGACAAAGCTATGGAGGCTCGTAATGTGCGTGTTGCGGCGGCAAATGATGGGTTCAATCCTTATGGAATGATGTCGCCCCATACACTTGTTGGCCTCAGATTCGTTATCCCGCTCAATCTCCCCCCGGGTGTCTGCTTTCAATAGAAGAACATCCTTTTGTCTTTGATAATTCTTGGGCATCCGGGGAATAAAATCGGTGTGTTCGTAGAGCCTGTGATTGGTGAATTGATCAAAGCTTGGATCGAAGGGTTTTGGACATATGACCGAGTTTTGAAGAAAAATTTCAGGATGTATGTTTGGTACCACTACTCCCTGCATGATTTCTTGGCGTATGGGATATTCGTCTGTGGCTGATGTGTTCACGGGAAGTTCCCTTGCCCAGTATGCAAGACGGCCCTGAGGTTCACCTGGTTGTAGAAGGGTGGCAAGTATTCTGCGTTTGACAAACATCGACAATTCCTCCCTCTTGACCATGCATTCCGACAAGACAAGAAGAACTTTACGAAAGGTCTCCAAGTTACAGACCCTCCACCGGAGATGATGATGGCTTCTTTTAGAGGTATGTGCTGAACTAGATGCTCTTGTGGCCGATAAAAAAAATGTCTTTGTGGTTTATGGCGAGGATCATGCATGGACTCAAAAGTCGGGCTTAGAGAGGCTCCCCTATCATGATGATCTTCTTCTTCCACATAACCTTGATTTAATGCACACTGAAAAGAATATCGCCAAGTATTTTCTTGGAACGAGGCACGCCTCCAGGCCATCAGGACATACTACGGGACCGTCATGAAACAGGCGCTCACCAAGGAGGAAAATCCGTCAAGAATCGACCAAAAAGAACAATACATCTTTGGTAAATATTGAATGTTCATACTAAGTTTAAGTATGCTTAATTTGATATTCTAATATGTTTTATACTTGGTGTCCCGTAGATGATTCCGTGGTGGTGCTTGCCTCATAAGCGGTCCCGGGAGATGTAGGTGGACAAGTGGATCGATAAAGATTGGGAGAAGATTCACAACGACTACCGGGGGCGGCATGCCATGATGCCGGGTGTACCACACCATCAAGGCAACCATAGTCTCCCGACCTACACAGCTAGATATGTAGGTCTTATCCAACTCTTATTTTCTCGATGCGCAACTTTGAATACTTTCTAACCATCCTACTTTTTTTTATGACACAGGAGGCGATACATAACGTGCCACTGAGCACGCTAGAGGCCTTTGCTTGCTCCCACAAGGGCAAGGCGTCGTCCGACGTCGTCTACAACCCTGAGGATCCGCCCGAGGCCTACACCAACCCGACCGCCTACACCCGCCTCATTGAGTACACCTCCACGGCGAGGGAGGTCTTGGGGGAAAGCTTCGATCCCCGCAGCCACAACATTGATGGAAACATCGTCATGATGGCCGGAGGAGGGAAGAAGCATGGGCGGTGGGCGGATGGGCGGCAGCGTTATCAACCCAGGCACCACTTCACGTCTCTCGAGCTCCGAGCAACGAGCAAAAGCTCGGGGGCCCGGCCATTCGCGAGCGGCCAACCACTTACCGATCTCACGATCGCTACACTCCGGTTATTTTTTATTTATTCAAGGTTCATTTATCTTTACATACTTGTTTCTACGTGTTCTAACTTTATGTTGAAATAGGCCCGAGATAGAGGAAGAGAGGAGGCGACGGGAGGAGGCCGAGGCGAGGAGCAAGGCGGGCCGAGGCGACGAACTTGGAAGCTCTCCTAGCGTACATGTCACGTATTGGAGGCGGGGCTGGTGAAGAGCCGCCGCCACAGATCGTCTTCGCTCCACCGCCGGGTCTTCGCTCCACCACCGGATCCTTATGTCACTCCCTGTGAGTTTCTCTACCTAAACTCCAAATATGCATATATGAATGTGAATAGAAATGATCGGAGTTTTGAATGCACCATGAGATGTGCATATGGACATGTGGTTGTCGGCCATCGAGCCGTTGTTTTGTTGCGGGTTTTAGAAACCCCTCCGTGCGGGGAGGTGCTGCCAAATTTCTAACACTTTATCTTGTTTTTTTCAAGTTAATAGAATCTACCTTGAATTTTGTCTCACAAATGCAATCACTTCTTGTATGTGCAGGATCAATCTCACGCGTTGAACCTAACTCCTGACGGTACCCTAGCAGCTCGAGACCCCGTGAGGCGAGTGGGACCCTTGGGAAGGGCGGCACGTGCCTTGGCCGTGAATTTGCCATGATGAACTTGTGAACTTGTGGAAACATCGATGTGAACTTGGCCGTGAACTATATACACTTAATACCTATGTGGATTTTATGTAATATATGTGCTATTGCGGATTATATATATGTGATATGTGAGAATGATGTGATATGTGAGAAATCTATGATATATATGTGATATAAATGTAAGAAATACATGCTGTAATAAAAAAAAAAAAATCCTTTGCCGTGAGCACGTTGGGGCGGCTCACGGCAAATTGACCGCATACCTTTGCCGTGAGCTGGGCCGGGCTCACGGTAAAGGTGCCATATCTTTTGCGTGAGCCGCTGATTCTTTCCCCGTGAGCCACGCCGTTAGGACTCACGGGAAAGGAAAAAGAAACGCCCGTTTCTTTTTATGTTTGCCGTAGGGTGACGGCGGGTGGCTCACGGGAAAGGAGCCGTCACCGTAGACCCCCCCCCGGGGGAAAGGCTAAGCCGTGAGCCCCTCGTCGGCTCACGGGAAAGGTTCTTTCCCGGCATTGAGATGCCGTGAGCAACTCACGGGGAAACCATGGGGGAAAGGCCCGTGCTCACGGGAAAGCCGTCGAATCCGGTAGTGAGTATAAGTAGATACCATGGGGGCCCACGTGCACCAACAGGCTAATGAAGTTGAAGATGATGCTCTGATGATCATGTCTAAGTGGCCTTGTCCGGATCCTCCCGGCCATACAGAAAAAAGACAGATGCTATATGCACATACAAGACCGGAATAAGACAAAAGTAGCAATAGGTGGTGAAGAAACTAGCACGATCATGGTACCAAAGTTTGTGCCTGCTAGTGCCAAGATCCTGCATGTGCATGATAGCGTGTCTATCATAGCTATACCTTCAGCTACAATACCAGATTATGCAGAATGGACACAAATAAAATGGTGTAGAATCGAGAGGTGCCCCGAACTGAAGAGTGTCTTCAGTGTTCCCAAATTAAATACTACAGTTACAGCCCATCAGAGCTTATACTCTCTGAGAATATTCTGGGCGTCACGGCTTTTGAAAGCACGCTACATCTGCAGATCGAATGAATCATCATCCGTATTCATCAGTCTTGATTTTCAATACCTGACGTTGTTGCACCTGGACTACTGCCCCAGGCTTATGCATGCATTCCCTGTGTTCTCATTGGAATGGGGCAGCTTTGAGCGACTGGAGATCATTGAGATCATGTGGTGTGGTGACCTCAGAGAGTTATTCCCAGTGGGCAACAAACGAAAGCCCTACAAACGAAACCCTCGGCCTCTAACCAAAGTTCTCACAGATCTGGTTGGTTGTTAATTCAGTAGAATTCAATCAACGCTTGATAATAATAGCTGCTGGATAATATGCCATTATGAACAATAATATATAAAGTAATATTCGGTCAAAAAAATATATAAAGTAATCCCTAAATGTGCATCTAAATTATCCAACTATGAATCTATTAATCTTAGCACCCCATAAATTTACATCTAAACTACCACTCCTTTTGTTATAAAAAAAACAAGCTAAAATATCTTTTCATATCTACATCTAACAAACATTTGCTATCTACTACACCTATATAGAGAACCCCCACTAAGCAGTTCTCCATTTGTTATAAAAAACCAAGAGAGCATCTCCAACAGGTTTGTCAAATTTTACTTGGCAAATCTTGAGTTTTAGCAACTTCTAAAAAGATATACCAAGTAAAAATAGAGCTCATCTCCAACAATTTGGTATAATTCACTTGCCAAATTCAGATTTAACTTACATCGAAAACCCCGATACTGAAAAAAAATTATGTTTATGCCCTTCCACCTCTTGAAAACTTACATCGGGAACCCCCCGAGGCGAAAACAAAATTATGTTTCTGCCCTTCCACCTATTCTAATACGCACGGATGCTTGCTGAATCTGTAGCTGGCGTATATATCTTGCTGAGGGGAAGAATAGCAAGTTGGGAAAGATGGTAACCTCATTTAGCAAACTGTTGGAGAGTAAATTTTCATGTTTTGCCAAATTTTCAAGGATAGCAACCTCATTTAGCAAACTGTTGGTGTTGCTCAGTTCTCTCAACATGCAAGCATGACACCTCAACAGCCCCACTAAGACCATGACATCCAGCGGCGAGGCCTCACTGTTTGAACTAACTAAAAAATATTATAACTCACAAGCCAAAAAACCAAATTAAATTCCGATTACACCATTGAAAATCCTTTTAATAAATCCTTCAAAACAAGATCTCATATGAATATATTTCGATAAAATTACATGTGGGCCTCACTGATGATAGTTGGTATAGAGTAAAGTAAAAAATAAAAAAAGAATGAAAAAAAAGGGAAAAAAAAAAAAAGAAAAAGAATAGAAGGGTGATAGTAATATTCTAACTTATAGATTTCTCCTTCATACCGCGACAACGCGAGGAATCCACCTAGTTATTAATACGTTCCAATACCCATAATTATACCTTATATGTTTCCAATTACCCACTTGTACACTACTAATACATAGAAACTAGATTATAAATATATATTGTGCCAGTGCCATCATGCACACCAAGTACACAAGCATGGATAAGATATGGATATGTATTTTTATGTTTCACCAATCATGAAAATTGTTTCCTCATAAACTCATATACCAATGACACTAACAAATTATTGTAAGTCTCTACTTTAGATGTAATTTTAGATATTGTGTGCCATTGTCGTCACCCTATTCTGTCTGTGGCTATGTGCCATGTGCCCCTTGGTATTCTATACTATTTTATATTCTTCCGCACTGCATACACTCAATTGGTCAGTCGTCAGGTACATCTCACATCTTAGTCCCATGTCCCCTTTTCTCTCAATCTCTCCAAGAAAGACCAAGGCCTTGTTTAGTTGCCCAAAAGTTAGAATTTTTCTAACTGTAGCATTTTCGTTTGTATTTGGTAAATATTGTCCAATCATGGACTAACTAGGCTCAAAAGATTCGGCTCGTGATTTACAACCAAACTGTGCAATTAGTTATTTATTTTACCAACATTTAATGCTCCATATATGCGTTCAAAAATTGATGTGATCGAGAGAGAGTGAAAAAAATTCTAACTTTTGGAAAGTAACTAAACGTGGCCCAAGAAAAAAAAAAAAAAACACTGGATACTAAGTAGGAGCTTTAAGGAGCAAGGAGCGATGGTCGGTGGAGCAGCAGAGTGGTCCTTCCAAGTCATGGACTACCTTGTAGCTTTGCACAACTCCCAAGGCCCATATATGCTAGTCTTAGTGGAGTTTCATGAGAGTTTCACAATATTAAATAAGTTAGCATGTCATAGTGTAGATGAAGAGAGAATGAAAGTTAGAGGACCGAGCAAGCGAATGGAGGACGGTTGAATGGGAGCCAATCCAAATTTTTCTAGTGACCAGACGAACTCCAAGATACTTAGAGAATACAACAGGAAACACACAGAAGCAAAAGCAGCAGACATGTAGTGAGGGAGACAAAATCACAGCGAAGCGCCAACCACCCTCAGCAAAACCGATCTGAGTGGCTTGGGAAATTGGTGTGGTCAGTTTTCCTAGCTGAGAGGGTAACCAATCTTGGATCAGCCTGGCCGGTTTGCTGGCCTCACCTAGCCCAAGCCAAACACCTAATAGGAATATTTGATCCAAATCAAATCCAACCCGAGCCAAAATTTGCACAAATGTTTCTGAGGGTGTTTAGAACTCTCAGAATCAACGCAGATCTATGAAATCATCTTCCAACTTAGGGGTTTTCTCAATTTTCCTCAAAATTTCATATGTTCATGCTCATGAGGACACGATTCTGCCAAAACTAGTGGCAAGAGTCAAACCTCAAAGGCCGTAGCACATTTAGATCAATCCCAACCAAGAACAATAACTCAGATCAAGGAAATCACAAGAAAGCTCACAAAAACACCAAAGCAGAGACAAAAAAGAGAGAAGGGAGAGATTGAATTCCACAACACCAAAGGTCAACTTGATTAATTCCTCTTGTAATTCTTTTGTAATTATGTTCGTGTTTTCTATTGTTTATTAAAAATCCGGCAAAGCTCTTGCCGTCTTTCTAAAAATAAGTGTACAAAGACACGGTTTTTTTTTCCCTGAAATTCTTTGTACACTAAAAATCCGGCAAAGCTCTTGCCATCTCTTGTATTTCCTGTTGAATTGGTAACCATGTTTCTGTTTCTCCGAGAGAGCAATATTACTGCTGAAGTAGTATTGTTCAGCTGTTGCTTGTGGCATGCTGCCTCTTTGAACCTTGATATTTCAGTAACAGTCTCAAGCTAGCTTGTCTCCACATATTTGGAATCTTATGAATGGAACTTGAAGTTAAATCCACAAATACACTTTGGCACTGGTACGGAAACATGACGTGTTTTTTTTTTCCTGAAATTCTTAATCCCCAAATAGACTTGGGCCTCTAAACAAATCTTCAGAAGAAAGTACTTGATGTCAAGACATGACTGTAACATACTTGGGGATACTTTTTTTGTTTGAAAAAAAATCTGAATGCAGTACGATGTAGTAATCATATTTAGAAAGAAAGATGAATAGTCTTGGACATAAATAATGTTCTAATTTGCCTTTGAAATAAGAGAGGCGGCCCACAAGACAGACACCGAAAGGCAGTCAGGGCTCTTTTTGCAACAAAATAAAAAATTTCGAAAAACAAAACACTACAACCTTTCTGACCACGAGTTGAAGCGATAGACACTCACAGTCCAATGTTTTCTAACCAAACAATTAACTTCAAAAAGAAAAGACGAAAAATGAAAACAAGAGTTTTTAAGACCACAAGCAAGCATTTTTCTCTATTTCCTAGTACGTAAATTCATGCTAATTTTGGGACAAAATAAGTGGGAAAACAACACTACACGTTCTCTTTTCAAATTCAAACCATATACCGAGAATTTCATCTGAAATTTGAAATAAAATAAGACGCCGAGCTGCAATAGTGTGGACCTCACTCCCACCGGTTCTTTTTATTTCTGTTTTTGAGCAAAATTCCCACCGATTCATATATACCAGAGCGGCCGCCCACACCGTCTTTCTTCCCAAGAGGCAGCCCACGAGGCCCAGCAGAGCTCAGGGCCCCAGTCCCCAAGGCGAAGAGCCTGGCGGCGGGCGGCGCCACAAAACCTCCGGCCGCCATGGATTCTGTCGGTGCCGGAGGAAACTCAGGTAAGATGTCGTGAGAGTCACCCACTCTGCTTGTCTGCATATCTCACGGTCGTGGTGCTGTGAAGTAAAGTGAAATGAGTAACGTGAAGGCCACCATTGGCTCTCGTGCAGGCAAGCTGTTCGACGAAATGCCTCCTTGCCCGTTGGATCAAGAATGCGTGAGGAGGAGGAGCCCGTCGCCGGCGGTGAAGGACTCCAACTACCACGGTCCCGGTGAATTGCTTTTGCCTATGTCCTACTATGTAAATGCTGCTGCAGCGCTGCATATGGTCGTGGCTGACACCAGACCTATGGCTTATGTAGGGTGTGATGTCCCGCGGAATGCCCCAAGCGAGATCCAGATCGGAATTGGACGACGGGTGTCCCTGTGGGCAGGCATTCAGCCGGACATCCTGGGCGTCGTGCTCTGCTTCCTCCCAACCCTTGCCGACCGCGCCAGCGTGCGGTCCGTGTGCCGCCACTGGCGAACTGCAGCGCACGGCCACGTCCTGCCAGCGCCGCTGCCCATGCTGGTGCTTCCTGAGTTCAAGTTCTCGAGCCTGTCAGACAAGGGGGATTTGATGGCCATGCAGCAATTCCCGGTGCCTAAGGAGGTGGGAGCAGATGATCTCCGCTGTGTGGGTTCTTTTGGTGGATGGCTTGTGGGCGTGACTCCCTACAAGGATCGCAGCGATGAGTTTTTCAGAGATTACGATGGAGAGTGTTTCCTGGTGAATGCTTTCTCTAGTAAGGTTATTCGCTTACCCCGGCTGTGCAATTGGCGTTTCAATGGTTCTTACTCAGAAAAGACTCTCGGTGTTGTCAATAGTCCTTATGAGGTCCATGTTCGTGCCAATTGACGTATACTTAATGTCACTCTGCCAAGTGGTGCTATCTGCATCACCTGACTCAGGAACCAAGTACACTGTGGCTGCTTCCTCTAACCACAAGGGTTCACGGCTACTTGCTCTCTGGCAGCCTGGGATGACGTTATGGCATGTTTGCTGTGGTTTTGACATTGATGATCCGATAGATCTCACCTTCTACCAGGGGAAGCTGTACCTGCTTGTGAGGTACCAGGAACGCCTCTTCACTTGTGAACTTGAGGATGATCAAGGGTTCATGGTCTCTCGTGTAGAGCTTTGTCTGAGTGAGCTACCATTCGATCATCTCATCTGGGAAGATGGTGCAACATGTTGCAATATGGTTGTGTGGCATGGAGAGCTGCTATTAATTGTCAGACACTACAATGATTACAGTATCAGACAAGATGCTTTTAGAGTTGTAGTGTTTGCACTGGATATCAGCACAAAACCTTTTGGACTCACTGAGATTCACAGCTTTAATGGTGATTGTATCTTTGTTGGCTCAGGTGGCTGCAAGTCCTTTCCTGCTGGTCTGCATGATGGGGTTGAAGGTGATCTTATCTACTTTGTTCCTGATGATTGGCGGCCTTATGATAGTTTTGTGTATAGAATGAGAGATGGCAGGATAAAGCCCTTGCTGCCCAATTTTTAGCTAGCTACTTTGATGTGCCAGTGAAGAATCGGGATTTCCCAGTGTGGTTATTGCCTACCGAATGATGCTGCAGAGCAAACCTGATGTAACTGGGTGTTTGGATCCACTTGTAGCTCTCTAAGATAATGAAGATAGACCTTACCTGTCATATTTGAAACTCAATGGTCAGGACAATGATCTGTATGGTCTGCTATGCTCATGTAGCAACTCTCAAATTATCTTTTGTATTTCCTGTTGAAGTGACAGCTATGTTTCTGTTTTTCCCAAGGCAGCAATACTGCTGTTGTCTGTGACAAAGGACATGTGAACTATGACTGTACTGTTCAGCTGTTATTTGTCGCATGCTACCTCTTTGAACCTGATATTTAAGTAACAGTCTAAGGCCTTGTTTGTTTCAGCTGTTGTTTTATCATTACAGAAATTGTGCTCTAGTTCTAGATTCTAATACATGTCTGAGCTTTGTGCCATGTATTTGGCTTTCCACATATCCCCGTAAATGAAGTGATATAAAACAACTATCTGTACACTGATGTGTACTTTATTTTAAAGTTTCTATGTAGATTGTTAGTGGCTAGGCACTTGTAGAACAGCACAATTTCTGTACAATGCTGTGTCTGAACTTGAATGTGCTGATGGCATCTTCTGTCAGGAACTGAATCACCTGGTGCTTTGCTCTAGTTGTAGTTTCTATTACATGTCTGAGATGTGTCTCATGTATTGGCCTTTCCACATAACCCCATGGATGAAGTGATAAAGCAACCATTTGCAGTTTCATTTTTTGTAAGCTCAAGTTTTGTTTGATTAACATGTAGTGATGCACTATGATATCTCTTGCAATCTTTGGCTTGTCATAACTATAAATTCTGTCCATCCTCAAGATTACAAATGTTCAACAGATTCTTACAACTGGTTAGAAGTCATGCAGTCGTTTAACAGCCTTGACGAATTTTGTCTTTGTGAGATTAACAGAGTGGTGCATTAGCTCATTTGCTGGCAACTATGAACAACTGAAATGCTAGACAGTAGACACTACAGTGCCCTGCTATAGTTCTCTAAAACAATATTTTCTTCTACACCTTTTGACTAATGTAGGCACAACATATTCTTTGCCTCTACATTACTGCAGAGTGTGTTGAATAATTTGCTGCTTAGACAAGTCTTCAATCAAGACTGCAGCTTGGTGAGAACACTAAACTAGAATGTGAAACTGCAGTCCAACTGCAGTCAAGCTGTAGTGGGAATGCTAGACTAGAAGTAGTGTGGACACATAATTTTGGTAGGCTATTGTGTCCTTTAGCTAATAAGTATTGCAGGCTTATCCTGCTGCTAGGACAGGAGACTTAGACTAGACTTAGCAACACACCTTGCTGGTTTCAGTTCACACACACACTGAACTAGTCCTCTGTGTATAAATATACATCCATGGTAATGTAAGTTTTCAGTTCAGCTACACCACAGTTCAGTGTCTCTTGGCCAAGGCTAAAGCCTGAGTGAGTGTGTGTGCTGTTCTCAAGAGCACAGCAGCAGCACCAACGTGCAGCTGCAGCCACTTTCCTTGTGTGTGTGTGCTCATCCTCTTCTAGCTCGGTTTAGAGGTAGAGAGGAGGAAGGTGAGCTTGCCGCTCACCTGGATTGTGATCCTATGGGCTAACAAGTGGTACCGGAGCCGCATGTAGTGTCACCGACTAACCGCCGGCGATGGCACGTGACGATGGCTCGCCGGTGGGCACCGAAGGCAGTGATGCTGTGGCTGCCCAGCCACGACATGAGGTCATTATCCGCACGGTGCGGGAGGTTAGTGGCAACACTTGGCCACAGCTGACCCGCACCAACTACGGCGAGTGGGTGGTGACCATGAGATTCAAGCTCGAGCCCGATGGCTCTAGATCATGCGGTCGAGACTGGCACCGACAACGAGGACAACGACATTCAGGCCATGGAGGCATTGCTTGCCGCCCACGCCGGCCGAGTACCATCAGGCTATGGGGGCGAAGAAGTCAACCAAGGAGGCCTGGGACATGCTTGCATCCATGCGCATCGGCTCTGACCGAGCGAAGAAGGCAAAGGTGCAGCAGCTACGAAGGGAGTTCGACGACCTCAAGTTCCGCCCAGGCGAGGTGGTGGAGGACTTCGCGCTCTGGCTGCAGTCCCTCGTCAGCCAGCTGGCGGTCTTTGGCAAGACCATGGAAGAGGAGGATATCGTAGCCAAGTTCCTACGCGTCATCCCCGCCAAGTACTCCCAGATCGCTCTCTCTCGAGAGAGAGATGCGATGTTGTACATGTCCACCCTCACCATTGAGGATGTGACAGGCCGGCTGTGGGCGGTGGATGACCGCTCGGACACGCCGGAGGAGAAGGGCAGCGGCAAGTTGCTGCTGACCGAGGAGGAGTGGACTGCGAGGATGAAGCAGCGGCGGTCCGCGGAAGGCTCCAGCCGAGGCAGCGGTGACAAGCGGCGTGGGAAGGTGTCGCAGACAAGAAGAAGAAGAAGAACGCCGACCGAATACACGCCGGCGCTGCGGGATGACAGCCATTGGGCAAAGCAAAGGCCCAAATTGCAAGCAAGAGAAGGCTGAGGCACATTTGGCGCAGGCTGATGATGATGATGAGGCCACTCTCCTGATGGCCACGTTCTGTGCACTGCACCATGTTGAGGCCAAGGAGAAGGAAGAGGTGATGGCTGTACAGAGCACGGGAAGGCTCAAAGCCGTCAACCTCGACGAAGTCACGCCCAAGTCCACCTTGGGACGTGTGGGCAGCAAGGGAGGAGCAGCGGTGGTACTGGACTCCGGCGCCAAAAACCACATGACGGGTTCCAAGGCTGCCTTCTCCGAGCTTGACGGAACGTGACCGCACGGTGAAGTTTGATGATGGCTCAAGGGTGGCGATCCGGGGCGCGACACCATCATCTTTCGCACCCGAATTGTGAACACCATGCGCTTATGGACGTCTACTACATCCCGCAGCTGCGTTCAAGCATCATCGGCATTGGCCACCGGATGAGCGTGGCGGCGAGGTGCCGATCAAGGATGGCGCCCTCGATCAAGGACCGGGAGCGCTGGCTTCTTGCCAAGGTGAAGAGGTCCAGAACCGGCCGTACTCGCCGATTTGAAGGTGGAGCAGCCCATCTCGCTTGGCTGCACAGCGCATGGAGGAGCCGTGGGTCGGCACGCCGCTATGGCCATCTCAGCTTTGACGCCCCCTCGCCAGAAGCCGGAGAAGATGGTCCGGGGCTGCCTCACATCGAGCACGCAGCGAAGCCGTGGTGACACCGCCCCGGCTAGGAAGCAAAGGAGGCTGCCATTCCCCGAAGATGGCAAAGTATCGCGCGGCCGAGGCCCCCGGAGCTGGTCCATGGTGACCTCTCGTGGACCAATCACACCAAATGACACATGGAGGCCGCAAAGTATTTCATCTTGTTGGTAGATGACTACAATCGGTTCATGTGGCCGCAGCCTTTCCGACCGCAAGAGTGAAGCGGCAAAGGCGATCAAGAAGTTCAAGGCGCCGAGGGTGGAGAGCAGCAAGAAGTTGCGTGTGCCGCGGATCGATCGCGGCAAATAATTCACTTCGTGGAGTTCGCTGCGCATCAGGCGGAGGAAGGTGTGGTGCGCCACCACACCGCGTCGCATACACCACAACAGAATGGTGTAGTGGAGAGGCGCAACCAAACGTGGTTGGCATGGCAAGGTCGATGATGAAGGCCAAAAAGATGCCGACCGAGTTACGGGAGAGGCGGTGACCACAAATGGTGTTCATCCTCAATCGCGCACCCACCAAGGCCCTGAAGGGCAAGACCCCATTCGAAGCTTGGTATGGACGCAAGCCGAATGTCTCTTTCCTAGGGACATTTGGCTGCATTGGCCATGTCAAGAACACGAAGCCCAACCTCGGCAAGTTGGAAGACATAAGCACACCCATGGTACTACTTGGGCTATGAGGAGGACAAAGAAGGCCTATCTCGCTCTATGATCCCAAGAGAGGCAAGGTGGTGATTGTTGAACCGGTGTTTCCAACGGGGTAGGATACCTCCGCCCGGGGCAGTGCTCCTGGGAGGCAAGAGTATATTTTGGTTAAGTGTAGAACACTCAAAACTCTATTGTCATAAATGTCATTCACCAACCCCCACATGAAGGACTCGGCCCTCTATTTATAGTTTACAAACAAGCGGGAGTGCTAAGTTACCATTCTGCCCCTCTAGATGCTAGGCATATTCTCGCCCTGGTCTTCACCGTCGTCGGGGCCTTTATGTCCTCTCCTATTTTGAACCGCCTTTGTTTTGGGGCTTCCCGCTTGGCCCATTTAAGGCTCGACTCCTTCCTTCGACCCGCCCAGGCGGCATCTCCGCAGGCCGATCTCCGCTTCATCCCGCTTGCCTAACTCTCATGTCTTCGGTCGGAGTTCCTCCGAGAGAGCTCCGCGTCCACGATGTTTGGGCGGAGGTCTCCGCGTCCACGATGCCGGGCGGAGATCTCCGTGTCCACGATGTTTGGCGAGATCTCGCTCCCCTCCCGCGGCCGGCCGATGGAGCTCCCCTCGGGGCTAGCGGAGATAATACCTCCGCCAGCCCCGTGTCTCCGTGCACTAATCTTCGCGGGCCCCGTGAGGTAAGCACATGTCTAAATGAAAAGATCGGAACCACCGCCACGTAGCTCACCTCCGCACACCGGGCCGGCCCTTTGAGCAACATCTCCGCTACGTGCCGGGGACCGTGTCCCAACAGCTTCCCCTTGAGGACTAGGGGACAATGTGGAGACGTGCCCTTGACCTCATCTTCTTTGGTACTGGTGGAGGTGTTGAGGGTGCTTGTTGACGTTTCTTAACGTATGCAGAAGAATCCGCAAGCGCACGGAATTGTCGTTATAGCATTTCACCCGGAAGTATTCAGGGTATCGTATTTCCACGAGGAACGGTTTGTGTGACTTCTCTTCGAACAGAGTCACCCTAGGATAACTATGGGTGGTGAGGTATCTTTATGGGCTCAAACTCTCTAGCAGGGATCACTTGGCTGTTATATCCTCACTTCGGGCACCGGCCCACGCCCAAAGGACAGTGTCCGGCAATTGCACTGCGCCACACCCGAACGTGGGGGGATTACAAGGGACGGACAAGGCTGTCACGACCCAGCCGCCTACCCCCTCAACCGTAGGATGCGCCACAAAAGATAGATAACCCCTAGCCTAGACACCATGTCTACACTAGTGATTATTACTCTAGCGTGTCGACAAGGCTTACCCGTCCCCGGGGTCCTTCTTCTAGAGCAATGCCCCGAAGGAACAACTACCAATCCCGCAAGTATATAACAGCTAGAAAATATGCTTAAGAGTAATAAGCCGAAGAGGGACACAACCATTCTTACCCAAAATGATTAGAAGGTTGTAGAGGTACAAGCGTGGGCGGGTGCCGACAAGTCCGCACTCCGGCCACCCGAGATCCGCAATGCACCGGGGTACACCGGGACACCATGGAGAAGAGGCCAAGCCCTCTTCTAGCCTTCCCTCTCTCACTCTCCATTAGAACTAAGAAGGAGGAAGAAGAATAAGAGTGGAGTGGGAGCTTCTTCCTCTCTTCTACATTGTGGCTCTTCCTTGTGTTGTGTGGAATTGGTGTGTGTTGAGAGGGGGGAGAGGAGAGGCCTATTTATACACAAGGGAGAGGGGCCTAAAAGACTACTCTACCCCCTAAACCGACCTTGGCAAAGACGTCTAGGTTCGTTGAACCGGCCGATCCACCAACAAGACCGCCCTCCACGTGGTTTAATGCACCGCCACGCCAAACCTCGGGCCTGAACCGCCTCGGGATGGGTGCGCCCGCACCCCCCTCTGCTCGGCTCGGCCCGGCCTCCAGGTGGCGTTGTTGGGCCCGAAAAGTCCATCGGTGGTGTTTGCTCGGCCCAACTCGGGCGTTTTGGTCCTTTTACCCCGGGCTTGAAATCTTCTAAAGTACGCTTTCCGGGGTTGCGCCTTTTGGTCGTATTTCCACCGCTTTTTATTATAAATCCCGCAAAATATATTTTGGACACTACAAGTGGAAACATGTGAGTAGTAAATGTATATGAGTATGATAATGTATAGTTTCACCCCCTTATGGTAGAATGTTGACGTTAAGAATATGTCGTTAGTGACCGTCAACAAACTCCCCAAGCTTACCCTTTGCGCGTCCTCGAGTAAAAGATAAGTATTTGGTTGTTGATCGGGAGTTGCTACTATGTCGATTACATTTTACAAGTGCCGGGTTTATAACAAGATTTTCTACTATAGTTTGAATAAAATGGCACGTCTTTACTCACCTTTTATTACCTTTCATCGTAGCGGGGCTTTTTAGCCGCCTCGAGTCTTTGGGCGGTTGCGATAGAACGGTTATAAATGTAAATGCTATTCATTCATTCTTTTGATCAACTTTTTCATCCGGGATTATTTATTAGATTATATTTGTTTTTCGAGAAAGTATGGGCTTATTACTATATATATATATATTTTTTTGGAGGGGTGGGCTCTACTCGCCCTAGACTTTTGTCTTTTATTTCCTCTCTTTCTTTCTCTTTTTTTTTCTTTTTTCTTTTTGTGGAGAAGTGGGCTCTACTCGCCCTGGACACGTGTCCATTTTTTATCTTTTTTTTTTTTTTACATAGCCCATATCTTTCTCTTTTCTTCAAATTAGATTCCCGAACGTCAAGTTTCTCTTTTGAACGAAATAATAGCAAATCTATTTGTACCGTATCATATTTGGCAACAACTTAGATCGGATAGAGCTTATGCAACCCACATGAATTAGGTTTTTCAAGATGAGTTTTAAAACTTAGCCACTAAACCCAAACTTTAGAGAAATTCAAGTTATAAACTAGGCACCGGCAAAACATAAAACAGAGCAACTATTCATCATTTCAACAAGGGACTAAGACTAAACATTTTCATAGGTCATATGTATAAGAATGGAATTTTTTTTTCCTTGTTTTTTTTAGCATAACTCATCATTTCATAGGATAGAGAATATAATCAAAATGTGAGATACACGTTACCTTTCTTGGAGTCCTCCCCAAGCTAGCTCTTTACTTACCTTTCATGGTTGTGCTAGCTTGTGCGCGCAATGATTTGAGTTGTGATTGGTCGCGTGGTTGGAGGCTCCCCCAAGCTTGTCTTTTTGATGTCATCACAAAAAAGCAGGGACAAAGAACTTGGAGTTGAAAGGTTTATCTCCTCTTCTCTCATTTTTCCTCCTTCTCTTCTCTCTGTTTTTTTTAATTATTATTTGTGAGATGTGAGAGCGACAGGTTTTTACGTAAACCACCGTTTGAAGATGAAGGGGTTAATGGTAGTCGTTCGTCTCGTCCTTCTCCATCATGAATTGCTCTGCTTGTGCATTGTGTTGGGGAGATCTCAGAAGTTTGTTCATTGTGTTTGGGAGGTCTCCCCACACTTGGTCTTGTACTGGTTTTATTTGAAAACAAGAAAACAAAACAAAAAAAGAAGAAAAAACACATGGCTCTATCGGCATGAACACCGTAGAGCCTTTATTATGACAATTTTATTTTATTTTATTGTTATTTTTATTTGTTCACCTCATCATCACTCTAGCATGGCTAACATAAAGAAGCAATGAATAACATAGCCTTGATTTATCTCCAACATAAGATACTCCCATAGATCATGACAACAAAGCTCTAAGTTCATTAATCAAGATCCAACACCATGTCGAATTTTGATTAAAGGAGATCTTTTTTAACCTAAGCACCATGCTCAATTTAAAAGACCTATGAATGCATCACAAGAAATACATCCAAACCAGAGCATATGACATAAACATGAGAAGCATAAAGTTTTGGTTCTATGGAGACAAAAAAATGAGTGAAGAGTGTTGGTGAACATTTATTTCCCTTGCATACCTGGATATACTTACCGGCAACATTTTTGGATGTAGCATTGAAGTTGGTGCTGCGGTTTGCATCGTGGTTCCGCCCAGGTGCACCTCAAGGCTAGGCCACACACACACGTGTGTACGGGCCATGGGTTCTTGATGGTGGCGACAAAAGGATGAGAAGTGAGCCCCTCTTGCTCGTGGAAGCAATGATGGGTGGAGTCGAGCAGCACTTTGGTATGTATCTTGACCATGCGGGGCCAACCCGCTCCTCTCTTCTCTTATTTTTTTTTATTCTATATATATTATTTTTTTTTTTTTCACCAACACTCTCTTTTTTTTTTACTTTACTTTTTCTTTCTGTTTTTTTTCTTTTTTTTTATCTCTCTCTTTTTTTTTTCTATTTCTCTTTTTATCTCTCTCTTTTTTTTTTTATAATTATTTTCTCTCGATCTTTTTTTTTTCAATTCTTTTTTTTTTTTTTTAACAAGGCGGGGCTGACATCATCTTTTATTTACCCTCTTTTTTTTTTTTTTGTATGGTCCCTTGGTGGATGGAACTTGGGATTGTCACCATCTTCCCCCACACTTAGACTTTTGCGTAAAAGTCAAGTGTGGAAGGTCCGAGTCTCCTCTTGAGTATGTTCCATCACCCATGAACATCATAGCCCTTTCTTTTTTTTTTGGTGATGTAGCCCTCATGTTTCTCGAGCGTCGCATGCCTCTTTGTTCTCCTTAATCGATCTCCACCTGAAATGGTTAGCGACAAGAATACCCGAAGGTGCATACTAACTTGATAACATGTTCTTGCGCCTTTTTGGTCGTATTTCCACCTGTTTTTATTATAAATCCTGCAAAATATATTTTGGACACTACAAGTGGAAATATGTGAGTAGTAAATGTATATGAGTATGATAATGTATAGTTTCACCCCCTTTATGGTAGAATGTTGACGTTAAAAATATGTCGTTAGTGACCGTCAGCGGTGCCTTCCCCGGCGCGTTTTCCTTGGACCTCCGGAAACGAGAAGCTAGAGCGTCGCGGCTCCATCGGACAAAATGCACGCCTTTTGAGGCCGATTTGACCGTTAACCACCCGTTGGTCGCGTCCCGTTGGTTTTGGCATGCGAAGGGTCGCTTCACGCCTATATAAAGCTCTGTTGCCGGGCTGCGGAGGGTTACCCCAAAGCTGTCGCTTTCCTTCTTTTCGCTTTTGGCTAACCTTCGGTAGCCCTTGCTGCTTTAGCTAACCTGCGTTACCTGTTAGAGAATCTTCGCTTGAGTTGCATGCGTGAGGGGGTCTTTGGGCGCTGCTGCATCAAGGGCTATTACCCGCGCTATGAGATCTACGGGCCGTATCGCGGAGCTTCTTCCGGTACGTTCCTCTCGGTTTGCTGATTATTACGAAGATTGCATGCTAGAGGCTGCTCGGGCTCAAGATCCGGAGGAATCACCGTCCCGACGTCGAAGCTTCTACCGGAGATCTCGTTGGACCGGAGGAGATGGGTGACATTACTTATGAGTTTGGGAAGTCCAAGATGACTCAGGCGATGTTAGATGAGTTGGTGGAGAAGGTCTGGATTGCCGCAGGCCACGCGGAGGTTCCGAAGGATGAAACTGAGCCTAGGGTCCACGAGAAGTGGGGGGTCGTGTTTAAGGATTTCTTTTATTGTGGACTTCGGGATCCCTATCTGCCCTTTCTCCGCCAGATCTTGGAGGCTTTCAGGGTTCAAATCCACCAGCTCACTCCGCATGCCTTCCTGACCATCGCTAAATATTGCTGGGCGTGCGAGTCATATGGTGCTGAGCCAGAGATCTGCACCTTCTGCGAGTTTTATGAGCTGCATAAGCAGCCGAAGATGCGAAAAATGGCTGACAGGTCAGAGAAGAAGTGTCAGTACGGGATGTGCACTTTCAGCCCGTGCCGCTTTCAGGGTGCTGAGAAGACGGAGATATCTTATGCTCAAAAGAATAAGTGGGATGCGGGCTGGATGGAGTACTGGTTCTATGTTCGGTCTAGTTCGACGACCAGGACGGTTGACGGTGTGGAGGAGACGCGGTATGTGTTTGCGTCGGAGCTTATTCCAGTGGACGTGGACACCCGGTCCACTATCTCTATGGAGGATTCCCCACGCCGCCTTGCCGCCGCGAAGCTTTCATGGCGGCGTGCCGCTACTCCTCCGAACGTGATTTGATCGAGGAGATGTGTGCGGCCAACTACTCGCCGCTGGCTAAGGAACGACCTCCGATTACTATCGAGAGGGTGAACCTTCCCGTCTTTGGAGAGGAGAAACTTGTTCCCTGTCCTCGTCTAGGTTCAAGATTGCCTGAGGGCGTTAGCGGAGATGCCTACATCATGACCGTTGAAGATAAGGCACGGGAGCTTCTCGGCATGATTAGTCAGAGGGAGTATCTTGCGCGGAGGTCCACCGCAGGAACCATGCCGCGCCTGAACCGTGTGTTCGAGGAGATGGGCATTCGCTATGGTCCTCATAAAGTTCCTGGCAGAGTCTTGGCCGCCGTTGCCGAATCTGAAAAGAAAGATGCCGAAAAGGCGGCGAAGCTTTTGACGGAGGCTGCGTCCGCTCAAGTGCTGCCACAAAAAAGGAAATTGCATCCTACTACCCGTGCCGGTGCCAAGAAAGGAAAACCTGCTGATGAAGGCATCTCCGCCCGGATTGTTGCTGCGGCTGTCAAAAGGACAGCCCAGGAGGAGGCCAAGAAGAAAAAGAAGAAAAGAGTTGTGCAGAGGGGACCTGCCCCTTGCGCTAGTGGCGGAGATGGGTCCGTCCACGGTGATCTCTCCGAGGTGAGTCCGAGGGAGCTGTCGCCTCCGGTGGTGGTGGCACCGGGTCTTCGCTAAGGGTTTCGGAGGAAACCCCCTCGGCTGCTGAATTCCGCCGAGCTCTCGATGGGGGTGCTGGTTTGGAGGAACCCAAGGTCATCGCGGATGTTCTCGCCGGGTTTCCCTCGTCAAGTGAGAGCTCCGCTGGGACTTCCTCGAAAGGTTCCGGCCGGTCCCACACTGAGGTAGAGTCTGAGAGGGCGGTGTCTGAGCCCGCGTCTGCGCCTTTTGCTGAGGTTGGGGTTGATGTGGATTCAGAAGATAGCTTTATTGCTCCTTTTGGATGCAACATCACCTTCGCCCAAATGCAGGAATTCGCGCTATTCATAGGGCGGAGAAGATGAAGGGGAGAGAGGAGGTGGGGTCCGAGGAGAAGGCTAGGGCTACCGCGGAGGCCCTAAACTCTTTGCACACCTCCGCGCCGTCCCCCGCTCCAGGTGTCGAAGGTTCGTTTGTTGCTGATTTCCTGTTTTCTTTTTCGTTTTTTTTTTTTGCTTCCACTTTAGCTAACGTGTTTTTTTTTGCAGGTGCTGGTGCATCGAAGGTTATTGCCGGAGGTGAGATGACTCACTCTCATGTGGCTGCAGAGGGAGGCTTAGGTATTTTGTCTTCGCTTCCTACTTTCTTTTACTTTTGACTATTTTTATTATTTTTTTTTTTTTTATTTTTTTATTTTTTTATTTTGAACTTGTTTGTTTTTCTTAATAGATATAGTTTCTCAATATTTTGAAGGTGGCGACATGTTCGAGGCTATGGATAGAGCATATGACCAGAGCCTTGTGGTTGGTTGCTGTCCCGGTTGTTCTTTATTTTTTGTTTTATTTACGGTGACTTACTCCCTTTTGCTTTGCAGATGTCCCTTAGCCTTGACGCGCTGCGAAAGCGTGTTACCCAGGAGCTTGCTTCTCGCGATGACCTCCTTAAGCAGCTGGATGCGAAGGCTAGAGGCTGGATGGCGGAGAAGGAGAGGGCTGAGAAGCTGTTGGACGAGGAGCGTGACCTTCGCTCCAAGTCTGCGGATGAGGCCAAGAGAGTGGAGACTGGGCTGATTGCCAGGGCGGAGCAAGCGGAGAAAGAGCTTGAAGAGCTACGGCTGAACTTGAGGAGGTTAAGACGAACTTGAACTCCTCTCGTATTCATGTCGCATCGCAGTGCAAGAAGCTTGAGGAGATTCAACTGGCCATTATCTCCGCTGCCCAAGCTTATGCCTCCGCGCTAACTTCTTTCGGGGCTACAACGACTCCCTTTCCTAAGGATGGCGCCACCACGGGTATGTTGAGGTGGATGTCCGCGAACTTTGAGAAACTCCCGGTTCTTTTGCGCGGCATCTCCGACTTTGGGGCGCGTGCTGCGGTAACAAATGCCGCGCGCATCCTTAAGTCCGAGGGTTGTGAGCACGTGGAGAACCTCTGCGTGAAAGATTCTCACCGGCCTTCTACGCTTGCGGAGCTGTCCAAGGGAGCTTTGCGATTTGTTGGCACATTTTTAAAGACCTTTTGGGCTACGTATGGGCAGGCGGAGGCTTCAGTGCTTGCCAGCTCTTTGTTGCAGGTTTGTGTACTTATTTATATATTTTTTATTTCTCTATACTCCGCTTTGTTCATTACGTGGTGGACACTCTGTGTTTATTGACTAACGCTTTGTCTTTTTTCTTTTCTTTTTTTTTCTTTTTTTTTTAGACTGCTCCGCGAGTGGAGGGTGCGCCGGTGGTTCAACCAGAGGCTGGCCAGGGGCCTGGAGATCGCGAGGGTGGGCCTCATCGCGAGGCATCTCCTCAAGTTGCGCGGGAGGCTGAAGAGAAGGCTCCACCTCCAACTCGGGATGATGATGAGGTTTAGCGTTTAGGCTGTGTTTTTGTCTTAGCTTTGGTATTTTGCGCGGGCTACGGCCTCCGTCTTGTAAATGCTTAGAAGGGCTATGACTTACATATGAAGTCTAATGTTTCTTTGGATGTTAAAAAATTGCCTGCGCAGGTCTCCGATGGTGAGCCTGCGTGGGAGTTGTTGCCTCTCTGTTTTTATCGCAACGGTGTTTACGTGGATGGAGGTCTTTGGTCTCTTTGGAGGGACACCTTCGCGAACCCTAGCATAGATGATATGTACGAAGATGTTCTTTTTGACTTAGGGGATATGCGTATGGCTTTTACGCATTCCGTGGCTTGGGAGGGACCTCCGCCATCTGGCTAATAGATTGGAGTCTTTGACTCAATTTTGTAATGCGCACAGACATTAATAAAGATGCGTTTTTATTGCACGGTGACTAGTTTGCTATGCTTTTGAACCTTCGCTTTGGTTGCATTGCTGCGCTCTCTTCTTCGTTCCCTCATCTTGTTTGTTTGATAACCTCCGCGATCGAGCCGGGACATGCTTCCTAGTCACTTGTTTGCAGTTTATTCCAACATCTCCGCCACGGAGCTCTTGTGTGGATCAGGCCTCGCTCGGAGTTGTGTCTGCGTGGTACCCGCGTGAATGGTACTCTTCTTTCTTGACCTTCGCGGGTCTCCGGCGTGGATCTCGCATGTGGATGCCTCATTGAGGTTTTTAGTTTCGGGGATGTTACGAATCTTTGCGCGGTCTCCCCCCTCAACATATCCAGTGCGAAGATCCTTACGAACCTTTACTCGGTGCCATGTTGCTTGTTTGCTATCTGGGCGGAGGTTTACGTCCGCGCCCATTTCGCTCTTGGCCGTTTTAGGTGTTGTACTGTTTTTTCTTGCCTAACCTGGGTTGGGTCGGGGGGAGTGGTATTGTTTTTATAGTGCCCTGGCCTCCGTAAGCATTTACTGGTTTTGTCCTGTGGTAGGTTTAGTGGTTGGGCTGGGTTAGTATATAATTTATGCGTTCCCCCTGTCTAGATTGATCAAATGGGAGAATGTAGTGATGGGGTGTTGTGCTTATTGCTGACACCGTGTAAGGATTCGTAGCTGTGACCCTAAGCCTTTGATTGTGGCGGCGCCTTTATTCAGAGCCGGAAGCGCCGACTAAAACAGGCACGGAGCTATCAACTCTTGCCGATGAGTATAGAATCTTATGGCGGAGATTTGGTTGGACTTGGAGTTCACCGGTTCCGCTGCTGTATCTACAAGCACAACTCCAGCCCTTGGCGCGCTGCGCTGCGGAGATGCTTCCACGTCGAAGGTTCGCGTCATAAATTAAGAGTGCTACGAGTCGACGCATCGATGGAGGCATGTGAGCTTGCGATTGGTCTTAGTGAGTCTCGTTGCTTAGCTTGCTAGCGAAGATGGCTCATCTTCTTTAGTCGTAGCTGAGCTAACGTTGTACACCCTGTAGCGAGAATGTTTGCAGTTTCGACAGCACAATGTCAAGTACCTGTGCTGTTTGTAATTATTTCAACAAAAGAGAAACATGCTAGAATTTGTTCCTGATTTTTCTTCAGGTTTTGAATTCCTCTCGGCCTTTGCCGGCGGAGGTATTGCTAATGCCTGATGTGGACAGGACTTGTTTCAGCTTATGTTTTTGGCGGTTTTGCCGTTTTTACCTCAATGCCTGCGCTTTGGGCAGGACTTGTTTTGAGGATTTTTGTGACCATCGAGGTCTTAGAGGTCGTCTTTTAGGTTAGGGTCTCCGCGCTCTAACCTTAAGAGGTCCTCCGAATGTATTGTTTGCCCTGTTGAATTACGTGGCTGCGTTGCTAGCCACTTTCGACCTTTTGCGATTTGTCTCGGGAATTTCCTCTTTATATTTCGAGAGGATTTTTTACATGAATTCTGCCTCGTTAAAAACCTCACCTCCGCAAGGAGTTCCCCATGAGGAAAAGAGTGCAGATTCTTTTTTGAAAGGAATAAAGTCTACTTTCCTACTAATGAAAATAATAAACCGATCGACCTCCGCTTATAGTTCGCGCGAGGTGGCCTTACATATAGTACTTCTTGGCGAAGGTTGTCCACGTTCCGGGTGTGATCGGAGATGATGCGTTCGCCATCGATGAGGCGAAACGCTCTGGTCTTGCCGCTGCCCTCGCGATGAATGGGCCATCCCATTTGGCTTGCAGCTTGCCGATTGTGGAAGCGTTTGGCTTTCGCTTTAGGACTAGGTCTCCATCCGCTATGTTTTTTCTTTTTGGACCTTGTTGTCTCTCCATTTCCTTGTTTGTTCCCGATACTTGCGTATGTTTTCCACGGCTTCCAACCTTGTTTGTTCCAAAGTTTCTTTGGCATAGTCCTCGCCCTCCGCCATTGCTTGCTTGATGACGCGGAGACTTTCATGCTTTAGTTCTTCGGGGAGCATTGCTTCTTCGCCGTACATGAGTTTGAACGGCGTGAAGCCGCTTACTCGCTGGCCGTGGTGTTGTGAGACCATATTACTTTTGGTAGTTCGTCGCCCACTTGCCCTTGCGGAGGTTGAATGTAGTTTTGGATATGGCGGAGAATATTATCCCATTTGCCCTTTCAACTGCTCCGTTAGACTCCGGGTGGTATACTGACGCGAAGGCTATTTTGGTGCCCATTTGGCTGCAGAATTCTTTGAACTTTTCAGAATCAAATTGCTTGCCATTGTCTACAATGATCATTCTAGGCACGCCGAATCTGCAGATTATATTCCGCCAAGAAAATTTCTTGATTGCTTCGGATGTGATTTTTGCTAGCGGCTTAGCTTCTATCCATCTAGTGAAGTATTCAACTGCGACTACGGCAAATTTGTTTCCGCCTTGCGAGGTTGGCAGTGGTCCGACTAAATCAACCCCCCACCTCTGGAGCGGCCATGTCGGTGGTATCACCGCGATTCTCGGCCAAGGGTTTCTCCGGTGTGGTGCGAAATTTTGACAAGCTTCGCATGTTTTCACAATATTCGGGCGTCTTTGATGTGTGTGGGCCAATAGAAGCCTTGTCGGATGGCCTTCGCTGACAATGGTCTTAGTCCTATGTGGGATCCACAGACACCAGCATGTATTTCCTTCAAGAGTTCTACGCCTTCGCTTTGTGAGATGCATCTCAGCATGGGTTGAACTACTCCCCTTTTGAACAGTGTGCCATCAATCATAGTGTAGTTCCTCGCGCGTGCCGCTGTTCTGCAACCTCCGCTTCCTCTTCCGGGTAGCTGATGTTGTTGAGATTGTCTACTATTGCTCGCTTCCGCCGCCTTCTACTAGCATCACTTTTTGAAAGCTCGCTCATCGGCTCTCGCCCTTTGGTTTGAAGGAGATGTTGTAGAAGGTGTTTTGCGGCATGCGGAGGTTGTTTGCCGCCGCTTTGGCCGGTGCATCTGCTTCGTTGTTCTGTTCTCTTGGGATGAATTTTACTGTGAATCCACGGAACCTTCGCTCAAGAAGTGCTCGACCACGCGGTAGTTTACCGCCTCTCGGTTCCCTGGCCATGCATTCTTTTTCTACTTGCCCCGCGACTAGCGTTGAGTCCTGCTTTTATTTCTACAATCTTCGCTCCAAAAGCCTTCGCTTTAGTGAGGCCCAGAATGAGGCCTTCGTACTCGGCTGTGTTATTTGTTTGCGGGCACTCCAGTCGGGTGGCAAAATAGGATTTGATCCCTGAGGGTGACATAAGGTATGGCGGAGGCTCCTGCTCCGTGCCTTGCCCAGGCTCCATCTGTGTATACTATCCATAGTTGCGAGTCTTAAGTCTCGCTGTCCTTGCCACCGCGGAGTCCATTCTCGCCACAAAGTCTGCCAAGACTTGAGATCTTACTCGCCGACTGTGAACAAACAAGATTTCAAACCGGAAAGCTCGCTGCCCATTTGCCTATTCTTCCCAATGTTTCTTTGTTTCTCAAAGACCTCCGCTAATGGTTGGGATGTCGGTACTATTACTTTGTACGAATGGAAGTAGTGCTTGAGTTTCCTGGGACGCGGTTAGCGGGGCATATGCGATTTTTTTTCTATCTCTCGTGTAGTTGATCTTCGCCCTGATAGTGCCTCCGACACGTAGTACATGGGCAATGTATGAGATGGTTGGCTTCGAAGTTTTTTGAACTGCCATAGCGCCGATTGCGTGATCGGAGGTCGCGAGGTATAGCAATAGAGGTTTTTCCTTGTCCGAATCAAGCATCGATAGTTGGTCTTGTAAGTATTCTTTGAGCTTAGCAAAGCCTCCGCTTGCTCTTTTGCCCCAATAAACTTGACCACTCCCGCGGAGTGCTTGGAAAAACGGTAAGCTTCTCTCCGCTGACTTTGATATGAACCTGTTTAGAGCCGCAATCCTGCTTGTGAGCTGCTGTATTTCTTTTCTTTGTTGAGGGTTCAATCATATCTCTTATTGCCTTTGTTTTCTCTGGGTTGGCTTTCACGCCTTCGAGCTGACTATGTACCCAAGTACCTTTGCTTTAGTCACACCAAACACACACTTTTCAGGGTTCAGTTTGAGTCCAGACTTCTTGAGATTGGCGAAGGTTTCTTGGAGGTCTGCGATGTGGTCTTGTTCTCTTTTGCTCATGACTATCAAGTCATCTACGTATGCGATAATGTTTCCGAGCAATTGTCCTACTAAGACCTTGCCTGTCATCCTGGCAAAGGTTGCTCCAAAGATTTTTAAGCCCTCCAAAGATTCTAATGAAACAATAAGTCCCGAAGGGAGTGGTGAAGCTTGTTTTCTCCTCATCTTCTTTTCTCAGCCAGATTTGGTGGTATCCTGAGTAACATCCAGAGGGAAAATCTTCGACAACCCGCCGCTTTGTCAACGGAGGTGTCTATTCTTGGCAATGGGAAGTTGTCCTTTTGGTTGCTTTGTTGAGGTCTGTGAAGTCAATACACATTCTCATCTTGCCGGAGGTTTTCTTTGGTACCAAGACTACATTCGCTAGCCAGTCCGTGTATTTGACTTCTCTGATGACCTTCGCATCGAGCAATCTCTGGACCTCCGCTTGGGCGGCTAATATTCGTCCTCTGACATTTTTCGTTGCCTCCGCTTTTTTGGGCTTCATACTTGGGTTAATATCTAGGATGTGCTCGATGGTGTCCCTGTCGACTCCTTTGAGGTCTGCTGCTGACCAGGCGAAGATATTTTTGTTTTTGACCAAAAGCTCCGCTAGTTCCGTTTCTTCTTCGGGCGGAAGATTGGCACCGATTGTCACCTTGTGCTCGTGGTCTTCGTCTATTCTTATCTTCTTCACCTTTTCCCGCCCTTTCACACTTGTTTGTCCCTTGATCATATCGGGTGGTTGAGGGTCTGTGTTTTTTGTTTGCACGGAGTTAATATTTCTATGCGCCTTGTATATAGCTCTTTCTATATTTCTGGCCTCCTTTTGGCTTCCGTATATGGTAATGACTACGTGGAGCGCTGGAATTTTCATGCATAAGTAACCCATGTGAATTGCGGCATTGAACTTGTTGGTGAATCCTCTGCCAAATATTGCGTTGTATGGGGAATAGACGCCAACGATGTCGAAGGTTATGTATTCTCGTTCTTGCGTTCTCCGTGTGTCCAAAGGAGACTGGAAGAGAAATTTTTCCCAACGCTTGACTTGTCTCGCCTCCGGCCTATGAGAGGGGAGTCCGATGGTTGTTGCCGGTTTCGCCGAACTTCATTCTATCGAAAGCGTTAGCCAAGATAATGTCGGCCGAGCTTCCATCATCAATCAGTACTCGCTCATTTCCCCGGTTGCTATGTTTGCTTTGATTACCATTGCGCCCACATGAGGATAGCTTTCTAGTTTGAGGTCCTCTTCTCGAGAAGGTGATCGGAGTTTTTGACCACTCGCCAAATCTGGACCGCCGGTTGGATTTGCTATGTTGTTGACCAAGCGGAGATGATCCCTTTTCTACCTTTTGGTTTCATGTTCCAAAGAGGATCCTCCGGCTATGGGCATGATCATCCCGATGGTCGGCAATGGCGTGTGGGGGTTATATTGGTTTTCTGGATTTGGCTTGTTTTTCATAGGTTCACTAGGTGGGGACCTCGCGGAGGTGGTAAATGTGTATTGGTATTTTGGCCGTATGCTTGCTGCTTTGAGTGTTGAGGCCGGCTTGTTTCGACATAGGTTAGGTGCTTTGGAATTGGGGTAGGACATGCTGGACTCGAGGAGTAGTTTGGCGTTGGTGTCGGTGGTGGAGGCGAAGGTCTCCATGCTGGCAGAAAGTTTGGGTAGTATGCGTTTATGATGGTGGATGGATGTATTTGATTCGAGGTAAGGGATGGGTATACGGGGCGGTATTGTTGGTGTTGGGCTTGGTTTAGCGGAGGTTCTGTGCGTGGGTAAGTGTAGGCACTATTGACTTCCCGCGTTGGTTGTGGTGGGTTTGGCGGAGGTTGAGTGCTCGCGCCTTTTAGGGCTTTATCCCTTTCTTGTTGTATAATGGGGCAGTCTCTTGTGAAGTGTCCCTTTTCTTCGCCATGTATGGCATAGAATTGTTTTCTCGGCTTTCTGTTCCAGTTCCTTCCAGGCCCTTTCCCTTGATAGGGTTTCTGAGGGTTGGGGGGTCTTGCTCCTGTGAGTTTTGCCGCCGATTGGCCTCTCGCCGCCCGATCAAGCGCTAGGACCTGCTGCCCCTGGCCCTGTTTCTGCGGAGGTTCCTACTGTTGGTTCCTCTTGTTCCCCTTGGATTGCTGCCTGTCTTGGTTTTGCTCTTCCAGTCTCTTTCGGAAATCATCATCCGATCGGATCCATATTTCAAATTGTTCACAGAGCTCCTGCATGGTCTTTGGTTTCTTTCTTGCCAGTTCCCCGACGAATGGCCCTAGGCGGAGGCCCTCGATCGCCGCATCTATTGCGACTTGGTCCGGTACATCCGGTGCTTTTTGCTTTGAGCTGTAGGGAATCTCTCGAAGTAGTCTTTTAGAGGTTCGTTACGCCTTGTTTGCACCGGAACAAGTCCATGGAGGTGAGGGATTGGATGACAAGTCCCTTGAAGTTTTCCAAAGATTTTGTCTCGGAGGTTCTCCCATGAGTATATGGTGCTCGGTTTGAGCATGGAGTACCACGCCAAGGCATCGCCTTCGGCGGCTATGATGAATGCCTTCGCTAGAACTGCCTCATTGCCTCCTGCTGACGCCACTGCCGCTTCATAGCTCATTATGAATTGATGAGGGTCGGTTCTCGCCGTTGAACCTTGGGAGCCGGGTGGGTTTGTACCTTCGCGCCCACGGTGTCCTCTCGTATCCCATTCGACAAGGGTGATTTTGGGTCGAACGACCTTCGCCGTCAGAAGGACATTGTGGACAGTTAGCGGGTTGGGGGCGATCTCTGGTGCTGTGGTCGTCGCCGCCTAGCTGAATACAGGGATGGATGCGGTGATTGGCGGTATCTGGGTTGGTGGTACCTGGCCAATTACCTGCATGCTCTGTATCTCCGCTTGTAGTAGCGTGATTTGCTGCCTGACCTCCGCCGCCTGAGTCGATGCCTGCTAGGCTCTGATGGTCTCGGCGTACGCGGCCGCAGCCTGGTCTCTTTCCCGGCCGTAACCTTTGGAGTGTGGCCCCGGAGCTATCGCAGCTCCCGGTCCGGGTGATATCTTCGCCTCGAGGCGCACCCGCTGAAAGTCGCCGTGTCACCCTCCTCATGAGTGTCGGGTGGATCTTCGCGCTCTTCTTCCAGTGGTGGGTCATTTCTTGTCGTTGCGTAGGTGCTTCTGGTATTACGTTTCGGCTGGGTGTTCTTCGCCGGTGCCGCAGTGGCGGACTTGGTGGTGGTTTTTCTTTTCTGAGGAGCCATGAGTTTTTCCTTCGGGCCCCACGGTGGGCGCCAATGTTGGAACTAGTGTTTCCAACGGGGTAGGATACCTCCGCCCGGGCGGTGCTCCGGGGAGGCAAGAGTATATTTTGGTTAAGTGTAGAACACTCAAAACTCTATTGTCATAAATGTCATTCACCAACCCCCCCACATGAAGGACTCGGCCCTCTATTTATAGTTTACAAACAAGCGGGAGTGCTAAGTTACCATTCTCCCCCTCTAGATGCTAGGCATATTCTCGTCCTTGGTCTTCACCGTCGCGGGGCCTTTATGTCCTCTCCTGTTTTGAACCGCCTTTGTTTCCGGGCTTCCTCGCTTGGCACATTTAAGGCTCGACTCCTTCCTTCGACCCGCCAGCGGCATCTCCGCAGGCCGATCTCCGCTTCATCCCGCTTGCCTCGACTCTCATGTCTTCGGGTCGTTCCTCCGAGCGCAGAGCTCCGCGTCCCCGATGTCGGGCGGAGGTCTCCGCATCCACGATGCTGGCGGAGATCTCCGCGTCCTCCCCCCGGCCGGCCGATGGAGCTCCCCGGGGCTAGCGGAGATAATACCTCCGCCAGCCCCGTGTCTCCGTGCACTAATCTTCGCGGGCCCCGCGAGGTATGCACATGTCTAAACGAAAAGATCAGTAACCACCCGCACAGAGCTCACCTCCGCACACCGGCTGGCCCTTTTGAGCAACATCTCCGCTACGTGCCAGGGACCGTGTCCCAATAGTGATCTCTAGGGATGTGGTGTTCGATGAGATGGCGGCTTGGGACTGGGAAGACTCTGGCTTGGGGAAAGCTGCTGGTGTCAGCGGAACATTTGCCATCGAGCACTTGGTGATCCAAGGAGGAGGAGATGCGGGAGAGCGTGCCGCCGCCGGGCCGCTAAAGAGGAAGCCGCCGCTGGAGTGCGGCCGCCGCCGCTAGAGAGCAGCCGCCTTCCGGCCGGAGAGCGCCTCCACCAGCAACGGGCGCGTTCATCTCCACCAAACTCCTCTACTGCAGCAAAGACAGGGGACACCTTCAAAGAACGCAGCTCGAGTTCGCCTCTCCTCCAAGCGACATCAACGAGTGCGTGGATGCCTTCCATGATGGCGAAGAGGTGAGGTTCTCGCGGGGTGGACAACCTTGTCGGGGACTCGGCTATACCAGGAGCCTAGCGAGCGCATTGCTTGGCAATCCGGAGCGCTCCTTTGTGAGTGCAGAGGAGCCACCCACGTTTGCGCCAGGATGAGCGGGACGCAACCGGAGGCGCGGCGATGCTGAGGAGATGAAGGCGATTGAAGAGAACGGGACTTGGGAGCTCATTGATCCACCTCAAGGTTGTAGTCCAATTGGGCCAAGTGGGGTCTACAAGGTGAAGCGAGATGAGCGCGTGCCATTGTCAAGTACAAGGCCCGCTTGTTGCACGCGGCTTTGTGCAGCGTGAGGGCATCGACTTCGAGGAAGTCTTTGCTCCGTGGCGCGAATGGAATCTGCTCGCTTGTCGCGGCCATGGCGGCAAATAAGGATTGGTGCATCCACCACCTCGACGTCAAGTCTGCGTTCCCGAACGGTGAGCTCGCAGAGACGGTCTTCGCCAAGCAAGCTCCGGGCTTCACCGTCAAGGGTGCCGGAGCACAAGGTGCTCAAGCTGCGCAAGGCGCTTTATGGGCTGCGGCAGGCCCCCGGGCTTGAACGCCAAGCTCGACACCACCTTGGGTGAGCTTGGGTTCACTCGCGCGCCACAGATCACGCGCTCTACACGCGGGCGACGGGGAAGGAGGAGCTCGTCGTCGGCTTGTATGTGGACGACTTGATCGTCACGGGAGCACGTGCGGAGGACATTGACAGCTTCAAGCGCGAGATGGCTGCTCGTTTCAAGATGAGCGATCTCGGCGCACTCTCTTACTACCTCGGCATTGAGATGAGGCAGGGGAAGGAGCACATCTCCCTGGGACAGCATGCCTATGCGGAGAAGTTGCTGGAACGCAGCGGCACAGCGGTAGTGCAAGCCGTGTGCGACCGATGGAGGAGCGGCTGAAGCTAAGCAAGCACAGCACCATGCGAAGGTGGGCGCGACGCCGCTACGAGCATCGTCGGCGGGCTGCGCTACCTCACACATACCCGGCCGGACATTGTGTTCGCGGTTGGGTACATCAGCCATTTCATGGAGGACCCGCGTGAAGACCACTGGACAGCAGTGAAGAGGCTGCTACGCTATGTCAAGGGGTTGCTTGATCAAGCGATCATCTTCCCCAAGCGAGGTGGCAAAGGTGGGCTGAGGCTCACAGTCTTCAGCGAGGCACCTCCCAAGACCAATGAAGGTGAGCAGGGAGCTCCACTGTCTTCAGCGATGCGCACATGGCGGGCGACATTGAGTAGCCCCATTGCGTGGCGTCGCTGAAGCAAAAGATTGTGGCGTTGTCAACATGTGAGGCGGAGTATGTTGCGCAGCCACGCAGCGTGCCAGGCTGTTTGGTTGCGCCGGCTGCTGGGCGAGCTGACTGAAGCTCACCCGCCGGCCTTGATGGTGGACAATCAGCCCGCCATTGCCCTTGCAAAGAATCCAGTCCTCCACGACCGCAGCAAGTACATCGACACTCGTTTTCTTCTTCATCCGTGATTGTGTCGATGGAGGACAGATTGTTCAGGAGTTTGTTGAAACTGGACGACAGCTCGCAGACATCCTCACCAAGCCACTCGGCCGTCTTCGGTTCATGGAGCTGAGGGCCAAGATTGGAATGGTGGAAAACAAGCAAGAGCAGCAAGATTAGGGGAAAAATTGTTGAATAATTTGCTGCTCAGACAAGTCTTCAATCAAGACTGCAGCTTGGTGAGAACACTAGACTAGAATGTGAAACTGCAGTCCAACTGCAGTCAAGCTGTAGTGGGAATGCTAGACTAGAAGTAGTGTGGACACATAATTTTGGTAGGCTATTGTGTCCCTTAGCTAATAAGTATTGCGGGCTTATCCTGCTGCTAGGACAGGAGACTTAGACTAGACTTAGCAGCACACCTTGCTGGTTTCAGTTCACACACACACTGAACCAGTCCTCAGTGTATAAATATACATCCATGGTAATGTAAGTTTTCAGTTCAGCTGCACCACAGTTCAGTGTCTCTTGGCCAAGGCTAAAGCCTGAGTGAGTGTGTGTGTGCTGTTCTCAAGAGCACAGCAGCAGCACCAACGTGCAGCTGCAGCCACTTTCCTTGTGTGTGTGTGCTCATCCTCTTCTAGCTCGGTTTAGAGGTAGAGAGGAGGAAGGTGAGCTTTGCTGCTGACCTGGATTGTGATCCTGTGGGCTAACAAAGTGCAGAGGACCCCATTGAGCATCATCTATGTATGATTTGTCAGACCAGGGCCAAGTCCATATATTGGAGTGTAGTTAATAAGCCAAATTTTGTTCAAGACAGCAAATTTTCATTTCATTGCAAATTTCGCGCATTCTCCAATTTGGCAATACCATAAAATTGGCCAATATGGTCAATGCTCTTGGGTGCCATGCTCTTTTGTTTCAAAGAACTGGATTCAAGGCTATGCTGACATTTTTATGTTTGATTTCCATTTCAATGGTGCTTATCTGACGAACTTTTTTCGGTAGTAAATCTAATGTGTCTATGTACATTGTTAGTGGCTGCACACTTGTAGGATTTGTCTAGTTGTGCAGTGCTCAAAAGTGCAATTTCTGTGTGTTGTTGTGTCTGAACTTGAATGCAGTGTTCGTACCTTCTTCCTGGAAACGAACCGCTACTGTGTTAGCCTGAACTCGATCTGTGCGACACACTTGGTGCGTGCTGTGTAGTTCTAATTTATGTTTCATTTCTGAATTCTGAGCTATGTGCCATGTATTGGGTTTTACACATATATACCCATGACCATGTATGAAGTGATATAAAACAAGTATTTGCAGTTCTACATTTTTGGAAGCTCACTGTTCGGTTTACATATATGTGGTGGTGCACTATGATGTCTCGGACAATCTTTGGCTTCTGAAGTTCTGATAACTATAAATTCTGTCAGCTTCTAGATTACAAATGTTCAGCAGATTATTGCAAGAGGTCATAAGACTCGTGGTATTTTTGAAGAACTTCAATGAATATTGTCTGAGACTCATACAGTGTCTCTAGTTTCCACAAAAGAATATTTCTACTGCACCTTTTGACTATTTAAGGTAAATTCATTTGAGAGCATATTGTGGAAATTTGTCGAGAGTGATATGCACAGTTGACAGTTGCACACACGGAAACTTTAAGTGGAGGGGGCAAAGCACTGAGGTCGACGTATGTATCACGTCTCGAGACTGTTAGAATCAATTGTTATATATATAGACATGCCGTAGCACCAAACAGAGTCAAGTTGACGGTTGACAAGTAAGGTTGGAAATTTTGACTGAAAACCTTGGAGAAAAAATAATACAACAAGAAAGAAACCGGTAATCAGATCAGTGTGCGTCACATACAAGCAGCTATTAAACCCGACGTTTTCAAACAAAAAATGCTTTACACTAAAGGCTCGCAGTTGAAGGTAATTAAGGTTTCAAAGAAGCACTCCAAGCAATCTACTAGCATATAAGAACATCGAAAGTAAAACCCTCTACACCTTCTATAAAAAAAAAAAATCCCTCTACAGTCTACACCACTTCACTACTATACCCTCTATGTCGACCTCAGTGTTTTGCCCTCTATTCAATGTCTTCCTGCGTGCATATAAGTCTTGGGAATTTTCTGTGGTGTCCATCCCTTTCAAAAGTACCTCTTTATATGTATGATCACAATTCACAACTGCTGAGCAGGATATATAGATTCCCAAACCTTTTGTGTATGCTGCTATGATTTTAGACTATAAAAGTGTCATATTACTGACGTAACTTTCGGTGACCCTACAACTAGTTCAAGTGTTCAATCGTGCCAGGTTTGATTTCCTCTCTACACTTGCGCTTTACAAGATCGATCATGGATTTTAGAGTGACGCAAATGAAAAAGTTCGCTTTTTTTTCCGTGCATGCAGGACAACCAATTCTGTAGGTTGCTGTATCCATCTTAATGGCCACAGAAATGGTCAGTTCTTCAGTGGCCCAGGAGGCTGTTAACCATGTCTTATCAAGAATCAAGGAGGGCTATGCGGAGAAGTCAGATGCAAAGGAGCACATAGAGAGGATGGAGATGGCGCACATCAAGCTAGAAGCTGCCCTTGAGACGTCCAACAAGTGGAACGTCACCAGCGCGCCATTGCTACGCTCGCGGAGCAAGCTCAAGCGTGCCGCACAGGAGTGCGACCACACTCTGCGCCAGTGCAGGAAGCGTTTCCTAGAAGAGGAAGAAGCGCAGCAAGCAGTACAGAGCTCCTCCTTTCCCAAGAGGGTTGCTCAAACTGCTATGTCAATAGTTTCATCAATCTTTAGCAGCGGTAACGACGACAAGCTCAGAGGATCCACCGCCGTCCGGCGATTCGAGCGCTTTGCAGATGGTGCGACCGAGTTCTTGAGGTACGTGGAGCTTGGTGGCACACCATGCAGATACATGTTCTCTGTGCCTCTTATACGCCTTCTTCTGGCTGGCAAAGGAACAAAGTATTGCTCTGTTCGTGGGGGCCAACATCTCTCACTTATTCTATGGCCCTTTTGTCTACCCAACAATGGGATGGGGGGGTGCTTGATATTCTTACTTGAAGATGGCAATGTGCCACAGAATAATTTCCTACTTACCCTCAGCTTACGGCTCTCTGAGAGTACTGACTTAGTTGGGGTTGTAGTCAGATGCCTGCAGCTGTACATACCATACTTGAGCTCAACAGCCGAAACTGTGAAGACAAAGTTGACCCAGATGCCAATGCAAGACTTGTGTTGGGTGTTCGATGCCTATTCAGTTTATTGCTGTGATGAACAACAAAACAGACTTCGCACCCTGCATTCTAAATGGTTTCGACCAAACCCATTTTGTTGTCAACAATATGACCATCCCCATGCCCAGAGCTCCTCTTCAAATCTGTTGCCCAGTGATATATACTTGGAACCAGTTTTCCAAGTGTATTTGCTAGGACATGTTACAGTGTCAGTTAGGAATAATAGGCTGAGTGCAGTCATGGATGGAGAAAGCCCCATGAGAGACTTTCTATATCTGAAACTTGGAGCACACTTCTGGCCTCATGCCTCTTTTGAAGATACGTCACCTACTGTCGTCTGTTCAGTGTCAGAGATAATCAACGATGAAGCCAAACAATGTGGCATGTATGCAAACATTTCCTTTGAACAGCTGGGCGAGATCATGATGCCAAAAGTAGTAGATTGCCTTAGTGGTAGTATGGAAGCTACCTCATATCAGATGTTGTCGAAGTCCAATCATGGAAGCATGTACCTTCGGGTTAAGAAGACCTCATGGATAGCAACTAGTCGGAAGGACAAAGTTGGTAAACGCCGTAAGCAACGACCGGACAAGAAGGTTCCAGTTCAGGGATGGATAAGTGCTAACAATGAGTTCATTAGCTCATGGATTGTGCACATGCCTGCCCAATTGCAGGGCTCAATCATTGACTATTGGATTCAGAAAGAACAACAATCCACACGACCGTTTTTATTAAAGACTAATGCCTGCGTCAATGATTGTCCAATCATGTTGTCTTGGCAAGCTCACAGTTATTTGGCAACGAAGATCAAGATCTCCAGCAGACGTTAAACCCCTGAAGGATTTCCACTTGCTTGTACTACCTTGATGTATGTAAAACAATTCAATTGTTGGTGTGTATTGCAAATATATGATTATCTAGGGTTCACCTATAGAACATAATACTCTCTCTATTCCAAATTATAAGACAATTTGAGATTTCTAAATATATTGGTTTTACTTTATATCTCAACATAGTTTATCGTAACATTCCTCACGCCTTTCATGATTGTGCACCGCGATCAGTCCTGATGTGTGGCCAGTTTCTCGTGGGCCCATCCACATACATGGATGTACGTGTGTGTACGTCGCTAAGTGTACAGAGGGTTTCCTGAGAGCCTATGCTAGTCGTCTGATTGAAAAGATGAACACTATGCCATCTTTAATGATTTTGCATCAAGAAAAGCTCGAAAAAAAGTGTCTTTTTCATGACAGTTGTTTGATTTTATTCATCATTTTGAGGTAATCATATTTCTTCTAGCCATTGTATCATGATATTATCATTGCTCGTCAGTCACCAGTTGTATTTTTTTTTGTATTTAGGGCCAGATTATGGGAGGGGGAGCGGGTACTATGGTGTAAGGCTCAGCCAAGTAATGGGCCCTACCGTGGCATGTGTATCCCCTACATGTCTCTGTCCAACCCAACAGCAGAAATGTCGCAAGCTCTCAGTCCATTAGGACTACTAGCTAGCATAGGCCTATTACATGTTGCTACACATAACTGATAATTTGCCCATCCGTCCTAAAAAAACATAATTGGCTTGTACGACCAGCAGACTAGCCCCTGGATTGCTGCTTCATGTTGCAATTTGCGTCTCCTAATCTCCTTCTCAGGCTCAAAAGTTGAGAGGCAGCTGCCACAGCTGAGTGGCCCCTGCATTCTCCAAATTAAAATTGTTTAGAAACTGTTTGAGGTCAACTATGTCACACAAAAGATTGCATGATTTTTGGCTATATGATGCGTTGAGAAACTTTTTTGACACTTGATTTTGCATTAAGAAAAGCCTGAAGTCTCTTTTTCATGATGGAGGGTTCATTTGTTGGGGATTTTGAGGTAATCATGTTATTGTCATTTTCTTGTTCTTCTAGTCATTGTATCATGGTATTGTCATTGCTCATCAATCACCATTAGTATAAGCATGGGTTGTGGTGGACGTAGCGGACATCTAGGAGGTGGGTTGCGTAGGCGAGGCATCATATCTGTGCCCATGACGGTCATGTACAGATTCTTCGCAAACTGCAAAATTGTAGCGGGACCGTCAGGGTCAGGCATACAAAATTTTGCTTTATCAAGCTTATATTGACAAGAAAAAAAAAAGGCAATTAAAATTGGACACTGCTAGTGCCCATGGGGATGATAAAGTTGATGGATGCTGCGACCTGGCCATTGCCCGTCCCAATGTCTCAGGCTGTGCCACGATGGGATGTCTTGGATAGGATGTGTGACGAAATGGAAGAACTCCGGTGAGTAGTTTGACCGCTTTGCCTGCTTGAGGAATAAATTCGCCGTCTCGTCTCAGCCTCTGGAGTTTTGAGGTAATTAAGGAGTACTGGAATGGTCTGGTTCTTGATGATCGCTCTGAAGCGAGCAAAGTCTCCATGCCCTCCCTAAGCTAGTATATATAGTATATATCATCATCGGCCCATTGCATTCGGTGTCGTCCCTTTAGATCTTCTATATATTCTACATTGTTGACTAGAATGCTCGGTCCAGTGTATGGAATTGTAGCGCACGATGGGACAGGCTGCCCTACACCCGACTACTCACTCCACTCTGGCGGTCACCAGGGTTTAGTCTGTACATCGACCTCACTGCTTTGCCCTCTATTTGAATTAATCTTCGCTCACTCTGGCGGTCTTTGCCTTCTACATCACTTAATTGTCGTTTCCTCAATTCAAAGTCATCCTGCGTGTGTATTACTCTTGATAAATTTCCACGACGTCCCTCTCTCAAATGAAGTACCTTTCAATATGTATGGGCACAACTGGCTGGCTGGGCAGGATAGATTCCCCAACTCTTGTTCTGAGTTGCTGGGGTTCTCGACTTTCTGAGACCCTACAGCTTGTTCAAGTGTTCAACTCAACCACGCCAGGTTTAGATTTCCTCGCCGCACCTGCACTTTACAAGATCAATCATAGATTTTAGACTGATGAACAGAGACAATCTGACTCATATATGTATGCAATATTTTGCTTTCTTTCTGTGCATGCAGGATAACCGATTATTCTACACGTTCCTTTGATCAATCCTAATGGCAGGGGAGATGGTCAGTTCTGCACTGGCCCAGGAGGCTGTTAACCAACTCTTATCAAGAATCAAGGAAGGTAGTACGGAGAAGTCAGATGCAAAGGAGCACATAGAGAGGATGGAGATGGCGCATATCAAGATAGAAGCTGCCCTTGATACATCTAACAAGTGGAACGTCACCAGTGCGCCACTGCTACGCTGGAGGAGCAAGCTCAAGCGTGCCGCACAGGATTGCGACCACACTCTGCGCCAGTGCAGGCAGCGATTCCAAGAAGAGGAAGAAGTGCAACAAGCAGTACAGAGCTCCTCCTTTCCTAAGAGGGTTGCTCATACTGCTATGTCATTTGTTTCGTCAATCTTTAGCAGCAGTAACGACGACAAACTCAGAGGATCCACCGCCGTCCGGCGATTCGAGCGCTTTGCAGATGGTGCAACTGAGTTCTTGAGGTATGTAGAGCTTGGTGGCACACCATGGAGACACATCTTCTCCATGCCTCTTGTACGCCATCTTCTTGCTGGCAAAGGAACAAAGTATTGCTTGGTTCGTGGGGGCCAACATCTCTCACTTATTCTACAGCCCTTTAGTCCACCCAACCATGGGATGGAGGGGAGCCTAATGTTCTTACTTGAAGATAGCAATGCACCAGAAAATAATTTCCTTCTTTGCCTCAACTTGCGGCTCTTTGAGTTTACTGATATAGTTGGGGTTGCAGTGAGATGCCTGGAGCTGTTCATACCGTACTTGAGCTCAACAGTCGAGACTGTGAAGACAGAGCTCACGCAGGTACCAATGCAAGACTTGTGCTGGGTGTCCGATGCTAATTCAGTTTTTTGCAGTGATGAACACCAGATTAATCTTCACACCATCTGTTCTAAATGGTTTCGACCAAACCTATTTTGCTGTCAACAACAAGATGATCGCCACCCCAACATCTCTTCATCAGAATCATTGCCATGTGATATATACTTGGAACCAGTTATCCAAGTGTATTCAGCTACCTTCATGTACACAATAAAGTTCAATTGTTAGCAAGAAAGTTCAAGTTCTCGAGCATGTTTAACTGAACTTCCTGTCCAGTTTCTCTGTTTTTATTAATTTTGGTATTCATATCCAATTCCTGTAATAAAATGTACTCGCTCTGGTGGCCTATATATAGCACATCATTTTTCCTCTCGTGTTCTCCGCGATTTGATGTGTACATCAGCCTACTGCATTTTTCTGTGATCTGTGCATCAACGTCACTGCCATTTTGCCATCTACATCATTTGACTCTTATCCCTCCACTCAAAGTCCTCTTGACAAATTTCCACGGTGTCCCTCTCACAAACGATGCACCCCTCAATATGTATCGTCACGAGTACTGGCTGCCTGGGCTGACTTATTGTTGCTCTTGTTTTTAACCTTTTTAAAAAGATATTCACGTTTACACCCTGAGCAATCTTATTGTGAATATGGACCCTAGGATCAACGCCATGGCGCCAAGGTAACATGTCTTAGCGCCATATAGCCCATGGCTCCAAGCCTCCAGGCCAGGCTGGGTGGTGTGGCGGGATGACATCGCACTGACGTGGCCAGAGCACTCGGTTACACGTGCATAGCGCCGAGGCTTGGCGCTAAGATCTATGGCGTAGAGCTTTTAACCCTATATTACCAAGAATTGGACATCCTAAATTTTGGCAAAATCTAAAATATTACCATGATATGGACATATGCAAATTTGAAGCACGGATCTACCACTAAAACTTCAAAAAAGGTGCTAGGAACACCGTTTATTTACTGTCGGAAATATTGTACTGGTATACGTAACCGCCCGTATAACTGGCCCACACTTGTTTATTGGGCCAAAAACGACAAGGAATGAGGCCCACACATGCCAGGCGTATCGACAGACTTGGAGATCAAATTATCCCAGGCATATCTGGTGTCGTCATATCTATGAAATAGGATCAAATTATTCTGTTATGCTTTCCATATAACAAATTAGGAAACACATCCATTAACCGACCAGATCTACTGTAACCCGACTATATAAAGGAGTGATAGGGATCCCGGATCGGTATCCAATCCTTTACATTCTTGCCAGACTAAATTCTTCTGACACTTGCCTTCTAGAACCTCTTCACCAAAGGAATCAAAAGAAAAACATTTTTCTAGATTTATAATTTTTGGGAAGTGGTCCAAGGCCCCCTTCCTTCCTCCTCGAGTTGTAGTAAATGTCCTGAGGAGGTAGACGGAGGTTTGCTGTATACACACGTGCAACATTCGTAGGGATAGCTCTATATAGAGTCATCTACAAAAATGCATCTTCAGATACAGTTGATATTACGAGTCATTCATGAAAATCCCACTGATTTTAGGGACAGCTCCCTGAAGATGTACTTGTAGAGACGTCTAGCTTAGTTGAACTTAAGGATGCTCTCCTGCTTGAGTCGCCTCTACTGAAAAATGTTAGCATCTCTACAAATCATTCCTACAGTACTGGATGCTAGGAGATGATGCTCCTAGCCGGCATTGTTGTCTGCTACAACACAAAGGAGAAGTTTGAGGGGACCTCTCTTTACGAAGCCCAAGAGGCGACAAGAGTAGACCATATCACCACTCCTCCTCGCGGCATGGGCACAGCAACACGGCGTAGCTGTTTGGCCTAGTACCCATGAGCGAAATACCTCACGGGTCTCGAAGCATCCATGCCCTTATTTGCTGCATTTTGCTCGCCCACAAAGAGCGCCGTGGTTGCCTGGCATGCCAGCACCATCGCCTAATCGCCTTCCACCTCCTCTTCCATCTTTCATGGGGACTTCCTGTTACAATCCATCACTACTAAATAGCAATTACAAGAGTTTGGGATACAATTTGGGCAAAATCCGAGAGAGTTTAGAATGAAGAACTGCAGGAAGAAGAGTTCTTGATAGAAGGAAGAAGACAGGTTCCAGTTCTTGTTCAATGTGCCTGCCTCCCACAAGGTTGATGTGTTTTGTACAGGCGAAGCCCCTTGCTCTGTCCAAGCCCATTTCGCGGCCTGTTGCTATCCCATCTGATGGCCTGGTAATCAAATATTGTAATCCAACTACAATACTTACCATATAGATGACTAGAATACTTGTAACCATGCCCCTCCAGAGTATATAAGGAAGGGTAGGGTCCCTTAGTCAGCGTCCAGATTTCTTAATACAATCTATCTAAACCTTGTGTCTCGGTGCTTGTACTGCCATCCGGTTCTTGATTATACGTGCACCTCTACCGATTAATCTACCATCATGAGTATACCCCTCTGTGGACTGCCGATGATACTCTATTGACACTACCCCATCCCTTGACAAGGGTCACTGTTAATTGCACATAACAGAGGCAAATGTGAATATCCGCCTTTGTAAATTGAAAAAATTGCCCCACCAGCAGGGATGTCCCCCATTACCTCGACACGTCCTCAGCAGGACCACGTGTCGCCGCAACATGCCCTCAGTAGGACCGTGCACCACTATGCGTCTTCATTGGCCAGGCCTCCTACAGATACGGACCACACCACCGCACCTTAACTCACCCTCAACTATATAGAGGCCACCTCTAGATACCTGACATGCTACCTCATCTCGCCCTCGGTTAGGCCACCTCAAGATCCACACTACTGTGGCTCGCCCTTTGCCAAGCCACCTCCATGCTTGTCGGTGTTTCACAACCGAGAGCCTGCCACGGGGTTACCTAGGCAGTTTGTTCGGGCTTCGAAGAACCTGGAACCCGGCGGTTTGTTGCGCAGTCGACAGGAGCGGGTTTTTATACTGGTTCAGGCCGTCGATCTTTGATCGAGTAAAGACATTTACATCCAGTCGGCGTTAGCCTGTTTTTGATTGATTGGTGTAACTTGAGCGTTTACAGGCGTAGTTGTGTGTGTAGGTGATTCATCTTGTGTTCTTGTCCCTCGGTCGCCTTTTATATCAAGGAAGGGACCGAGAGGCTAGCTAAGGTCCTAGTCGGATACAAAGAGGGTTGTCCGAGGAGGACTCGAACTCCTAAGCCCTATGGAGATCTGACTAGGTTCTATCCTGATTACAATCGAAGTCATTGTAGCCTTGCTTCCGTTGCCTTCTTTGGTTAGTCGAGCCGCAGGTCAGGATAGAACCAGCGGTTGACTCGATAGAGTACTTCGTGAGTACCGTATCCACAAGCCCCCGAGCATTTCATGGTTGAGCTCCGAGAGTTGTTTTCTTCTCTTGGGGCGAAATCTTGGAGTGGTCTTGAGTTCTTCTAACGGTGTGCACTTTTGTTTTGGAAAAGTGCACCCATTGGGTGTAGCCCCCGAGCTTCTTGCTTTTTGGTACAAAGAGCTGGAAGGTCTTTGAGTTCTTCTCTCCATCTTGACTTCTTCTAACGGCGTGCACTTTTGCTTTGGAAAAGTGCACCCATTGGGTGTAGCCCCCGAGCTTCTTGCTTTTTGGTACAAAGAGCTGGAAGGTCTTTTGAGTTCTTCTCTCCGTCTTGAGTTCTTCCGGAGAAAATCTTCTCCCGGGTATCCTGCAGCCACCGAGCCTCTTTGAGTTTTTTCTGATCGAAAAGCTCAAAGAGGTTCAAGGTTCTTTTTGGTCTTCTATCTGTTCCTCTTTTTCCGTGCCTTCACGGGTTGCATAGTGCGCTTTTATTGCACTCTACTCTTCAGGAAACATCTGCATGTTGCAGTCAATGTATTGAATTGCCTGCTGCCGAATTTGAAGCGTCTGTCACTATTTTCCAATTTGCTTCGTCTTCTGTGGACTTGGTCTATAGGCGCCTGCTGCTCGGCCTATAAATAAGTGCCTGGTGCCGTTGGCCATTGCATTTTCCTTCTTCATCTTCACTTCTCCCTTCTGAAGCTTTCTTGCTGTAGTCTTGCCCTCCTTCTCTTCAAGTCATGGCGGTGCCGGTGAGTGATTTGGATGAGCCCCTGGGCGTGGTCTTGAAGCCTTGTGCTTGATTTCTTGTGAGTGAAGGATGTCTTGTGAGAGGGAATAGTGGCAGGCTATTCCCATGGTGATTTCACACCAGGTAACGTTGGGAGGTGAGAGAAGGATATCATGTGATATTAAGATGATCTCCTCTCCTCCTTTTTTCTTGGTGTGGGTCAGGACGTGTTCTTACGTGATCATCACCGAGTCTCTTTGGTCATCTCTTGTTCTATTGGGTAGACGGATGCCGGCTTCCTTGGCTTTTGGTATTGGTCGTCGCTATCTTCGAGGCGAGTGGTGACCCTTGAGAAATTGGCCGAGGCCGGGGGTCTTAGAGGTGCCTTTTTCTTCTTTTTGAGAATGTAGGCGCTTTCGAGATCTCTAGTTGACCTACTCGCCTAGCAACCCTGAGGTCTTTCACTGAAGGTTGTTTGTTAGGTCATTGTTCTTGGTTTGCAGCTGCCGTCGCCGAAGTTCTCCTAAGGTGGAATCTTTGTTCGCCTTGATCTCTGTAGGAACCTTCACTGTTGTGCTGACATGCCTAGAGCTATAGACATTTGTGTCTTCTTTGTATCTTGTATGCGGGAATAGTCTTTGTATGCCCCGTGCATCTGAGTCTTCGTTGTATCTTGTAAGGAGTTGATCTCCACCCTTTGTAGCCGAAGTATCATGAATAAAGAGTTCTTTTTCCTTTGAATGTTCTTGTATCCATGCTTCCAATAACTTGTGCCTCTGACTGTTGAATGTGAGCCCCCGGGCATCATTGAATGTAATCCGAGAGTTCCGATGTCTTATCTGAATATGAGCCCATTGTCGTAGAGTTGTTTCAGATGCTTGACGTCATATGTCTGTCGAAGAGTTCTTTTTTGCTCTGCTGGCCCGTTGTGCTACCACTGTATCTTCTGTACCGAGTGTGAGCCCCCGAGCGTAGAGCTCTTCTTTGCATAGGCTCTTGACTGTTTGACTTGCATATGAAGTTCCGAGAGTTCTTCTTCTCTGCCTGTCATATGTTGATGTTGTAGTCTTCTCTGACTGTCTTGATTGATGGTCCCGAGTATCTCTAGAGTTCTTCTCAAGAGTTCTTCTCAAGAGTTCTTCTGATTGTCTTCCACTGACTCTAGTGTAGAGAGTTCTTTTTTGGTGCCTGAGTTGTTTTTTCTGACGTAGTCTTCGAGGAATCTGCCTGTTGCACTGTTCCGCATAAAAAGCAGTGCCGTTGTTACTTCGAATTTAATTCATGAAGTTGGAAGGGCCTCCGTCTTGATCGGCGAGACAATTGGGCTGTAACGGCCCAAAAAATCCCCTTTATAATCTTGCTAAATCCCATCCTTTATTCTTCTGCTTGCTTTTGCCTTCTGCATTCGCAATCTCTTGCCCTAGATTCTCTGCGCCGTCTGCTTTCTGAGCCACCGCCGTCTTGCTGTTCTTGGCCTTGCGCCGTCACCGTTCTTGCGCCGCCGCCGTCTTTAAGCCACCGTAGCTCTCGCCATCGCTCTTTCTTTAGACCGTTGCCAATCTTCTCTGGCGATGGGGAAGGCCACCGCATCCAAGGGTTCGTTGAAGGGCAAGGCCGCCCGGAAGCTCGAGCTTGATGCGGCCGAGGAAGATTTGGGTCGCCACGACCACCACCGCCGAGGAGGTGGAGGGCTGTCTGAGGGAGGATTCTCCTTCCTCAACAACTCTCTGGGTGGAAGCTGCCCACCGGTCACCTTCTCCCCACTCCGGGGCCAGGTGACATTGTTCTTTTTATTGCTTTTGTCTGGGCTGGCCTCTGCTTGCCCGCTTCTCCTTTTTTCCATGAGTTTCTCCAAACTTTTGGAATTCCTCTTTCTCATCTCTCCCCAAATGGGGTTCTTCTCTCGATCTTTGCTCACGCCTGTGAGACTTTCATCAGAATCCTCCTTCTCTGAAGCTCTTGCGCTACTACTTCTGTCTGAAGAATGACTCCAAGTTGTCTAACTTGGGTTGTGTCTCCATCCAGTCCCGTCAGGGCAAGAAAGGAGCGTTCTTTGATTATGACCTCCATGTCTCTGTTACTGATTGGAGATCTGGATGGTTCTATATTGCCAATCCTCCTCCTCGTTCACGGCGTCTCATGCGCGAAGCGATCCGATTGACCCGCCCGCGCCCTTTACGAATCTCGATGAGAAGGAGGTTGCAGTGCTTGTGCGGTGGGTCAAGTTCTTGAAGCAAAAAGGGTTGGGTGGCCCTGGCGTCATTGCCAGTTTCCTTTGTTGTCGTATCCAACCGCTGATGGCTCGGGAGAAGCTCGGCTTTGAGTATACCAGCCCCGAGGATCCTTGTAGGGTTGGTAATGATGGTGCTGAGCTGACTGATGGCTTCTCTTCAAACCATCTTGAAGGATGTCCTCGATTCCCCCATCGGTGTTGCGGAAAGTACTCTGTTTGCCAATCCGCCTCGACATGAGTTCTTTTGACTCTGTTTCTGATTGACGTCTTCTTTAGAGTTCTTTCTGACTCTTTTGTCTTCATGTGTAGCATCTTGGCCGCAACTATGTCGAAGTTGCAGAAGTTGTTGTCGCCGCCGGTACCGATCTTGGTGCTGGCCAAGTTGAGTCCGGAGTTCTTTCTGTCCCTGGCATGTCTGTTGGAGAGGTTGGATATGTTCCTTATACTCCAGATCCTCGCGTAGCTGCCCTTCAAAGTCAGAAGAGGAGAGCGAGTTCTTCTGCTGCTGCCACTTCTGCCGCTACTGCTACCCCCAAGAGGACTCGGTCTTCTTCGGCGCCTTCTCCTCTGCAGACGCCCACAGGTAATATATTGATAGGTGAGAGAGTTGTTCTCTGATGTTCCTTGCTTTATAGGTTTTGAATCCTGCTTCTTTTTTAGATGGTGCCCTGCAGATCCTTGTGTAGAACGTGGTTGAGCAACCCGACCCTAAACCCTAAACCCCAAACCCTCTTCGTCATTCACCGTGAGTTCTTTTTCGACTTCGGTGTGTAGGGTTCTTTGCCGAAATTCTTTGACTTGAGAGTTCTTCTTTTCTCTATAGCCCATCGCCGGTTCTTTGGTTACTGGCGGTGGTGGTGGTGCCGCCTCTGCCTTGGAGACGCCCGCCCGTCTGTGGCTTTGGCTGGAGTTCCTCCTGCTCCAGTGCCTCCTCCACGTTCTTCCCGATTTTCCTTCAAGTGAGTTCTTCGAGAGTTTGGAGTTCTTTTCTCGATGTTTGCCTTTTTGCCGATGCTTGATCTTCTTTTTTGTAGCTATTTGTCTCTTCCTAGCTCTTACGTGAAGCCGACCGAGACGGTGTCGTCTACCTCTTCGAAGAAGGACCCTTTTCTAGGTTCGTCCGAGTCTTGAGCTTGTCCCTCGAGATGAGGTTGTGGACCAGCCACGAGTTCAGGTTGAGGTAGTGACTTCTGCTGCCCCTTCTTCTGATATCCCAACGGCTGTGCCCATGAAGGCTTCTGCGCATGATGGATCAGGTCTGGCCGCTGCGTTGCCCTTGGTGCAAGCTTTTGCTCCTCTTCATGATCTCGGGTTCTTGCCGACTCCATTGCTCTTGAATTCGAGCTTGGGCCTCATGTGCGGGAGTTGTCGGATGCTTATCGGTCCCTCGCTTCACCCATTCAGACTTTTGATCAGAAATTCTAGGTATGATATTCTGATTCTTGTTGCATTCTTTCTGATGCTTGAGTTTTTGCTGATAATGCTTCTTTGTCTTGATGCGATCCTTTGTCCGGGATCTTTGTCTTCACTTCTTCTGCTGAGGTGGAGAATTTGAAGGTTGAGAACGCCCGGCTTCTGGATTCTGAGCGAGCTCTTCGGGCTCAAGTTTTTGAGTCTGAGTCCCGTAAAATCTTTGCTGAAAACTCTATGAAGGCTCGGCGATGCCAATGCAAAGTTGCAGAAACAAGTGCAAGGTAATTGGGTTCTTTCCTTCTCCTTTCGTCTTCCTTGGGTTCTTCTTTCTGTCTTGACTAATTGACTTTGTTGTTTGATTTATGTAGCGCTTCGTGAATCTGAGGAGAGTCGAAGACTTCTGTCTAGGACCTTCATGCTTGAGTTGCGATCTTCAAGCGGCGCTCGGCTTCTCTTCAGATCAAGTTCACCGAGCTGTGGAGCTTCATTTCTCCGGTCTTGGAGCAGATCCGGCCTCCTCAAGATGTTGCGATGTCCTGGAGGGAGTTTCTTCCATTGGTTCCCGAGCACTTCGGTATTATATCGGAGAAGTTACTAGGAAACTTCTAAAGAGTTCTTTTCGGTATCTTCAAGCTCTTTCTCCTAAGGTGCCTCTTGTCTAAGTCATGGATGGCTTTTGCTCTTCCGAGCATTAGGATATCATGAGTCGAGAGGACCCAGTTGTAGATAGGGCTATAGATGCTCTTGTAGGTACCATAGACATGGATCTTGTCCCTGTTGGTAGTGTAGACTTTGATGCTGCTTATGCTCCTCGGCGTGCGCGCTTCCGTGCGCTTGTAAAAAGAGTATTTTGTTCTTTCCGAAGGCCTATTGTTGGCAGCCTTTGTCTTGAAATCTTCGTTTCGACTCCTTCCTTGATCAAGGTTCTTTTTGTGAATCTGCTTGACCATCGAGTCTTGCTTTTGATCACTGCGCTTCCTTCTCGTTGCACGCTGGAGTCTTGTCTTGTATTCTAACCCGAGCCTAAGAGTATTGAGTTCTTCTTTGGAACGTTATGCCAGTGTTCTTGGGGTTCGGGGCCCTTCTTTAGATGTCATCGAGCCAATGTAGTGGAGGCTTGCTCCTTGTAGTCCTCGAGTTCTTCTTCCTCTAGCATTCGACTTCTTTCACGTAGGCTGCGAGAAGTAGCGGAGGCTTGCTCCTTGTAGACATCAGAGTTCTTTTCCCTCTGGCATTCGGCGCTTCTTTCTTGTAGCTGCTGAGAAGTAGTGGAGGCTTGCTCCTTGTAGTCGTCAGAGTTCTTCTTCCTCTGGCTTTCGGCGCTTCTTTCTTGTAGCTGCCGAGTAGAAGTAGTGGAGGCTTGCTCCTTGTAGGTTGTTTTACTCCCATTTGGTGCCGTTTTCAGGCTAAGGAGATGACCTAAGGCATCATGAGGGAGGCGGTCCTTAGTGCCCCTTGTAAAAAGAACAGAATTCAGGCCCATTGAAGTGCTCTTCATATCTGTAGGTCGAGATGGCTGGGTATTTATTTCACAACACTTCCACCACCCCGCCTATAAGGCTGCTCTACCTCTACAGAGCATGGTGAGACGGTGGGTCCATTTAAGAACTCTGCACACAATCTCATGCCTTGGTTTCGATAGGCCGCCCTTTTCCTTAGGACATAATGGCACTTTCTGGGCTCAATAGCCTCAACCTAGTGTGCCGCTAGTCCGCTTCTGGGACGTCACGATCTCCCACTAGGATTTTGAGTATGGACGCCAGAGCGTTTGAACCGCCCCAGTGGGCCCGATGGCCTCTCAGACCTAAGGGTCCGCTATTCCACTATGGGATGTCGTAGGTTGTCCCCACGATTTGGTTCGTGGATGCCGGTGTGTTTAGCCCACTTCCCTAGGCTCAAAAGCCTCTCGCGACCTGGAGTGCCGCTAGTCCACTCCTAGGACAGTCGTGATCACCCTCCAGGATTTTGAGTGTGGACGCCGGAACGTTTAACCCACACCCTTGGAGATTCCATTTGTTGCAGTGATGACCTCTTTTCTGATGAGGTTGTCTTGGGCTCTTCTTCTTATGGATAGAACCTTCATAGCTGGCTGATATGCCAAGTGTTTCTGACTGCATCGCCTTCTAGCGTCATCGGCTCATATGTTCCGGTCCAAGTACTCTTTTGACGATATAGGGTCCTTCCCATGGGCTGAGTAGCTTGTGTCTTCCTTCATTCTTCTAGATTCTTTTGAGTACTTGGTATCCTTGATTGAGTTTTCTTGGTTGAGTGCTCTTGTCATAGTGCCTTCTTAACCCTTGCGAGATATCCGGGCGTTACGGAGGGTGGCATTTGTTCTGACTTCGTCCGCACAGTCGATCTCGAGTCTTGTTTGCTCTACTTCTCCTTCTTCATATTGTTCTATCCTCGGTGAGTTCCATATCAGGTCTCCTGGAAGGACTGCTTCTGAGCCATATGTTAGGAAGAAAGGAGAGTAGTCGGTTGCTCTGCTGACTTGAGTTCTTAATCCCCAGACGACTTTTGGTAGTTCTCCAATCCATTTGCCGCCGTAGTCTTTGAGTTCTTCATATAGTCTTGGCTTCAATCCAGCAAGTATTAGGCCGTTGGCTCTTTCTACTTGTCCATTTGCTTGAGGGTGAGCCACTGATGCGTAATCGACGCGGATGCCACAATCTTGGGCCCAGCTCTCAAATTCTGCCACTGTGAAGGGTGATCCCAAGTATGTGATGATTCTGTTGGGCATGCCAAATCTGTGCATGATCTCTTGGATGAACTCTACTACCTTTGTAGAGCTGTATGCGACGAGTGGCTTGTATTCTATCCACTTGTTGAACTTGTCGATGGCGACATAGATGTATTCGTATCCTCCTTTTGCTTTCTTGAGTGGTCCGACTTGATCGAGTCCCCAGCACGAGAAAGGCCATGATGGTGGTATGCATATCAGATTGTGTGCTGGAACGTGTGCCTGTCTTGCAAACACTTGGCATCCCTTGCATCTTCTGACGAGTTCTTCTACATCCTTGAGGGCTATTGACCAATAATATCCACTTCTAAATGCTTTTCCCCCGAGGGTTCTCGACGCTGCGTGGTTTCCACAGTATCCAGAATGGATTTCTTCGAGTAATTCTTTTCCTTGATCGGAGCTGATGCACTTGAGTAGTACTCCTGATGATGCTGCTCTTTTGTATGGCTTGTCTCCGACTAGAACATAGTTCTTGCTTCTTCTTGCAAATCTAATGGCTTCGACTTGTCTTTAGGTAGCACATTGTCTTTGATGTAGCCGATGATGTCTTGGATCCGGGATACCGTTGCTCGATCTGTTGAAATTGTCATTGCTTCAACCGGAGGTTGTTACGATCTAGTGATTTCGTTGTATGTCCGCTGATTGAAGGCTTGGCGAGTTCTTCGACGAATACTCCTAGCAGGACTTGCGCCCGGTTCGATCGAGCTTGGCTAGAATGTCGCTATCACATTTGAATCTCGGAGGGCGTGAGCGATTTCCAGGGCCACGGAAGTTCTTTTCTAGCTTGCATACTTCGCAAAGATAGGCCCATGTCGTCCTTAGTGCAGTCCCAGTCCTTGTTGACTTGATTGATGACCACGGCAGAGTCACCATACACTCAATGCTTGTTTAGGTGCTGTGTAGTCAACACACATGCGCCGATTCGTAGTGTTCTTTTTGAACCAAAACTGAGTTGGCTAACCAATGCGGATACAATCTCTCTCGATGAACCCTACTTGTGAGTAGCTTTGCGATCTCCTTCTTGATTGCCTCCTTTTTTTGGTGAGAACCTCCGTTGTCGCCATTTCCGATCGGCTTTGATCCTTGATTGATGTCAATTCTGTGCTGAGCCAACTCTCTTGGGACCCCTGGCATGTCTGCTGGTTTCCAAGCAAAGATGTCCTTGTGATCTCGAAGAAAGCTGGTGAGTGCGAGTTCCTATTTTTCAGATAGGTGAGCACTGATGATTGCTGTCTTTGATGGGTCACAGGTCGGTATGCTTGACATCGGCTTCTTGTGAGGGTGCAAGGATTGCTTGCTTCTTGGCTGGTATTTCGTGTTCATCTGGATTCGTCTTCTCCATAATGTTGTTGATCTCTTTCTTTTCCAAGAGTTCTTCCACATTTGCCGCTATCTGGATAGCTTGTACGTCACAGTTGAAAGCCTTCTTGAGGTTTCCTCGTAGTGAAAGTACTCCATGCAGCGCGGGCATCTTCAGTAGTAGATATGGGTAGTGAGGTATTGCCATGAACTTGGCAATTGTTGGCCTCCCCATAATTGCGTGATATGATGACTCGAGATCTGCCACTTTGAACTTTATGTATTCCGTTCTGTAGTTGGTTGGTTATCCAAACATGACTGGAAGGGTGACTTGTCCCACTGGTATTGCTGCTCATCCGAGAACAATGCTGTAGAAATGCGTGTTTGATGGAGCTATCAATCCAACGAGATCCAATCCCATCTTTGTCAGAGTATCTATGAATATGATGTTGAGTCCGGCTCCTCCGTCGATTAGAACCTTGGTCACTGTTACCCCTGCGATTGTGGCTTCTAGAACCAGTGGATAGAGGCCTGCATTGCCTACGCTCATCCACTGATCCTCCCTTGTGAATTGAATCGGGTATTGGGACCCGGTTGAGGTAGCGGGGCATGGCCGGGTTCCGTCGCCATTATCGATCCCGAGTGCCAATTTGTTCTATTGCTTGCTCTTCGATCCAGGAACCCCTGAGAATATGACGTTGAGAGCCCTTGTCACTTGTTGATATCCTCCAGAGTTTGGCTCATCGCCTTCTTCTTTCTTCTAATCCTGGTCTTCTTTCTTAAGGCGAGTTGTTATCCTTCTTGTACTTTTCTTGAAAGATAGTGCACTCTCTGAGTGTATGTTGGCCTCCTGGATGGTATATGCACGGTAGTGCTTCAAGGTAATGTCTTTCATGTTGAATCTTGGCTTGAAAAACTTCTTAGGCACATACGCCACTTTACAAATGGTGTTGTGCGGTCCTCGCTTCTTGTTGAACCGAGGGTTGTTTTGTTCTGGTTGTCCAAATTCTTCTTGTTCGGAAACCTTTCTCGGGTTCTTTCTGCTGCCCCGATCATCTTTTCAACCGTTTGTTTGAACCGCTCATTTGTCTTGGGATTGTCCTTGTAGAAATTGGAGAACTGCCATCTTGTGAAGATCTCGTTTCCAAAGGCGTCGATCATTTCCCTTTCTGTTATATCATGTACTTGTGCCCTCATCTCGCCGAATTGTCGGTAGAAATCCCTTAGAGTCTCTTCGAGCTTTTGCTTTAGTCCTTTGAGTTACGCCAAAGTGATTGGGTAGGTTATGATCCCGGGGGAAGTTGTTGCGAGAAAGCTTTACGCAAGTCTTCCCAATATCTTATCGAGCCTTCTTCGATCTTGTCTAACCATTGGAGTGGCATGGTGTTGATGCTATTTTAATGCATGATTTATCACCATCAATATGCACATAAAAGGATAAGATTCCATATAAAATCATAATGAAATATTATTATTCTAACGAGTTCCATGAGTTTCGATGCTCGATTGTTTTGCGGGACATTCTAATTTTTTGTAGATAAAAAGTATCAGAAATGTCACAACAGAGAACACCATTGGATAGAGCTCGTCGCGCTGATCAAAATTCATATATCACTTGCTATATTTGGGCTCGGGAGTGAAAAGATATGAGATGAAGAAAAATCACATGAAATGAAGGAATTACGTGAAACGATTGCCATGCGGGCGAACCAAAAATAGCCACGTGGCCTAGGCGGACACACGCACGGCGGCGAAGACTCGACGGGGATTCAAATTCCGGTAGGGGCCGATCCGAGGGCGACACGCGTGGCGGCCGAGGAAAAACCCACGCGCGCTGCTGACGCCCGCGTTCCGCCCCCTTCGGTGTTTTTCGGCATGCCCCGGACACGTGTCGGCCCATGGAGCAAGGCGCGCGAGGCGGTGGCGGGTTTGACGCGGTTGGGCGCCGGTTCAGGCGGTTTTGGACCGGTTTTGACCCGGTTTTCTCCCCAAAAACGCGAGAATCAGCCCGGTTCATGCATTTTGGCTCGGTTCAAGGCCTTCCCGCGCGGTTTTCTTCCGGGGCCACTGCGGTCGGTTTGGAGGACAAAATGCCGTGACTCAATGGCATCCATCGACCTCAAGGACGGTTGCATGGTCCATTTAGCAATTAGCCCCTCCTTTCTCCTATATAAAGAGACACCATCCTCCCAATGTAACACACAACACACTACACTTGAGTTCTTCACTTCCAAATTCCTTCACCATGTAGTGGTGTCCCTCTAGGTGTTCTTCACCTAGTTGTATAGATTAGAAAGAGGAAGAGAGGAGAGGGAAGAGTGAAGTAGAGGAGCCGGGTTTGTCGGATCCTTCTCAACCTTGTACCTCTACTTTGCCGACTTCTTTGTGAGTAATATCCAAAGTTATCTTATGGTATTCTTTTGATTATTACTTGACTAAATTCAGTTTTTATTCTATTTTACTTACTTTGGATCTCCGTTCGACGAAGGCTCTAGTTTTTTACGTGAAACTAGTTTCGTAACGCTAGCGTAGACATGGTGTCCGGGCTAGAGTTTACCCGAGATTGCGCCCAATGCTACGGAATAGTTGTGGTAGCCCCGGGGTGACAACTCAGACCAGGCCTTTGTAGTCCACCACGTATGTGTTGGTGTTTTTCGTGGAGCTTTTGGCGGCCCCCGATTACCGTTTCCCGGTCTTTTTCGACAATCGAAAGGTTCCACGCTCAAGTAAGTAAGGTTTAGTAAGCCCGAACCTTGGTATTTAGTAATCTTGAGAAAACCTTAGAAAACCCCTCTCTACCTACAAAAATATTTATTCTACCTCATCTCTTGGGCGTGCCAGATCCCTTCTAGTTCACTTCTCGTTCCCGTGGAAATCGATACCACGAATACTCCGGGTGAAAGCTACAACGGTACTTTCCGTGTGCGCTTGCGATTTATCTCGTGTGCGTTAAAAATACCAACAAGCTTTAAAGCGCCGTTCTTGGAGAACGGTAGCTGTTCTAGAATCGAACCCAAGTCATCCGTGTATCCCTTTATTATTTTTATTTTATACACCTCACCACCATTACCATCCCAACCAAATGAATTCCACTCCAATCTTTAATTTTTGGCTCCAAAGGGTGATTCGTTGGAACCTCCACCACCATTCACATCACATACTTATAAATGGCTATAAGCTTCGCCCTGCTTTTATAGCCATGGTTCGGGAGCAACCCTTCGAAAAAAAAATCTTAAATTCAAAAAAAAATGTAGAAGGAGACTCTCGAGCAACCCGGGCTAGGTTCACAAATCCTATACATACCAGCCCAAACCTGTCTTTGCCCCGACCACATCCAAGTTAATCACTTCCATTTTGGTCTTGGCAAAGAAGTTGCTCTCCAACTTGACGATCCTTGGGAGGCTCGTTCGTGCATAAATCCATTAGTGAGGGGAAAACCATTTTAGAGAAAATCCTTGAAAATACCCCTTACTCTAGCATTCATGATGAGTTTCCCACAGAAACAATAGAGTTAAGCCCCGAACAATGAGAGGAGGTACCTACAACCAAATTTGAAATTATTTCAAATCCTTTTGATAATTTGGTTGTTTAGGAACGTCCCACAAAGGAAACATGCTATCACACTCCTATGGATGATGAGTCCTATCTTTTTGCATGTCCTTTTGAATTCGAGGATAACCTTTTCCTTGATGATGATTTTTGGAATGCTTTAGAAATTCCTAGATCAACATCATCATATACCTCAAATTCCTTGATGAGACATAAAAAAACATTGACAACACATAAAGGGAGAAATTCATAGAGAGGAGAGAAAGAGGCAACTTGTACCGGGTGTAGTTGACCAGGGCAAGGGCATGCCGAACCGAGGAGGAGTCTGTTGAATCCTCCTCGACTTGTACCTTGGCAGGTGTAAGCTACATCTGGTTACTCTGGTATTTCTGGCTCATTTAAAAAAAAAAACTCTCTCCCTCTATGCCCAGGCTCACCGTCTCATCAAAATCCATTCCGGATCCCCGGGGAGAATTTGAAATAGACTCCACAATAAAAATGACATATCCATGTTTTGTGGAGTAGTCACATTATCATAAAAAAATGTTCCCCTAATATGGAAAATTTGTAACTCAGCCATCACTAGCATAATCTACAACCCCTTCATTCTCTCTATTCATAAAAATTGTGAAAGAGGTGTCGTAGATGCTTTTGTCTATCACAAATTTGGCAAATTTTGTGGTGTCTTGGCATGAGTTCTATAAATCAACAACAAAGGTTGGTGTTGGAAGGGAAACCACATCACCAACATTGGTTTCATTTCAAAAAGGTTTCCCAAGGACAAGCTTTTGTCTTTAAACAAAGCACTTCCGGAGATAACCCGATCTTTTATAATTTCCTCTAGAAAAAAAAAAAACATATTGTTAAAAAAACTCATCCTTTTACTTTCATAAATGATTTCATTAATAACATGACTTTTGAAAATGAGCTTAAGAACAGAAAGAATGATCGGTCGAAGCACAAGGTAAAACCAATCGGACATCATTCGGCAATGAAGCACATTCGACGAGAGTGTTACCACCCAAACTTGAATTTGTATCATGCAAAATTCAAGTGTGGGGTGAACAACTCTAAACATCTCACAACATGCTTCATTCATCTTTGCTTTGGTTTCTCCACCTTGTTCACACTTATGTCTAGCTCATTATTTCTAAAGTCACAAAAAAATTATTACGAAAAAAAGAAAGAGAAAAAGGATAAAAAAAATACCATTACGAGCCCGGGGTGCCCGATCATTCTTGCATAATCAAATCGTCACCCCGCCATCGCATAGATAGGAATATATATATGCACACTAACTCTATGCGAGATGGGAGAGAGGTCACCGTCAAAAGGAAACAAGACCATGATATGTGACCGAACGACTACATTGCAACACTCACAATTCAATCATAAATTGAGAGAGGTAAGTCGATCAAGGTAAAAGAACCAACCCAAAAATATTTATTTTCTTTTCCAAATTTATTTTCACCACTTTGCATATTTGCTTGAATTGTCATTTATCTAGTGCTTTCATTGGGTGGCTCCTAGTCTTTGAGCTGTATTCGGGCGCCATGCCTAGTCTAGGTAGATGACAATTTTATTGTTGTCTGTCTATTCGATGCTCCTAGTCTAGCCGTCAGTAGTAGTCGGATGTTAAACGGTACCATCTCGACATCGTATCTTTGGCTTCGCCAATCTGTATGATGATTTCGCTTGATGGTCAATGCTACGAGCAAAAGCTAAAGCCTAGATTGCATGCATATCGCCCATTTAACCTGTTCTTTCAAAACCATGGCATGTTTGTTTAAATTCATTCATCCACCCCATAGCACTTTGCTTTGCATATAAAAACAAAATGGTTCTCTCGATTCATCATTCAATGCTTGCACATCCGTTTGAATCAATCTCATGTTTATCATATCAAAATCCATGTGGGTAAGACGTTGAGATGGATTCATAATGGGAGAAATCAATATTCATCTGGTGAACTTTGCATGAACCTTGATCACACATACACAAAAAAAAAAATATAGAGAAGGAGGCCTCTTCTCTTCTAAACCTTTGCTATAATCAAAGCTTATGATCCATTCACACGATACATGTGTGTGGCTCAAAAACATGATGATAGCCTGAGTTGGACATGTGCAACAAAGACACCATTGCAGCAACTTCAAAACTCCATCCACATACTGGCCGGTAAAGTACACTCGGGGGAATGCAAAGGTAACGTTCACCAACTTATTGACTCATATTTATCTCCATGAAAATATAAAATTATGCTTCCCATGTTCATGATATAACCTCTGGTTTGACTGTTGTCACATCGGCCGATGTGACACATTCATAGGCTTTTTGAGTTAAGCGTGGTGCTTAGGTTAATATGGCCTTCTTTAATCAAAATTTGACATGGTGTTGAATCTTGGTTAATGAACTTAGAGTAATTATTTTCATGAAAAATGAGAAGTAATCACTAATAGAGATAAATCAATACTATGTTTACATTGCAAATATTACCTTGTTCTTGCTTGAGTTCAAATGAAAGGTTGGATGAACATATTTCCATAATAAATAAATAAAAACATGGTGCTACCCTTCGGGTATTCTCGACCACTAACATTTACAGGAACGAAGAGGTGGCACGACAAGAGAATAAGACACAAAGAGTTTACACCGGAGATAAGATCGGGATGTTCAACTCAAGGGTACTTTGTTCATGGAAAACTTCGGAGTAAATCGAAGGGGCCAATCACGGTAATCGAGGCTTCCGTTCACATGGTGCCATCACGCTCCAAGATGATGAAGGTAATGTACTCAAGGTAAATGGCCATCATTTAAAAGTTTTCCTTGAACCATAGAATGAAATTGACTCGATTGAATTCTTGCAATTTAATGATTCAATCTAATGCTCAATCTTGTCTAATAAAATATATGAATATTAAGAAATAAAAAAGAAAATATATAAAGAATTTAGAATAACATAAAGCTTTGACTCTCTGGTGTTTTTCCACTAGAAGAGTCCATGTTATTTTCACTTGTCTTTGTCTTTGAATAAAATAAAAGATATAGCTCCAAAGAAGTGTGGGGGAGTGCAACACTCCATTGAAGAACGTAAAGCACCGAACCACATCATGAGCTGGTGGAGGAGAATACACAAAATTCGGTTTGATCACTTCCTTCCCACCTGTTCATATACATGCTCCTGTGCTTAAACACGCAAACTTTAAAAAGAACCAAAATTCCACACTTAGATTTAAAATTTAAAAGTAAATATGAATATACCACTTTGAGTTTGGCCTGCATAAATTTTATTCCTTACGTATCCTTAGTGCTTGTGGGTAAAATATATATAGGAAAAACATATTGCCTAAGTTGTTGTGAAGTGAGATATGGCATTGACATAGAAGTCCAACCTTTTCTATTCAAAGTACTTGGAGAATTTCCTTTTTATCAAAATGTTAAAAACCATAGTCTCACATACTCCTCAATGGTGAGAAATTCCTACCAAGGCCAAATATATCATGGTACAATTTGAAAACCTTCTACATATGCTACTTGTTTTTGTATTGAGCTTTGTCAAACTTTGTTGACCCGTGTTGAGAAATTTATCATGCTCTTAAATCAAGATCACATACACGCCACCTAATATATGCACTACTCCTACACTAGGAGTAGGCGCAAAAATGCCTTCCATTTAGATCCACCAGAAAATGTTCTACTCCTACACTAGGAGTAAACAAAAATATCTTTGTTAGGTTCTTTCAAAATAAATGCTCCAAACACTTGCTGATATCTCCCTCTCAAAGGTTTGAGAAAAAGAGACATGAGGCTATCATCAAATAAAAAATATATAAAAAAAAATAGAGAGAAAAAAAATGGACAAGTGTCCGAAATAAAACAATGGGTACTTAGATGCCCGCCTCCTCTATATAAAAAAAAAAAGAAAAGAAACAAAAGATGAGAATAAAAGATAGCCCATGTTCTCTCAAATATTTTATCCAAAGTCTCAATAAAGAGAGAGATATTCAAAGGAGCATAGTAGAATTAGGATAGCCACCATATATCCACACACTTGCACATCTTGATTTAATAGTATGACATATTTCTCCATGGATCCATTGATTGACCCTAAGCAAAATATGCAATACAAGTATGCCCACAAAATTTTCCTACCTAAGCTCCACATAAGCCCTATTAGAAGTAGGAAGAAAAAGAAGGCAATGCTATAAATGCCTTGGTAAGGGAAATATACACCACTGAGTGAGTTGAGAGTGCCATTTGAGGAGTACATGTGAACTATGCTTTATTCTAAAAAAAAACTCCAAGTTACTAAGATGTGAAAATAGGATGACTTTGTTTCAAAGCCGTTCCATTTCTCAACCACCTAAGAATATATGTTAGACACTCCACATATCCCACGGTAATGAGGTATGTCTTGGGATGATCTTTATGTCGGGTTCATAACTTGAATTGCTATGTTTATACTTACTTTATCATTCATCTTTACTCGGGGGCGAGCAAAGAGCCAAGTGTGGGGAACTTGTTGATGCTATTTTAATGCATGATTTATCACCATCAATATGCACATAAAAGGATAAGATTCCATATAAAATCATAATGAAATATTATTATTCTAACGAGTTCCACGAGTTTCGATGCTCCGTTGTTTTGCGGGACATTCTAATTTTTTTGCAGATAAAAAGTATCAGAAATGTCACAATAGAGAGCACCATTGGATAGAGCTCGTCGCGCTGATCAAAATTCATATATCACTTGCTATATTTGGGCTCGGAGTGAAAAGATATGAGATGAAGAAAAATCACATGAAATGACGGAATTACGTGAACAGTGCCATGCGAAGCGAACCAAAAATAGCCACGTGGCCTAGGCGGACACACGCGCGCAGGCAGCACTCGACGGGGATTCAAATTCGGCCGGGGGCCAGTCCAGACGCGACACGTGGCAGCCAGGGAAAAGCCGCGCGCGCGCAGACGCAGACCGCGTTCCCGCCCCCGCTCGGTGTTTTTCGGCATGCCCTGGACACGTGTCAGCGCGGGAGCAAGGCGCGCGAGGCGGTGGCGGGTTTGACGCGGTTGGGCCGCCGGTTCAGGCCGGTTTTGGACCAGTTTGACCCGGTTTTCTCCCCAGAAACGCAGAATCAGCCCGGTTCATGCATTTTGGCTCCGGTTCAAGGCCTTCCCGCGCGGTTTTCTTCCGGTTTTCGCTGCAGGTCGGTTTGGAGGACAAAATGCCGTGACTCAAGGGCATCCATCGACCTCAAGGACGGTTGCATGGTCCATTTAGCAATTAGCCCCCTCCTTTCTCCTATATAAAGAGACACCATCCTCCCAATGTAACACACAACACACTACACTTGAGTTCTTCACTTCCAAATTCCTTCACCATGTAGTGGTGTCCCTCTAGGTGGTCTTCTCACCTAGTTGTATAGATTAGAAAGAGGAAGATAGGAGAGGGAAGAGTGAAGTGGAGGAGCGGGTTTGTCGGATCCTTCTCAACCTTGTACCTCCTCTGGGCCGACTTCTTTGTGAGTAATATCCAGGTTATCTTATGGTATTCTTTTGATTATTACTTGACTAAATTCAGTTTTTATTCTATTTTACTTACTTTGGATCTCCGTTCGAATCGAAGGCTCTAGTTTTTACGTGAAACTAGTTTTGTAACCGCTAGCGTAGACATGGTGTCTGGGCTAGAGTTTACCCGAGATTGCGCCCAATGCTACGGAATAGTTGTGGTAGCCCCGGGGTGACAAATACCAGGCCTTTGTAGTCCACCACGTATGTGTTGGTGTTTTTCGTAGAGCTTTTGGCGGCGACCCGATTACCATTTCCCGTCTTTTTTCGACAATCGGAAGGTTCCGCTTGCTCCAGTAAGTAAGGTTTAGTAAGCTGAACCTTGGTATTTAGTAATCTTGAGAAAACCTTAGAAAACCCCTCTCTACCTACAAAAATATTTATTCTACCTCATCTCTTGGGCGTACTTGATCCCTTCTAGTTCACTTCTGGTTCCCGTGGAAATCGATACCACTGAATACTCCCGGTGAAAGCTACAACGGTACTTTACGTGGCGCTTGCGGATTTATCTCGTGTGCGTTAAAAAATACCAACACATGGCTTCTAGCGCCATTGGAAAGAATAGCGCCTTGGCGTCGTCGTCTCCTCCCGGCCAGGCTTCGATGGATTGTGAATATACTCGAGCCATTGTCCGGGCTCGCCTTGCCGTCGTATTTGGAGTGATTTGATGGCCTAAACTTGGCGGGTAGCTTGACCTTCTCGACCATTCCGCAAAGCAAGGAAATCTTGTCGTATCCTCCTCCTGACTTGTTTTTGAATCCTCAGAGAGTTCTTTCGTCTCTTCTCCTTTCTAGAGTTCTTTCGTCCCGGCCCCTGCTCGGTGTCCTCATCGGCCTAAAGCTAGATTCACCCACCTCCTCCCCGAGGTTTGGCCTCGGGGAGGAACTTCTCCTCGGTTCTTGTTGACTTCTCTCGTCGTCTCTCGCAAAGTAGCCTTGATTGGTTTCGATTGTTTCTTGGCGTACCTAGCCTTACGAAGACATTTCCTCTGCTTCCTTGGACTTGAGAGTTGTTCATCCCGACCGCATGGCCCTTCCGTTCCCCCTTAGAGTTGTTTTACGGAGTGCTTGTTTTACGAGCATCTCGTCCTCATTTAGGTGGGATCTTTGCCCGAGTTGTTACGCTAGCTCTCTTATCTTCTCACGAGTTGAGTTGTGCTTGTCTTCAGCTTGTCTTTCAGCCTTCTTTTTATCGTCCTCTTCTCGATCAACTTCATATGTCTTCCAGATCTCTCTGCGCTGGATGACTCTATTTCTTTGTCCTCCTCTCAGCCTGTTCTTCTTCAGCCGATCTTGTTTATGTCCTTTAGACTCATCTTCTTGAGTTCTATCATCAGCAGAGATGTCTGAGAGGTCTTCGTCTGATGATCTGATGTCAGGCGCCTCTGAAGGATAGAGTGGTGATCGGGCTCTTGCTGCTACCATGACTTCTCTGTCCGGTTGAGTTTTTGGCCTCCACCTCTTCCCTTTAGAGTTCTTTTTGATGATCTTCCTCTTGTGGAATCTACAGTCTTCTCGACCCATCGTAGATCTTGCCCTGTTGACAAGGGTTCTTGGCCAATGAATTATGCAGTCATCTGGAGTCCTTGTTAGAACAAGGCCTTCTTGCGCTCCCTTCAAAGGAATCTCCAATCTTTTCTCGAAAGCTTCTGAAATAACTGTTGATAAGTCATAGCCGACTGCGTAGTCCGTTGGATCTTTGGAAAGGTAACTCAATAGGTTTCGGGGTTGTTTATGTCTTGATTCGCCTGCATCCGAATAGGAGTCAAAGTTGTTCTTCAAGTTGAGTTCGAAGTTGTCCTCTCGAGTCCGGTCCAAAGTTGTTCTCTAAGTCAAGTTCGAAGTTGTTCTTCGAATCGGAGGCGAAGTCTTTCTTCGAATTGAAGTCGAGGTTGTCCTCCAAATCCGCCTCGTAGCCCTTGTCTTCTTTTTGCGATGAAATTGGAAATCGCCAATCGCCGAGCTTCTCGGCGAGTTTGTTGCTTTCGCCCCTGGAATCTTCGAGAAGATAGCTTCGAGCTTGCCATCACGATCAATCTCGCATCCGGGAGCCGAAAAACGAAGGTTGATCCCGCCGAGGAGCTCATGGTGTCGCGGTCCGCCCGAGCTCTCATGCTGAATTTTGACAAAAACCCCTACCGCGCGCCCGGTATCGGTGTTTCACGACCGAGAGCACGCCATGGGGTTACCCGGCGGTTTGTTCAGGGTTTCGAAGAACCTGGAACCCGGTGGTTTGTTCTTGCGCATCGATGAGAGCGGGTTTTTTATCTGGTTCGGGCCCTCAATCTTTTGATCGAGCAAAGACCTTTACGTCCGGTCGGCGTTAGCTGTTTTTGATTGATTGGTGTAACTTGTGCATTTACAGCCGTAGTTGTGTGTGTAGGTGATTCATTGTTGGCGGTCAAAATCATTCACTTTATACCGCCAACTTATCTCTAAAACATGAGGACTACCACTCTTATATCACATAAACGTTTACTATTAACCTAGTTTCACTTGTATTCGGAGAAAATATGTTTTGTAGGTATAAAAGTGGAAACAGGGGAAAATTACGCCAAATAAAGATAGAAAGCGCACCGCAAGATCGCGCTTTCACCAAGGAGAAGACAAGCAGGCGAATTCAACTTAAATCGGACCAATGCACCATCGGGGAAGCGATACACAAAGGCCCAGGAGCCAACCAGCCAAATTTCGGGGCGAAAGGCGCCAGGCGTGGCGCGCCCGCGCCCTGGTCGGCCCCATTCCCGCCCAATTTTGGATGGCGGTCTCCTCCGGACATGTAGCGGCGGTTGCATGGGGTGAATGTTTCAGTTCGCGCCAAAAACTACGCCAGGAACCGTCCTTCCCCTTGTATAAATAGATGGGTAGAGCCCCCTCTCCAAATAGAACACAACACCTAGAGCTTCTACCTCTCCATTTCTATTTCTTAGTATAGTGTTAGTATTTGAGCAAGGTTGAGCTTCAAGGAGGGCTTGTCTCCTTGGAAGGATCTTTTGGTAATTTACTATGAAGTTTCTTTCTTTATTCAAGCCCCTTTATTCATATCGCAATGCATACGAACTAGAGTATAGTTATCCTCATGTTATATTCATAATATGTGAACTAGGATATAGTTAATATATTATGATAATTAACATGACTAACTATAGATTAAACCGTTCATGTGTTGTCCATGGAGAGTTATAGAATTATGCTTAGGGTGATGGTCGGGTGTACCTTCGGGTTTACCTTTATCCTTGCTTGTCGATCCATAGGGTCGGAGTCCCTGGGGATTTAGGTAGTTTTCTATACACGTGGGCGTGGTGTCCAGTACATAGTAACCATCGAAATGTCGGCATCCCACGGTAGTGAGGTAGGTGGCAGGTGGTGACAACTCTGTCCGAACTTAGTACTCCTCCACGTTCGGGTGTTGAGTTGGAGTTCACGAAAGTGTCTATCGGGTTGTGAACCGGTTGCGGGTATTTCCTCATCATCATAACTTAAATTCCATAATTTTTCGTGTACCACATGTGTCACTAGAGTTCATTGCATGGGTGTTATTAGAATTTCCTGCTCATAGTAGATTTTCTCTTTATCCTTTTTTCTTATTTATTATTTGTAGTAGCTCGAAGTGTGTTCTCACTATCCCGAATATCATTTACTTACCCCCGTACTAGACTCATGGTTATTCATAAATACATTGTGGGCTATCATCATCACTATGCTAGACTTTACACAAGCCTGCCTTCCTTTGGGAAAATATAAATGAACGATACCCGAATACTCCCGGGTGAAATGCTACAATGATAGATCCGTGCGCTTGCGGATTGACTCATGCAACAATTAAATCCATCTATCGCTGGCGTTTCTTGACGTTGTCACTAAGGATATTATTTATCTTTAGAGATGACGCTAAGAAATGCCAACAAGCATTTTTGGCGCCGTTCTTGGGAAGGCATGATTTATGAAAAGGAAAACAAAGCTAGCATAAGATGATTATAACCACATGTATGAATGATAGCCGTAGTCTTTGCAAGCTGACTCTTTTTGTTTTCTTCCTGTTGTGGATGAAAACAGGGATAGTGTATGACTGGTCGCAACCTACCGAACAACTTCATTGACAATCCGGGCGCTGATCGAAGGAACCGGTCCCGCACCACTCCTTCTGCCGCTACTCCACCGGTGGTTGAACCCGTCATCCCAGTACCATCTTCACCAACACTCATGGCCAAGACAGGTCCGCGATTACTCTGTCCCCGCGGTGGGCAATGTGCCCACCGGCCCTCAAGTCAACGTGGGTGACAAGAACCGAGATCCGCACCGGCCTCATCACGATGGTACGTGCAAATCCATTCTCGTGGATTGCCAAGTGAGGATGCCAATGCGCATCTTCAAAACTTCCTGGAGCTATGTGACACCATCGTTATCAAGGACGTCGCGCCAGATGCGATCAAGCTCCGCCTGTTTCCTTTCTCCCTTGTGGGGAAAGCAAAAAGATGGTTCTACAAGGACAAGGCGCAAGTCGGTACATGGAGCAAATGCTCCACGGCGTTCCTCGCACGTTTCTTCCCAATGGGCAAAACCAATGCCCTGCGGGCAAGAATCTCCAACTTCCAGCAGAATTCCAATGAACCTATTCCCGAGGCATGGGAGAGGCTACAAGAATACATCCTTGCCTGCCCACACCACGGTATGGAGCAATGACTTGTGCTCCAAAACTTCTACAATGGTCTTACACCCATGTGTAAGGGCCACATCGATCTTCTTTGCTAGAGGGGCATTTTTATCCCTCACCGTCGAAAAAGCTAAAGCGCTCATCGAAAAGATGATTGAGAATCATGGATGGGGAGAAAAAGAGCCCCCGGCAAAAAGAGGCATGCATCCCGTTAAGGAAACGGATATGCTTGTCGCCAAGATGGACCTCATTCTTGAAAAGACTAGGAGAAAGAGCTGCCGAGAAGGAAGCACTGAAACGAGCACCATTACCATCCCCGGGCGCACACATGACGTGTGAAGTCTGTGGAGAGGTCGGACATTCGGGCAACAACTGCCCCAAAACCCGCGAAGAAGCAGCCTTCATCAACAATGGGTACCATCCGTAATAATAATGGGTGGAACAATCGAAACGCCCACAAGGAGGTAACATTTTAATTACAATTACAATTCCAATTATAATTCGAACCAACCCTCTTTGAAAGATTTAGTTTTTGGTCAAGTTAAAATTAATGAAAATCTAAATAAAAAGTTGTCTTACAATGATAAAATGTTAGAAAACATTAACACAAAGCTTGAAAGTTTAACTACTGCGGTCACAAATCAATTAAGCTTCAACAAAGTAGTTGAAACTGAGATGGCACAACTAGCCACCCATATTCCCATTAATGATGAAGGAAAAATTCCAAGTCAACCAAAGAGAAAAAAAGTTAATGCGGTGACCACGAGGGGTGGTAAGTCCACTTTCGTGATCCACCATATCCTAACCGTTACAACAAAAAATCTGCAAAGACCTGCGGAAGAAGAAGAGGAAGCTTCACCAACAGAAGAGAGGATTACAACTAAGAACTTTGGAGGTACAAGCTTTATGCCCTATTGCTCTCGGAAAAAGAAGTCAGCCTTGGATGACCAATTTTCCGGTTTGTTGAGATGATCGAAGAAAATCCACGTGGATGTTCCACTAATGGACGCGTACTACACATGCCGTCCTATGCAAGATATATCAAGGCCATCATCAACAACAAATTGCCCATGCCGACCACAGAGATAATAAAGCTGACGGAAGAATGCAGCGCAGCTATACTCAACCACCTCCCTAAAAAGAGAAAAGACCCAGGGTGCCCCACCATCAGTTGTTCAATAGGGTCTCAAAAGATTGAGCATGCCCTATGTGACCTTGGGGCAAGCGTCGGTGTCATGTCAAAAGTCGTGTTTGACAAGATGAACTTTACTCATTTAGCACCAACCGATATGATGCTCCAGTGGCCGACTCAACGATACGTCACCCGGCGAGAGTGGCCGAGGATGTCCCTGTAAAAATTAGGAACTACTTCATCCCGTTGATTTTGTGGTGCTAGAGATGGAAACTACAAAAGAAACACCTCTCGATTCTTGGGCGACCCTTCCTAAGCACCGGAGGGGCACACATTGATGTTAGGGCCGGAGAGATCCTCTTCAACATCGATGGAAAGGAAGAAACATTCAATTTCCGACCCAAACCGGAACGCAGTGCTCAATGATCTACGTCAAGCACAAGCCAATTTTAAAGAAAACCCCCACTGTCACACAAAAAGAAAAGAAGGTATGGCAAGCAAAACAGAGTCTACCACGACCTCCACATAAAAAGCCCTCGGGTAAATCCTTGCCAAGGTAAGTCGGTAATAATTTTAATTATCTTTCTTTATATTTAGTTATTCTTATTTCTATTAAAATTTATCCCTTTAATTTTAATCTCTTAGTAAAAATTTATTCACTTAAAATCATAAATATATAACTTATAATTTTATAACTTCGAGAGATATATTTACCACCTATATAAATATATATATATAATAATAAATTATAATAATATCCCAACTAATAAAATAAATTCTTGTTTTTAGTTACCTGAATTTTCTATGAACAAAAACATATACAAAAAATATTTTTACATATTTATAAAATTGAAATAAAAATTGGGAAAAATAAAAAATCCGAGCAAACGGTCGAATCAACCGTTGCCCGGCCGCGCCAACGGCGGCGGCCGCGCCCCACGGCGGCCCCACGCCGTCTGCCGCCTCCAGTATTCGGCCGTTGTCCACGCCCGAGTGTCACGGGTGCATCGCGCTATAAATACGCAAGGTGGCCTGGAGAGCTCTCTACCCCTCTCATTCTCACATTTTCACTCTCCCACTTCACCTCTCAATTCATTCTTTCTCTCTAAGCTTCTCGAAAGCCCTAGTGCAAGAAACCTCCACCAAATTTCAGTCACAACTTGCCCACGATCAAGAGCTCGTAAGCATTTTCTAGCTAACATAATTCTTGTTCGAGTTTTTTGTTTGCTCTCTTTTTGTTTGTCAACATGAACCTAGGGAAGAAGATTTACGAGCATTCAAGAAGGCCACAAGACAAAGCTCTCGGCTCTCCCACGGCTCAAGCTCGCACTTCACCGAGGCCAACGAGAGCCCAGTGCATGAAGAAAGCACCCCTTCGCAAGGACAAGCGGAGATGACAATCGCCGACGCCGACGCCCCAAGCATACCTCGACTTGGAAGCAGGCCGAGAGATGCAAGCGTACTACATCCTCAAAGATCGGCACTTCACCCACACACCACGCTTCTCTCAGGAGGCTCTCCAAAAGCTAGGTATGGATTCTGAATTTGCTCTCATGTGGAAGGCCATTGGTTGGTCACGAATCGATCCTCTAGATGAACCAGGTTCTAGGCGTCTTACCATTCAGTTTTTATGCACCCCGCAAGTTCATGATGAAGGAATTTCTTTTCGACTTTTCAATGCATACCATTATTGCACTTGGGGAGATATTGCTAGATACCTTGGTTTTAATGCAAAAAAGTGTTCGAAAAATCTAGATGCATCTCTAATCGGGTACAATCGCTTTGCTTTCTTCACTGCAATTTCTGGAATGGAACGCACAGATGCTAGATTTGCTCCTATTAATGCAAACATCCATCATCCATCTTTGAAATTCATGCACAAATGGATGGCTATGACTTTGTTCCCTAGGCAAGATTTTCGTCGCATTCATGATGTTGAGATGCAATGCCTTTATGCCATGGTACATAAGATTAAAATTGCCCTGTAAAAGAAATCATAAAATGCATGCTTTGGACAATTTCAAACAAACCACTTTGCTATCTCTGCACCTCTCTTGTAACTTCGAATTGCCCGTGGCCTCAATGTCTTTGGAGGGACAAGAAGTTCTTTACCTCACTACCCCACGCATGGAAATCACGGTGCAATCCTTGATACAAGGGCACCACCTAAAGCTTGATGAAAATGACCCTGAGAAGCTCATTTATTATTTCCCGGACTCTATAATTGAGATTCCGCTTCCTAACCCGGAACTCTCTTTGTATAAGTCCCAATCACTTACCTTCGTTTCGGTTCCATCGGGGCCGAAGCACGCAAGAGCTCTGTTTCTCGCAGGTCATCCGGAGATTAGCGGAGATGGGGCAGGAAGTTCACAGATGCCATCACCTACACCTACACCTACACCTACACCGGCACATACACCAGGATTCTTCTCGGCTATGCCGAACCCCGGGTACGTACCTAGTTTTCCGGCCGGGTGGGGAACCTTCCCACATCCGCACCAGCCGGGCGGTTCAGGGTTGCGGGGCACATACGAGCTATCATCCGATACTGAGGGAATGCCACCCCCATTCCACCACGTCACTCCACAGTGGACCCACAGATGATCCAGGACCACAACACACGTGTCGCAGGCATAGAGGTATGCACAGGTGAGATTCGGGATACACTTAATACATATGTGCGGGGTTTCGGATCAACGACACTAGCGGTACCGGCGGGGTTCATGGACATGAATGAGCGAGATGTCGGGACCGTGAAAGAGAGAGAGAGCATTACGGCTCTATATGGGGTACAACCCCGGCGCGATAGGTTTCGAGCTAGCTTGGAGGAGGACCCCCGCAAAGGTAAAGTACGCATTTTCCCGTTTTTATTTCCTTTCTTTCTTTATTAAAAAAATCCCGAATATGATAAAAACAACAAAAATATTTATTCCACTCCTTTATGTGATTTAGGAATGTGTAAGTCTCTCCTGACAGTTGAAATGATAAATAGTTGCTCTATCTATAAATTAATTTGCACCTAGTTTATGACTTTGAATTCCTCAATGTTTAAGTTTGTTGGCTAATATTGTCTCATCCTAAAAACTTGATGAATTGTGGGTCGCAAATACATAATCCTTTTCTAAGTTGTTGCCTGACATGATATGGTGTAAATGGATTTCACTATGAATTTTATTCTACGAGCAACTAGACACCCGGAGAATTTTATTTCAAAAACACGAAAATTCAAAGTTCCTCAATGATCATTCAATACCTACCTGGAGCCATATGACATGCTTTATATTTGAAAACCTTAGTCATATGCTACTTGATTGAACTTTGAGCGGTGTCAAATTGTTGTGACCTATGTTGAGACACCCGTCATACTCGCATGATCAAGAAACACGTACACCCACCGAATAAAGCCAACTCTTACACTAAGAGCTGCGCACAACATGCACTTTTTTCATCCACTAGAAAAATTGCTCTTTGCATCACCATTATGATATCTTTATTCTCCAAACATTTCCATGTGCTAGAAGAATAAGATATGGGCTATGCTAAAAAAAAAATGAAATGAGAAATTCCATGCTAAGGAGCATGAGAGAAAAAAAAATGGACACGTGTCCAACCAAAATAAAAAGATGACGTGCCAAAGAAGCCCGTCCAAAAAAATGATAAATATAGCCCATACTCTTTTCCAAGGCATCACCACTTAGAGGAGAATCATGATGCAATAGAGTACTAAAAACATACACTTATACTTCATACTCCACACACTTGCACATCTTGATTATAGTTTATGCCTCGTATCTCCATGTGGTCCGGTTTTGACCCTGCAACATAATTGATACAAGTATGCCACGCTTTTACCTACCCAAAGCTCCACTCGGATAGCCTTATAGTGGTAGGCCACCAAAAAGTGAGGATACATATGCTCTGATAAATCCAAATACAAATTGAGTGATCGAGTGGAATCATTCGAGGAACTTGTTTTATTTGCAAATCTTTACAAAATCTCCGGGTGAACGGTTAATCAAAAGAATAAATGATTGGAGAATCTGTCAAACCGTTACGTCTTACAACCTCCCAAGAATTCAAAAAATGTTATAAGCTCCATATGATTACGGTAATAAGGATGGATGAAAATGCCAACTTATTTAAACAATGAAATGAATACTTTGTTATAAACATGGTACATCTTGAATTATATCGGCATAGAAGCAACTCCTGATCAACAACCAAAACACTTAGCTATTTGCTCGGGACGAGCAAAGGTTAAGCTCAGGGGAGTTGTTGGCGGTCAAAATCAATCACTTTATACCGCCAACTTATCTCTAAAACACGAGGACTACCACTCTTATATCACATAAACCTTTACTATTAACCTAGTTCCGCTTGTATTCAAGAAAATATGTTTTGCGGTATAAAAGTGGAAACAGGGAAAATTACGCCAAATAAAGATAGAAAGCGCCCACACCGTGAGATGGCGCTTTGACCAAGGAGAAGATAAGCAGGCCGAATTCAACTTAAATCGGACCAATGCACCGGTCGGGGAAGCGATCCACGAGGGCCCAGAGCCCACCAGCCAAATTTTGGGGCAAAAGGCTGTTGGGAATACGCCCTAGAGATAATCATAGAGATGATTGTATCACCTTGTATCCATGATATATTATGTGTTCATGAATATCCATTAAAGACAACTTGTATCGATTGGCAATTATGTGAATTGTTTGTGAGACTCTTTACTTGTATGGTTATTCTGTAATTGTCCCTGGTCGGAGTTCATGTGAGGACACACATGAATATTAGATCAGCACACATATTAGTTGATGACTATGTTTCACAAGTCATAGACATGGAGATGTCAAACTAATAGTGTGGGCACATGTATGACATGGGGCTGGATAGACCCGACATGAGATGTTATTATTGTCTCTTTACACATCATGTACGTTATGTCCTTAGACATGAGATTGTCGTATGTACTCAAGATGTGAAACGACCTACTTAGGGACTATCAAACGTTACTCCGTAATTGGGTAGCTATAAAGGTGGTCTTCGGGTTTGTCGAAGCGTCTTTGTGAGGCATAGTCAATCAAGATGGAATTGCCCCTCTCCATGAGAGAGAGATCATATCACTGGACCACTCGATTGATTGGATCAAGAAATGCATGGCCGTGCTTGGGTTAAGTGTTAACCCACGAGGTGGACCAAATATCGTGTGGCAAGGGAATAACATGTATGTGAGTTTGTGGTGGTTCGTCTGATATGATCATTGCGTACACATGGGAGTTGACACGTCTTGCTAGAGGCCGCTATCAGCTATTGGTCGAGTAGGAGTACTCGGGCCATGTCTATGTGTGCGTGAGCCCATAGGGTCGCACGCTTAAGGGGAAGGAGGCCTAATTCGGATCTGATCCAATTAGACGAGGCTTAGGGTTACTAATGGGCCTCCAGCTTGGGAGCCTATTAGGGACGCCTATATATATGAGAGGTGGGCGCGGGGCTAGGTTAAGCTACGCCACTTTTTGGCAGCCGCCGCCGCCCATGCCCTCGCCTCTTGCTCCTCGCGGACCTAGCAGTCCGGAGGCGCATCGCTTCCTCTCTGTACGTGTGGGATACCTCGGAGGTGCTGCATCCGGAGCACAAGGACGAACCGCACGCGGAGGAGGACGGACGTGAGCAACTGAACGGCACTTTGCTGCTACGCGCACATCTTCATCGAGGGTCGACACTTCCGCCGCACCTGCGGCGTCTAGTGGTAATCCCGTGATCTATAACTAACAGTAGATCCTTGGTTTATGGGTAGAAAATTTTTGTTTTCTGGGCTGGCGTAGCGATCCCATATTCCTTCGGTGGTATCGAGCCGATGCTATGTCGTTATAGATTCGGATGTGTGCATATGGTGATATCTTGGTTTGTAGATGAGTCTTTGATCGCGGTTCGTGATCTTGCTGCACTGGTCTTGTTCGATCTACTCCTACCGGTCGGAATTCCGCCATCGGAGTTAAGTGATACATGTAAATCCAGTCATGGCGAGTTTGAGATCAATATGATTGATCGAATCGGACCAAGGTCATGATCGGGCGCATGTGATGCGCGGCGGTGGCAGATTTGATCTTCTACCGACTACCGATTACCGGGATGCACATGATGTGCAGTCCGCCGGCTATAACTTTTGATCCGTAACTCCGATGGAGGCGATTCTTGAACGAATTTTGTAGAGCAACAAATTTTCTACAACCCATACGAGCGCCTCGGATGCCCGATCCTAAAAACGGCTTGGAAGATAGGTTTTTTGCCCCTGCAAAAAAATGTGTCGAATCGCCTAACCCTGTTTTGCAGATTTATGTGACTGGTATGGCCTTTTATGTGTATGTGATGCATGTATGTAATTAATTCATGACTTGCATGTTGTGATGATGACAATATGGCTGGAGCCACTTAAATATTGTCCCCTTTAATGTAATGGCCTCGTGCCAAATAGTGATGATCACGTCAATGTAATTGTTATTTCTATCTGCGCTAGTATAGACTAGTCTTGGCTGATTCATCACTGGAGGATGGCATACATGGATCATGGAGATGAAGATCATCATGATGAACAGTTCAATGGAGATGGAGATCCCCAAAGTGATATAAGGCCATACCAAGTCACAACTGTTTAATGTCATTCTTATCGTGTTCTACTTTCACGCGACTATGTTTTTGTCTACATACGATAGTGAAGTAGAACGATCCCTCGGCAATGTTTAAGTTTCGATGCTCCCCAAACCTTGCACTGTCACAAGCCTTGTACAATCGGTGGTGGGTCTATGAAATTAGGGTGCCACCGGTTTTCCTTGACTAGACAGGTTCGTATCGGATACTTTAATGCGGAAGGTTTGGTTACTTGAACAAGATCATCCTAACGGTTAGGGATCTTGGAGCATGGCAGTTGGCATTAGCATAGAGATGCTACCCAACAACAAGAGTCATATGTGATATGATTAGCAAAGAGTTGCTTACCGATCTACCATGTCTTCTAGCGGTGATGCTAAAGCTCACTAGTTGACTTGTTAGTTGTGGGTCTTGAATCACTAAGTTTCAATTGAGGGATATTGATTTTAGTGGGAGTACATTCAATTAAATGTTAATATGTTTTTACTCTATCTTGGATACATTGTCATAGTATTTGCATTATTTCTGTTGTAGATAAATGGCGCCTAGCAATCAACCATTTACTTTATGCGTTCAGGTTCTTGAGAAAGATAAGTTGAATGGAACAAATTATGCGGATTGGATCCGTAACCCGAGAATTGTTCTTAGGGTGAGAAAAAGGAAGATGTTCTAGACAATCCCTTACCGGAAGAGCCTCGCGATAATGCACTGCTGCTGAGAAAAAAACGCTTACAAGAAAGCATGTGATGCTGATCTTGAAGTGAGTTGCCTTATGCTTGCTAGTATGGAACCCGATCTGCGGATGCGGTTCGATAACAATCATGCAACGCCGCGATATGATCATGGCGCTTGAGGATATGTTCCAAACTCAAGCTAGAACCGAAAGGTTTAATGTCTCAAAGGCTCTTGTTGAGAGCAAGCTAGCGAGAAGGCGCAAAGAAGCTTGGACCACACGTAATCAAGATGGTTGGTTACACTCAGAGATTGGAGAAGCTAGGCTTCCCAATTGGCCCAGAGTTGGCTACTGATTTCATTCTTGCATCTCTGCCGCCTAGCTATGGGAACTTCATCTCGAACTACCATATGCATGGGGCGGAGAAGGGCTTGACTGAATTGTGTGGCATGCTTAAGACAAAGAGAGGCTGACATCAAGAAAGGTCTTTGCCGGCAAAGAGCCATGTGATGGCGGTCCAAAACAAGCCTAATTTTAAGAAAAGGGGCAATCCTTATTGGAAGAAAAAGAAGGAAAAGGCTAAAGGTGATACCTCTAAGCCAAAGCCATCCGAGCCCCCAGCTGGACCAATCGCTGATATTGAGTGCTTTCATTGTCATAAAAGGGTCACTTTGGAAAAGAAACGCAAGGAGTACTTAGCATCCAAGAAGGATAGCGGTGGTAAAGGTACTCCCGCCGCTTGTACACTTGTTGTTTATGTTACGAGACATATTCCTCGCTGATTCTTATATTAATTCTTGGGTATTTGATACGGATCGGTTGCTCATATTTGCAATACGATGCAGGGGAATGATAAGAAGTAGAAGCGTTGGAAAGGGGTGAAGTTGACTTCTGGCAAGGGCAATAATGCAAGAGTTCTTTGCTCGAGCGTCGGGACGATGCAACTCCACCTCCCGTCGATTTATTTTGGAATTGAATAATTGTTATTTTGTTCCTATTTTAAGTCGAAACATTGTGTCACCTTCATGTTTGATGAAGGATGGTTATTCTTTTAAGAGTGAAAACAATGGTTGTGTGATCTCTAAAGATGGCATGTTTGTGGCTTCGCATCCATTGTGAATGGGTTATTTATTTTAAATCTTGATGAAGCACCTATTTGTAATATAACCGCTAAAAGGCCTCGGCTTAATGAGTTAAGTCCTACCTACATGTGGCATTGTCGTTTGGGTCATATAAGTGAAAATCGCATGAAGAGGATCCATTCTGATGGGCTTCTAACTTCGTTTGATTTTGAATCATACGAGACATGTGAGGCTTGCCTTCTAGGCAAAATGACCAAGGCGCCTTTCACAGGTTTTCCTGAGAGGGCAACAGACTTGTTGGAACTCGTACATACCGATGTATGCGGACCAATGAGTACGACAGCTAGAGGCGGATTCCAATACTTCATTACTTTCACTGATGATTTTAGTAGATATGGCTATGTCTACTTAATGAAGCATAAGTCCGACTTTTTGAAAAGTTCAAAGAGTTTCGAATGAAGTAGAGAATCAACGTGGCAAGAAAATCAAGGCCTTGCGATCCGATCGTGGAGGCGAATATTTGAGTCACGAATTTAGCAATCATCTAAAGAGTTGCGGAATTGTTCCACAGCTTACGCCGCCTGGAACACCTCAGAGAAACGGTGTGTCTGAGCGACGCAATCGGACTTTGTTGGACATGGTTCGGTCTATGATGAGCCAGTCGGACCTACCTTTATCGTTTTGGAGATACGCTCTAGAAACAGCCGCTTTCACATTAAATAGGGTGCCATCTAAGTCCGTAGTTAAGACACCATATGAGATGTGGACCCGGTAAGAGTCCCAGTTTGTCTTTTACGAAGATTTGGGGTTGTGAAGTTTATGTCAAACGACTTCAATCGGATAAACTAACACCCAAGTCGGACAAGTGCTTTTTTTTGGGATACCCAAAGGAAACTTTAGGGTATTACTTTTTACAACCGATCGTAGGGCAAAGTGTTTGTTGCTCGAAACGGTATTTTCTTAGAGAAAGAGTTTCTCAAAAGAGACAAGAGTGGACAAAAGGTCTATCTTGAAGAAGTTCAAGATGAGCCAATAGGTCAAGACTCTACGAGTGATGCTAGTGTAGCAGAACAAGTTGAGATACCTGTGGCAAAGGTAACACCGCCACTACCACGAAGATCAGCTAGACTCCGTGAGTTGCATGGGGATGTGTTATTGTTAGACGATGACGAACCTATGACATATGCGGAAGCAATGATGGACCCAGATTCCGAGAAATGGCAAAGTGCCATGAGATCCGAGATAGATTCCATGGGAGATAATCAAGTTTGGAACTTGGTTGACCCGCCTGATGGGGTTAGACCCATTGAGTGCAAATGGATCTATAAAAAGAAAAGAGATATGGACGGAAATGTTCACGTCTATAAAGCTCGACTTGTCGCAAAGGGTTTTCGGCAAGTTCAAGGAGTTGACTACGACGAGACATTCTCGCCAGTAGCGATGCTTAAATCTATCCGGATCATTCTAGCAGTCGCTGCCCATTTTGATTATGAGATATGGCAGATGGATGTTAAAACAGCCTTTCTAAATGAAAATTTGGAAGAGGACGTGTATATGATACAGCCCGAAGGTTTTGTTGATCCTAAAAATGCTGGAAAAATATGCAAGCTTAAGAAATCCATTTATGGGTTAAAGCAAGCATCTCGGAGTTGGAACATTCGTTTTGATGAAGCTATAAAAGAGTTGGGCTTTCGTCGAATGAAGAAGAACCTTGTGTATACAAGAAGGAAAGTGGGAGCGCTTTGTGTTTCTAATCTTGTATGTGGATGACATACTATTGATTGGAAATGATATTCCAATGTTGCAATCCGTGAAGACTTCACTGAATAATTTATTTTCTATGAAGGATTTGGGAGAAGCAGCATACATTTTGGGCATAAAGATCTATAGAGATAGATCGAAGAGGCTAAAAGGATTAAGCCAAGATACGTACATTGACTAGGTGTTGAAGCGGTTCAACATGGAAAATTCCAAGAAAGGGTTCTTGCCTATGTCACATGGTATGCATTTTAGCAAGAAGCAGCGTCCTTCGACTGCTGATGAGCGAGAGCACATGAGTAAGGTTCCATATGCTTCAGCAGTTGGTTCCATAATGTATGCCATGATATGTACACGCCCAGATGTCTCATATGCTCTAAGTGTTGCGAGCAGGTACCAAGCTGATCCAGGTGAGAGTCACTGGACACTTGTTAAAAATATTCTTAAGTACTTGAGAAGGACTAAAGATGTGTTCCTAGTCTATGGAGGTGAGGAGGAGCTTGTTGTAAATTGTTACACCGACGCTAGCTTCCAAACGACCTAGATGATTCACAATCTCAATCAGGATATTTGTTCACAATAAATGGTGGTGCTGTCAGTTGGAAAAGTTCCAAGCAGGAAACGGTGACCGATTCTACAGCAGAAGCCGAGTACATAGCAGCTTCTGAAGCTGCAAAGGAAGGTGTTTGGATGAGGAAGTTCCTCATTGAGCTTGGTGTGTTTCCGAATGCAAGCGGCCCAATGAACCTTCATTGTGACAATAGTGGCGCAATTGCACAGGCTAAGGAGCCGAGGGATCACCATAAGAACAAACATGTATCATGGAAATTTCACCTCATCCGAGAGTTCATCAAACGGGGTGAGATCAAGATATGCAAGATACATACGGATTTGAATGTTGCAGATCCTTTGACAAAGGCTCTTCCACAGCCTAAGCATGAGGCGCACATGAGAGATATGGGTATTAGATATCTTCAAGATTAACTCTAGTGCAAGTGGGAGATTGTTGGGAATATGCCCTAGAGATAATCATAGAGATGATTGTATCACCTTGTATCCATGATATATTATGTGTTCATGAATATCCATTAAAGACAACTTGTATCGATTGGCAATTATGTGAATTGTTTGTGAGACTCTTTACTTGTATGGTTATTCCACGTAATTGTCCCCTGGTCGGAGTTCATGTGAGGACACACATGAATATTAGATCAGCACACATATTAGTTGATGACTATGTTTCACAAGTCATAGACATGGAGATGTCAAACTAATAGTGTGGGCACATGTATGACATGGGGCTGGATAGACCCGACATGAGATGTTATTATTGTCTCTTTACACATCATGTACGTTATGTCCTTAGACCTGAGATTGTCGTATGTACTCAAGATGTGAAACGACCTACTTAGGGACTATCAAACGTTACTCCGTAATTGGGTAGCTATAAAGGTGGTCTTCGGGTTTGTCGGGAAGCGTCTTTGTGAGGCATAGTCAATCAAGATGGAATTGCCCCTCTCCATGAGAGAGAGATATCACTGGACCACTCGATTGATTGGATCAAGAAATGCATGGCCGTGCTTGGGTTAAGTGTTAACCCACGAGGTGGACCAAATATCGTGTGGCAAGGGAATAACATGTATGTGAGTTTGTGGTGGTTCGTCTAATATGATCATTGCGTACACATGGGAGTTGACACGTCTTGCTAGAGGCCGCTATCAGCTATTGGTCGAGTAGGAGTACTCGGGCCATGTCTATGTGTGCGTCAGCCCATAGGGTCGCACGCTTAAGGGGAAGGAGGCCTAATTCGGATCTGATCCAATTAGACGAGGCTTAGGGTTACTAATGGGCCTCCAGCTCGGGAGCCTATTAGGGACGCCTATATATGAGAGGTGGGCGCGGGGCTAGGTTAAGCTACGCCACTTTTTGGCAGCCGCGCCGCCCGCCCTCCCTCTTGCTCCTCGCGGACCTAGCAGTCCGGAGGCGCACGCTTCCTCTCTGGACGTGTGGGATACCTCGGAGGTGCTGCATCCGGAGCACAAAGGACGAACCGCGCGTGGAGGACGGACGTGAGCAACTACACGGCACTGGCGCCGCTACGCGCACATCTTCATCGAGGGTCGACACTTCCGCTACACCGCGCGTCTAGTGGTAATCACGTGATCTATAACTAGCAGTAGATCCTTGGTTTATGGGTAGAAAATTTTTGTTTTCTAGCTAGCGTAGCGATCCCATATTCCTTCAAAGGCACCGGGCGTGGCGCGCGCGCGCCCATGGCGCGCCCGCGCCCTGGTCAGCCCGTTCCCGCCCAATTTTGGATGGCGGTCTCCTCCGGACATGTAGCGGCGGTTGCATGGGGTGAATGTTTCAGTTTCGCGCCAAAACTACGCCAGGAACCGTCCTTCCCCTTGTATAAATAGATGGGTAGAGCCCCTCTCCAAATAGAACACAACACCTAGAGCTTCTACCTCTCCACTTCTATTTATTAGTTTAGTGTTAGTATTTGAGCAAGGTTGAGCTTCAAGGAGGGCTTGTCTCCTTGGAAGGATCTTTTGGTAATTTACTATGAAGTTTCTTTCTTTATTCAAGCCCCTTTATTCATATCGCAATGCATACGAACTAGAGTATAGTTATCCTCATGTTATATTCATAATATGTGAACTAGGATATAGTTAATATATTATGATAATTAACATGACTAACTATAGATTAAACCGTTCATGTGTTGTCCATGGAGAGTTATAGAATTATGCTTAGGGTGATGGTCGGGTGTACCTTCGGGTTTACCTTTATCCTTGCTTGTCGATCCATAGGGTCGGAGTCCCTGGGGCATTTAGGTAGTTTTCTATACACGTGGGCCTGGTGTCCGGTATATAGTAACCATCGAAAATGTCGGCATCCCACGGTAGTGAGGTAGGCGGCGGTGGTGGTGACAGCCCTATCCGTCCTTAGTACTTCTCCACGTTCGGGTGTTGAGTTGGAGTTCTGAAAGTGTCTATCGGCTGGCAGACCAGCTACGGGCATCTCCTCATCATCATAACTTAAATTCCATAATTTTTCGTGTACCACATGTGTCCCTAGAGTTCATTGCATGGGCGTTATTAGAATTGCCTGCTCATAGTAGATTTTCTCTTTATCCTTTTTTTTCTTATTTATTATTTGTAGTAGCTCGAAGTGTGTTCTCACTATCCTGAATATCATTTACTTACCCCTGTACTAGACTCATGGTTATTCATAAATACATTGTGGGCTATCATCATCACTATGCTAGACTTTACACAAGCCTGCCTTCCTTTGGGAAAATATAAATGAACGATACCCGAATACTCCTGGGTGAAATGCTACAATGATAGATCTGTGCACTTGCAGATTGACTCACACAACAATTAAATCCATCTATCACCGGGCGTTTCTTGATGTTGTCACTAAGGATATTATTTATCTTTAGAGATGACACTACGAAATGCCAACATTCATCTTGTGTTCTTGTCCCTCGGTTGCCTTTTATATCAAGGAAGGGACCGAGGGGCTAGCTAATGTCCTAGTCGGATACAAAGAGGGTTGCCCGAGGAGGACTCGAACTCCTAAGCCCTATGGAGATCCGACTAGGTTCTATCCTGATTACAATCGAAGTCATCGTAGCCTTGCTTCCGTTGTCTTCTTTGGTTAGTCAAGCCGCAGGTCGATAGAACCCACGGTTGACTTCGGTAGAGTACTTCGTGAGTACCATATCCACAATGCCTCACCCTTGGCCCGGCACGAGATGCAGCACCGCAGCTCGCCCTCACCGAGCCTCCTCCGAGATCCATAGTATGAACTAGCGGTCAGCCGCTTCCAAACCATATTAGCGGTGACAGGGCTGAGTGTGCACAAAGGAGAAGATAAGAAAGGGAAGGCAAGGTGTGTGGTGAGAAATGCTTGTTCGCATTTCTTAACGTCATTGCTAGTATTAGCAATGTCTCTAAGGAATACCTTAACGATAGTTCTGAACGTTTACAGAACAAGTCCGCAAACGCATAGAGTTATCGCTGTAGCATTTCAACCGGGAGTATTTGGGTATCGTTCATTTATATTTTCCCAAAGGAAGGCATGGTGTAAAGACTCTAGCATGGATATGGACAAGATAACATGTTTGCATAATATACAAATGCTTAATATAGGGGTAAGCCATGATACGTTTTAAGATAGTGTGACACATTGAGCCGATCCTTAAGGATAAAAGGGAAAATAAAGAATAAAAGAATGTTCCTAAGTCGAGCAGGCATTTCTAACATAATTATGCAAAGAACAAGTTAATGATCATACAAGCTATATAGACAGAGTAAGATGGACAAGGCGATGCCCGCAGCTGGTCTGCTAGCCGATAGACACTTTACGAACTCCTACGCGGTACCCGGATGTGGAGGAGTGCAAGGGACGCATGGGTCGTCACCACCTACCGCTACCTCACTACCGTAGGGCACCATCATATCCGAAGGTTCCCGTGCACCCGAGCTCCATGCCCGCGTACTAAGGAACTACCTACATCCCCATGGACTCTAACCCTACGGATTAACGAGCTAGAACATGGGCAAACCCACAGGCACAACAGACCACCAACTAAACTCCGTGTTATATATTGAATGAATGATTAAGCATAAAGTTCTATATGACGAAATCATAATATAGAAACTATAGCCTAGTTCATGTGCCATGAATATGTCAAAAGAACAACATGTTGTGATCATAACATACAAACCATATGCTAGTTCATAAGTCAAGATTATAACATGAAAACAATACTCTAGTTCTATAGCACAACTATAATAATATGAGAACAAGACTTTGGAATAAACCATATTTGTATTCATACCGAGATTCTTCTCCAAAGTACAAGCTCTCCAATGAAGCTTTTCCTATCTCCAACACTAAAACTAGTAAAAAGAAATACAAGTGGAGTGGGAGGATGGCTCTTGTGTGTTGTGTTTTGGGAGGAGCTCTACCCTCATACTTATACATGTAAGAGGTTAGTTTTGGTGCTATTTTAGGTAGGCACCGCATGCAACCGCCTCTAGGGGCATTGATGGCACCGCCGAGAAAGGTCGGCGCGAGAGTGCCCATCAGGGTCCGGCCGGGACCGGGCTCGGCCGAAGCCCGGCTAGCTCCGTTCGCGACCGACCTTCTTTGGTCGGTTATCCTCTAGGCCCGGACCTAGCCCATGACGGTGCTTCGGTCCATCTTGCCCCTGAAATGTCCTTTTTGTAGCGCACTTGTAAAGGCGTGTTTTTCGCTTGTGCTCTTTCTTCTTCGTTTGGTGTCTTTTCACTTGATTCCATGTATAAATCATGCAAAACATATTTCTTGAAATACAAGTGGAACTAGGTTAGTAGTAAAGGTATATGTGCCATGGGTTTGCTAGTTTCTCGATATAATAGACATAAGTTGGCGGTATCGATAACGACCGCCACAGAGGGGAGAGAGATAGAATGGCCTAGGAGGAGATAGTAGGGTGAGAGAGGGAGGCAGCATTAGAGTGTCGGGGAGATGCGGGGGCTGGTTAGGTCGTAGTAAAATGAGTGGGCAACAGTTCCGGCCATTTTATTACTTAGATACTAAGATGGGCCAGTGAGTTGGGCATATATTAACAGAGATTCTCCATCGGAGGTCGTTTATAAAATTTAAATTTCAAATTCGAGAAATTCCAACATATTTTTCCTCGACAAGATGATTTGAAATAAAAGAGTTGTCAACTACAAAGTTTCATTTTGAGATTACAACTTTAATTCTTTATGTTTGTCCATCCGAGGTCATTTAAAAATTTTGAATTTCAAATTTTAGAAAATTCAAACATAGTTTTTCATGCCAAAATAATTTTAAATTTAAAAGTTGTCAACTACAAAGTTGTATAACTTCTCAATATCTATAACTTTCATTTTGGTCATTTATTCATCGACATAGTGGTAGTAACATTATTCATAAATCTTACATATTGTCGACTTCTACAACTTTATGTTCTAGACTTTTTAGCTAAAATCATTTAATGTTTCACAATGTTGTTTGAAGTTGTCATTTTTAAAATTCAAATTTTGAAATATTTACAAGAAAACATGACCAAAATAATAGCGCTAAAAACACGATAACTTGATAGAGCATGATTTTTGATATTTTTTAAAATGAATCAAGTAATTTGAAGTTAATATGAGGGAGAAAGACTAGTTACAAGTTTTAGCCAAAGATTAAAAAGATAAATTAGAGTTCTTCAACAATTTGAAATTGAATTTCAAATAACGGTTTGAAAATTTGAATTTAGTGCTTAATTTCTAATATTAGGCGCCTATTTAGGGGCAGCTGATTATAGAGCCACCCCTAGAAGGGAAGGTTCATTTGGGAACCATTTGTAGGGGCATGAGCCACCCTCGATCCGCCGCTAAAAAAAGGAGATGATGTTGCTACAAATCCTTTTTTACGTAGTGTCTTAACAGGTCCAGGGCCCACCTCTATTAACTTTTTCAAGGACTAAAATTTTTAGTGTCTTCGACATTGGGTTAACCGTATCCCAAAATAATGGTGTGTTTTATGAGACATGGACATTGTTTTATCCATCTCTTCAATTCAAAAGGGTTGTTTTTTTTTAATCAATTTTATAATATAGTAGTGCAAGATGATAGATTGAGATGTTGTCACAAGACTGAGATCTTAAATTTTTACTGTTGGAACCCTTTAATTACAGAACGTTCCAAATGAATTCTTATTATCTCAGTTCCTTTCACAGCTTTTCAGTCGCTTGCAATTCATATTCATCCAACCCCACAACCCTCTTCCAAAACCAGTACTCCCTCCACACCTTCCCAATCTGCTCAATGGGCATCCCCTTCGTCTCCGGCAAGAACAAGTACACGAAGGCCGTCATCACGACGATCCACCACGCAAAGAAGAAGAAGAGCCAGGGCCTCATCGGGCACAACATGGCGAGGAACCCCCGCGCGATGAAGATGGTGAAGACGAATCCCGACGCTACCGTGATGCTCGCCCCCCCGACCGGATCTCCAGCGGGACCACCTCGGTGGGCACCAGCCACGCCATGGGGCACCATGACCAACTATACCCGGCCACGTACACGCCGATGAGGACGAACAGCGCCGCCCAGCGTAGCCATGAGGCATCCCGCCCTTGTCACTCGGCTTGGCGCCATGATCTGCGCCGATCGGGACCTCGGCGAGACCAGCATCCGGAGGCTCCCGACGATCAGCAGTGTGCGGCGGCCGAACCAGTCGATGATCTAACATGAACACGACAGTCAACGCCATGTAGATGACCACCGTGATGACCGTGGAGAGCAGCGCCAGGCTCTCGCCCATCCCCACCGTGCGGAGCAGCACTGGCACGTAGAACCCGATGGCGTTGATCCCGTTCAGCTGCGTGAACGCCGACATCCGGACGGCGACCACCGGCCGCGGGCGGTACCAGCCATGAAAGGATCAGCCGCAAGCCGTGGGTCGCTGCCGCCACATCGCGGGTGGCCGCCTCCCGTGTGGCCGTCTTGCTCGCCGCGATGATGTCGCCCAGCCATCGTCGATGGCGCCGGCGGCCATCCGTGCCTCTAATCTTCTCAGTAGCCGTGCTCGCACCGCCATGGTCCTCACCCTACTGCACCATGCTGTTTGGTGTCTCGGCATGAAGACGGCACCCAGCGTGGAAGAGCGCGGGGCGGAACGCTGGCTCGGCCCGCCCAAGTTGACGGTCACTAACGACATATTTTACCGTCAACATTCCACCATTAAGGGGTGAAACTATACATTCTCATACTCATATACATTTATTATTGACATATTTCCACTTGTAGTGTAGAAATATTTAAATTGCAGGAATTAAGTAAATAAAAGTGAAAAATACAAGAAAAGGCGCCTTCCCCGAAAAGCGCATTTCGACAAATCATCCAACCCAAGGAAGAGGAGCCCACCATGAAATAACCTCGGGCCAAGCAACCAAAGACCAGGCCACTTTTCAGCCCAACACCGCACACCCGCCTGCCCGGGCCTAGCCGAGCCCGGCCCGGCGTGCGCGCGCCAGCGGCGCGGCCGTCAAGGCTAGCTCCGGCCCCAGCCCAACTTTGGCGAGGCGGTACATTAATTGCAGAGGAGGGCGGTGCGCATGGTCGGGTTTGCGGTTCAATGAACATGGACGCCGGGAGGAGGTCGGTTTGGTGGAAATTAGCACTTTACCCCTCTCTCACTTGTATAAGTAGGCCTCGTTGGTATTTGATAAGCCTACGAAAATATTTATAATTTGTATAATCCGCAGTTTAACGGATACCGGTGAGCACTTCACCCGGGAGAGGGTTTAATATCGAATCCACAGGGAAACGGGTGAGGGAGACTACGATCTAATCTTAACCCAGAGTAGCACAAGACTTAAGAAGATTGAGAGTGTAGAGAGGATTACTAAGATATCTAATTCTTATCTTGGTAAGCCATGTTGATATTATCCTTATGGGGACGTACTCAAAGGAAAGCAGGGACGAAACATGCAATCCTCCAGCAATAGGGTCCTACTTGGCCTATCCTACGGGATGTGGACTCCAAAGGAATAAATGGTACTGTCACTACCACGAACTACCACGCTCTGGAAGGTAGGGTGCATCTAACGAGATACTCGAGTCCAAACACCACGTTTGCACTACGAATATTACTCTAATCCAGCGCCGCATTAAAGTACTCAAAAGAGACTCATGAGACCAATAAGAATAATTATAAACAATATTACTTTACTAAACGAAGAAGTAGATTACCAGAGTAACTCCAAGTGTAGATTAACTTCCACCGAGGTACAAGTGTGGTGATAGCACCGACAGGCCGGCACTTCCTCCGATCCCTTCCCTCTCTCTATCTCTCTTGTTCTAAAGACTAGATCTATCTAGATCTAATCCTCTCTTGCATACTAACTCTTCTAGATCTATTTTCTATCTAGACCTAGGGGGAGACTCAGGGTCTCAGCCTATTGATACTGAATGATAATGAATTAGGGTTTCACCCTGGGTCAGGGGGTCTGCTTATATAGCCCTTGGCGATGAACAGGGACCCTTGGATCAAACCGACCTTGAACAATGGTACAGATACAACCTCAATGTCGGTGGTAAACCGCCATAGAAAGGAGAGGCTGACAGGTGGGTCCCACCTGGCGGTCGCCATGGATCTTCCCCGGCGACGCCCGGGGACCCGGGCCACAACCACATCTCCTTCCTCCCGGTGTCTTCTGGTGTCTTCCAGAATGTTTTAGTCCACTTTTTGGGTTGAGTTGCCTCACAGTTAAGTCTTGTCATCGTATGGGATGCAAACTCTTAGGTTTCTCACCGTTCTTCTCTGCTTTTATCTATTCAGTCCCTGCAAAGTCATGGAATACCAAAACTCATGGAATTATGTTAGTTAGACCCCTAGACTTATGTTGATATTCTCTTTAAGCCCTTATTTCATGTTTAATTGACTAGTAATATTAGGCTATAACAGGTGTCAACAGCCTCCTCTCCCCCTCATTCTCACACACCACTCTTGGAGTCCTACCTCACACTCCACACTCTCTACCTCACTCCTCCACCTCTATCTACCTCTCTACTTCTTCTTCTTCTTACTTTCTTGGTTAGTCTTGGAGTAGAAGAGCTATAAGGAGGGCTTGTCTCCTAGAAGAAGTGCTTCTTGGTAATACATCTCTAATGGAGAATTCTTCTTGTTACAAGTCCTTATTCTATTATCATAGTCTTACATCGAAATTAGAGTATAGTCATGAGAGTGATTTGATCTTGATATATGAACTAGTATATAGTTTGTGTGTCTTGCTCATAACATGCTCATACTCGTTCTTCATAGTTCATATTGCTTACATGATTAGAGGTGGGATAACGGTTCGTTGTTCCTTCGGGTTTGCTCATGTTCTAGTCTGTCCATCCGTAGGGTGGGGATCCTGGGGGGACATGAGTAGTTGTCTTGTATGCGGGCATGGTGCCCGGATGCAGGGGAACCTTCAAATATGACGGCATGCCACGGTCGAGGGGGTAGGCGGCAGGGTAGTGACAGCCTTATCCGTCCTTTGTAATCCCCCCATGTTCGTAAGTTGTGTAGGAGTTCGTAAATGCCTCAGTGGGTAGCAGACTACCTGGGGGGTCTCCCCATTATCCCAGACCTAACCATGCTTATATCATGTATTCATGTGACTCTAACTATATTTATTTGTATTGGCTATGACTAGAATTAATCTACTCCGCTTAGGAACATTCATTTATTCTTTATCTATTTTCTTTATCCTTTGAGGTAGCTCTCTGAGTGTGTGTCACACTATCTTCAAACCATATTGTTTGCCCCTACATGATCAAGTTGGTCCATTGTGTGTGTGTATCCTCGTATTCAGATGCCATGCTAGCTTCTTACATGCATGCCTTCCTTTGGGAAAATATAAATAACGATACCCTGATAATACTTCTGGGTGAAATGCTACAATGATAGATCCGTGCGCTTAAACTGCGGATAAATATCTATTAAGGCAAGATCTATCAACCGTCATCCAACAAGGTCACTATTGGGATCTTCAACCCTAGCAGTGATGTTGTGGGATGACGGTGTTGATGTTTCTAGTGTAATCACCGACATGGTGGTTGCGCTTAGGAATGTCAACACGCATTTACTCGTGCTGTTATTAGAGATGGGTTGTAAACCTGTTTCTAGTGATTGCGTTAAGAAATGTCAACAAGCATTTCGCGCACCGTTCTTTGGGAAGGCAAAGTATTAAGAAATCCTAGCCGGCTATGAGTATGAGATATGCATGCATGGTAGCCACTTGCTCGTATGAGGCTAATCCTTTATGTTTTCTCCTCATTGCGGATGAAAACAGGGATAGTGTATGTTTGGTTTCCAACTGCCGGATAACTTCATCGCTGATCCCGAGGCACTCCTAAGGAAGAATAGGTCTCGCACCTCTTCTTCTTTGGCCGGAACCCCGACAATTTGTACCCGACACCCCTGCGCCAAACGTGCAAACTCAATGGCCTGTCGCTCTCGTGAGTTCTCCGTCCCCCCGTTGTTGCCAATGTGCCCACCGGGCCCGCTATCAACATTGGTGACAGGGAACTTCGAGCTACGCACCGGGCCGATAACTATGGTGCGAGCCGGTCCATTCTATGGACAGCCTAGCGAGGACGCCAACGCTCATCTCCAACACTTCCTTGAGCTATGCGACATGATTGTTATCAAGGATGTCGCACCGGACGCTATCAGGCTCCGTCTGTTTCCCTTCTCCCTCGTGGGGAAGGCGAAACAGTGGTTTTACAAGGACAAGGAAGCTGTTGACACATGGACCAAGTGTTCCATGGCGTTCTTAGCTAAGTTCTTCCCGATGGGAAAAACCAATGCCCTACGGGGGAGGATCGCCAATTTCTAGCAGAATTCAATGGAACCCATTCCGGAGGCGTGGGAGAGGCTGCAGGAGTACATCCGGGCATGCCTGCACCACGAGATAGAAAATTGGCTGGTGCTCTAGAACTTCTACAATGGGTTGACACCCATGTCGAAGGGGCACCTTGACGCCGCTGCTGGTGGCGCATTCCTGTCACTCACTATCGACGAGGCCACGGCCTTGATTGATAAGATGGTGACAAATCAGAGCTGGGGGGAAGACAGAACCCCAGCCAAAACACAAAAAGGCATTGTTGACAATTCTTTAGTGTTACCACTAAAGGACTGATACACCTAAGTATGGCAACGGTAAACCGCAGTTTTACGGTGTCGGTGTAGCTTTTCACCGGAGTATTCCGTATCGATTTCCACGAGGAACGTGAAGTGAACTAACAAAGAATCAAGACTGTCCTATGATGACACAAGGTGTGTATTTGGTAGTTGAGTTGAGAGGTTTTCTATAGCTATGATATCTAGATAGGCTAGGTAGCTAAACGAGGCTTTATCGACCCTCGGACACTTGGAGGCGTGAGGTGATAATCCGGTGAATAAAGTCACCACTACCAAACTACTATTTTACTGAGCCTTACCTTTTAAGAACTTGCCTAAACACGTGGTGATCTATACAGAGACCGGAAGGGCCGTCACTACCTTACATCGGCTATCACAATCCATCCGTGCAACAAGCGGCATACACTGGTAAGGTATAGCCTAGACACCACATCTACGCTAACTCTTACTATTCTAACCCTGTACTTAGCTAGGCTAGAACACTCTACTAAAGCAAAGCAATGTACCAATGAAGAACGAGTGAATAGCTACTATACTAAACCAGATATGCAAAGTATAAAAGAACTCAGATGTATTACTCACTAGAAGAAGTACACCCGCAGAGGTACACCTCGGAGGAGATTCCCGACAGACCCGGGGCTTCCTCCAGAAGACTTCCCTCTCTCACTCTACTACTACACTAAAGGAGCAGGGCTTCGCCTACTACATTGGAGTGGAGTTCTCCTTGTGGTCATGTCTTGGAAGTGAAGGGGTGGGGGTATTTATAGCCCCAAGGTGGAGTAGGGGCTACTCCAAATACCACGTCATCGATCCGCGTGACCTCTATTGCCCTCCGTTGGATCAAACCGCCATGCAACCGCCTTAAGATCAACGTGTGAGGTAATTTCAGCATGTGGACAATGTGATGGGCGTGGGAGGACGTCCTTGGCCAAATGGGCCATGGTCGGCCGACCATGGTCCATGACCTATGGGCCACCCCCGGTCTTTGAACATTGGCCCCACCGCCGGTTTACGTGTCTTGAGTCCGAACTCGCCGTGACGTTCATTTTGTACCAACACGATCCATGGGACGTATTGACGGACCAATCAGGTGCCTTCTCTTGTTCCCCCACGGATTAGTGATGTGGCAGGTCGCATTGGAAGAGTTTGGGCCAAAGTATCATGGTCGGCCGATGCTGGTCCATTGGGCCTTGGCCTTCTCCAACTCTTCTAGAAGGTGTCCCCACATGTCAGGATGTCTCAGGATGAAATGGTCATGCATCGGCCGATGTAGGTCTTGTGGCCAAATGACTTCAAATTTTGTGTGGAAGCTTCATAGGACATGGAGATCATGATGGTGGTGTCAAATTGTCCAATGGCCATACTTGGGGTGTTGACTGGATGGTGACCAAATGTGTCATTTCAGCCAGAGTTCCACTAGTTTCACATCTGTATACAAAGAATGACATCTACATGTGGAACTAGGTTATTTTCATAAGAAATCATTGTTTATATGTATGTTAGCTTCCAAAAGGAGTACTTTGTTGACGGTTTGACTATGTAAAAACAGGGTATTTCTACCGTCAACAAGATCCCCCACACTTACATCTTTGCTTGTCCTCAAGCAAAGGAGGGAGGTTGAAGTAAACATGGACATAACACTTATGAGATATTGAACTACCATAAGATTATTTCTAAGCATTTCCTATGTGAGTGGGATATGTGGTTGTGTCTATCATAAATCCTTGAGAAGTTGGGAAATGGAATAGTTCAAAGCAAGTCATCTTCCGCATTCACATCTTAGTTCTTGGAGTTTTTTTTTATATATATATAAGTTAAAAAAAAAAAAGAAAATCACATAGATCACTTATACTCCTCGATTGGGTACTCTCAAGTCACTCAATAGTGTATAGATCCTCACCACGGCATAACATGAAAGTGCCTTTTGTTTCATCCTACTACAAAGGTTTATGTGGAGCTGAGGTAGGGATAAACATGATTGCATACTTGCATTGCATATATTGTAAAGTCAAAACTAGGATCCTAAGAGAAAAGTATCATGCCCTTAGATCAAGAATGTGCATGTGTGTGGAAAATATGGATAACTTTGTTTTGCTCCTTCATTGGATGTGATCTCTCTCTCTACCTTATTATTATTATTATTATTGAGACATGGCTATCATAAATATACATACTTGGACCTTCATGTGTCCAACCTTTTTTTTTTGGAGAGGTGGGTTCTACTCACCCTCGGACTTGTGTCCATTATTTCCTCTCTTTTTTTTTTTTTTTTGATACTTTTGCATAGCTAATGTCTCTTTTCACCATCTATATATCTAGAGAGATCACAACTTAAAGCATAGAGCATTTTGATGGTGGAACTGGGAAAAGGGATGTAGTGCGTGCTTCTAGTGTAGAAGTAGCATATAGATGTGGAGTGTACGTGATCTTGATCTTGGGAGCATGATATAATCCTCAACAAGGGTCACTAGATTTGCCAAAACTCAATACAACCGCAAGTAGCGTATATGGGGCGCCGAACATGTATGAGTAATGCATATGGCTTTGGTTGGTATTTTCATCATTGAGGAGTGTGTGACACTATGGTTTTATGTTTTTATCAAGACAAATCTCCAAGTACCTTGAGTAAAAGAGGTTGATGCATAAGCTCGAACTATATCACAAGTCACAACATCTTAGTCAATATGACTTTTCCCTAATAATGTATTTTTCCCACAAACATAAGTTTGCACAAGAAATAAACTTTATGACAGATTTTATCTTCAAGATGTCATGAAAATGTTACTTCTTCAAAGTTTTATTTTCAGGTGCTTCTTCTAGTTTTATATTTATAAATTAAAAAAAAGGGATAAAACGAATAGATATAATCTAAAATGAATAGAAAAATGAGGGGATGAGAATTGCAAACCAGTGGGGAATTGTCCCGGATGCCGACAATGGGCCTGGGGTCCAAGGTGGCATCGGCCGATGCCACTTTTGGAGCTACTGACAAATCGGCCACCGTGGTGCTCTTCCTCTCATCTGATAGATCAATCCTGCACTGGCGGTTTTCCAATTCTTGAAAATTGATTGGTCGGCCGACCAACCTTTTGTGGCCGTTCAGGCTCAAATTTTCACAGTGTGTTCTTGATGCGAAGGTGATCAACGTGGCAGGGTCCAAACATTGTGATCCTTCTGTTAGGTGGTCGGCCGATGTGCCTCTTATGGCCATTCAGGCTCAAATTTTCACAGTGTGTTCTTGATGCGAAGGTGATCAACGTGGCAGGGTCCAAACGTTGATATCCTTCTGTTGGTGGTTGGCCGATCACCCCCACACTGGCTTTTGCACGGCCCGAGACACATCGGCAAAGAAAACATCAGTGTGCGTGTGTTCGCTAGTGGAAAAACACTAGCAGAACTCAAATGTTTATTTTTTAGAGATTTCATACGATGGACGTAACTCAGGCACCTCCCTATGTGGAGACCGGGCTCAAGGCATACCACATGTGTGTTTTGGCATCGTGGACTGCATTGGCCAACCTAAGGTCACGTCGACCGTCACATCCTGATGCCTAGGTTGGTCTCTAGTAGGGGGTTATGGCTAGTGGAGTCACATCAATGACGTCCATGATCATGATGTCATTTTGATGTATGTTAGGCGCTATGGGTTTATGGATGGACCCTTGGGTTCCTTACCCAGATCATTGATGGGCGCCAAATGTGGTGGTGGGTATGGTGATGGTGAAGAGAGAAGTGAGGGTAGAAAGGCTTAACGAGAGAGTGTGCCAACGACTCCCGTTTGACTCCGAGCTCGACGCTCCTCCATCAATGATAGGGAGGCCTCTCAACATTAGGTGACCAATTTGGTGTGAAGTGCACAGGTTGGCTCATGCACCAAAACACGAAGTCGAACCAATGGTCTAGACGTGTTCTATAGTGTGTCTAGAACATACCTCACCTGCCCCTCAAGCCAAAAGGCTCTAGTAGGGGTCGGGCCGATGTGCCAAGTTGTGTCCCGACCCATCCTAATGGTCTAAGCATGATCACTATGACTTCCTATACTCATCTCTACGCTCTCCTCTACATATTCACCAAAGTTAGGCCCTATTGGCCACTTTTAGTGCATCGGCCGATGCACCTTTGATGGCCAAACATGCTCAAATTTTGCATGGTAGATACTTCAACTATGTAGATCTAGAAGAGCTAGTCAAATTTCATATGCAAAACCACAAAAATAGGACATGTGGTTTCAGTTTAGTTAAATCATTATTGAAAGGGTACTTTGTCACGTCATCTTTTTGGCTATGCATATGAACAAGAAATTAATTTGCTAGCCACTTACCTCAAAGAAGTTGTCATCATACTTGTTGATGATGAGGGATGGCCATCTTGATGTTCTAGCATCTTCAATGTCCTAATAGCTTGGGTCTTGGGTTGGATGTGAGGATCGTCTTGTCTTTGGAGTTGAACCCTTTAATCATCTTGCCATGGCGTGTCCATATTCTTTCCTAAAAGAGATTAGCGGACAACACATACCCAAAGGAAGCAAAGTTGGGGTAATGGTGTTATCTAGCTAAGGGTGATATTCCATGCTACAAATATAGGTTTTAGTATTTAGTAGAGATCAACTTTCCCTTGTTGGAGTATCAATCATTTATTGTTCACCAAACATTCTCGTAACTTACGCTAAGAACATGAATCAAATTTTGCATCCTAATTCTATGCAAAACATCTTTTGGTTCAAATAATCAAACTTGACACCATGTCTTGTTTGATTAAGGAAGGGCATTTAACCTAAGCACCATGCTTAATTTAAATAACCTATGAGAGCCTTGTATACATTACTCTCAAACCAAACATGTTTAGAAATGAAAAGGTCTAACAAGATTCATTTGCATAATTAAGATGAGACATTAATGGTGAACTAATGATACATTTTTTTATGACTAAGCAAAGTGAGCAAGACATTATGCAAAAAGCAAAGTAGAAACAACTAAACAACACATGAAGCATGTCATGAGTTCTTTAGAGACTTCCATCCCCCACACTTGGATTTTGTAGCGTTTGATGCAAAGCAATACCAAGTGTAGGTGATGGAGTCCTCCATCGAACATGCTTTGCCGGTGTTTAGATTGATTTACCTTTGTAGTTCTATCCTTCATTATTTTTGTGTAAACCCCGAAAGGGTTAGTGACAAAAATACCCGAAGGAAACTTTCACAATTATGTCTCAAAGATTTCTTTTACGAGTCATTTGACAACTTTTATTAGTGTGATGAAATCTCGAGTTGTCTTTAGGAAGTGCTTGTTTTAAGACATAAGCTTGTCTTTGGGAAACCTCTAAAAATCTCATATTGGTGATAGCGTTTCCCCTCCAACACCAATCTTTACGTCACGCCAAACTACTATGAGATTTGGAATGCTTATGATAAACATAAGCATCTACAACCATGATTTCAAATATTTTATGGACAAGGAACAATAGTGGGTTGTAGCCCTTATGGTTGGTGGTGGTAAAGTGGAGGATATATTTGGAATATTTATCAAAGAAGCATGAATTTTGAAAGAAGGGTAGAAAATAGCTTCCATGATCATCCTTGATTTCTTTGTTTTCAAGCTCTAAAGTTGATGTCTCATGAATTTCCATAGGTAAACACTTTGGTTTCTGTCATTCCATGCCTATGACATTCCATGGTCATCTCACCGTCCCAAGACTTCTCTTGGATAGAGGGGTCTCGGACTGAGCTTTATAAGAGGATGAGCAATTTCTTCTTCATGACTATCTGAGTCCTCCTGTAGACTTGGATGAGTCACGGGGATAGAAGAGATTGACTTGAGCTCATCCTTTGCATTCCTAGAGTCATTGATCAGGCGATCATCGACTCATAAGGGAAAGTACAATGGGGGTGCTCGGGCGATAGATTGGTTTAGAATTGGGTCTTGAGAATATATCGGTTGTGGGCATAGAAGGGAAGAGGCTAGATTCTTCTTGATGTTTTGATTCTCCTTCTATGGGCTCACTCGACATTTCTTCAGCAGACTTATGCCCCACTTGAGGTTTTGAGATGTAAGATGATGATGATTTGGGATGCTTTTGACGAGATCCTTTATTTAGGGATTTAGAATGGTGTCTCTTTGAAGGTCCCTTTTGGAAATGGTGATTCAAGGTGTTCCCATAATCAGCAAAATCAGGAAATAGATCCTCTTCGAATTTGTAAGGATGTTTCGAAGGTTGAATTTCTTCTTCCTTCGCAATCTGGGGTATTTGTGGTTCAGGATTGATGGCAGGACTTTTGGATAGGAATGGTGGTGTTTGTGCCATTGAGATCTCCTTTTGCTTGGGGATTGGGTTTTCCTCTAAAGCTTCATCGTAGATGTTAGTGTAAGGGTGTTCTCAAAGATCCTAGAGAGAACTTTCTTCCCTTCACTAACAGGGAGACGCAAGAAAGCTCCCCCAGAAGCTATGTCAAGGTTTTGGGCTGATTCCTTGGTAAGGCCGCAATAGAAATGTTGCAATAATGCCGGTTTAGAAATACCAAGGTCAGGGCCATATGATGTTGAATCGGTGATACGGGCCCGTGCTATGCCCGGATATTCCTTTTCCTTCTGTTTAAAGGATAGGACCTCTATTCGAAGATGGACAACACGGGAGATAGGGAAGAAGGTAAGACAAAATTTGGTTTGAAGCTTTTCCCATTCTCCTCCTATACTCTCTACATAGCGAGCATACCATTGTTTAGCTTTTCCCGTTAAAGAGAACGGAAAGAGCTTCCAACGAAGGGTATCTCGTGTCATGCCCTCAATGTGAAGACATGAACACAATTGCTCAAACTCACGCAAATGAGCATAGGGGTTCTCATCTTTGTCCCCGGAGAAAGGTTTTTCCTGAACCATGGCTATGAAGCCTGGGCGAAGCTCATAGCTAGATGTATGGATGGGTTGTGATGATGGTGGAGGCTCCAAACAAGCGCCCTTTGGAGCGGCGAAATGGGATATGGGTGTTTGGTTCATTGTGGAAAAGGAAAAAAAAAAAGAAAAGAAAGGTAAAAATAAAAGATAACTCCGGACGACCCAATTCAATGTTAAGACGGCTACCGTTCCCGGGAACGGCGCCAGAAAAGCTTGTTGACAATTCTTTAGTGTTACCACTAAAGGACTGATACACCTAAGTATGGCAACGGTAAACCGCAGCGCACGGCCGTCAGTGTAGCTTTTCACCAGGAGTATTCCAGGTATCGATTTCCACGAGGAACGTGAAGTGAACTAACAAAGAATCAAGACTCGTCCTATGATGACACAAGGTGTGTATTTGGTAGTTGAGTTGAGAGGTTTTCTATAGCTATGATATCTGGATAGGCTAGGTAGCTAAACGTGGCTTTATCGACCCTCGGACACTTGGAGGCGTGGGTGATAATCCGTGAATAAAGTCACCACTACCAAACTACTATTTTACTGAGCCTTACCTTTTAAGAACTTGCCTAAACACGTGGTGATCTATACAGAGACCGTAAAGGCCGTCACTACCTTACTCGGCTATCACAATCCATCCGTGCAAAGATGCGGCATACATCGGTAAGGTATAGCCTAGACACCACGTCTACGCTAACTCTTACTATTCTAACCCTGTACTTAGCTAGGCTAGAACACTCTACTAAAGCAAAGCAATGTACCAATGAAGAACGAGTGAATAGCTACTATACTAAACCGGATATGCAAAGTATAAAAGAACTCGAGATGTATTACTCACTAGAAGAAGTACACCCAGCAGAGGTACACCTCGGAGGAGATTCCCCGATTGCACTGGGGGCTTCCTCCAAAGACTTCCCTCTCTCACTCTACTACTACACTAAAGGAGCAGGGGCTTCGCCTACTACATTGGAGTGGAGTTCTCCTTGTGGTCATGTCTTGGAAGTGAAGGGGTGGGGGTATTTATAGCCCCAAGGTGGAGTAGGGGCTACTCGGCGCCACGTCATCGATCCGCGTGACCTCTATTGCCCTCCGTTGGATCAAACCGCCATGCAACCGCCTTAAGATCAACGTGTGAGGTAATTTCAGCATGTGGACAATGTGATGGGCGGGGAGGACGTCCTTGGCCAAATGGGCCATGGTCGGCCGACCATGGTCCATGACCTGTGGGCCACCCCCAGTGCTTTGGAACATTGGCCCCACCGCCGGGTTTACGTGTCTTGAGTCCGAACTTGCCGTGACGTTCATTTTGTACCAACACGATCCATGGGACGTATTGACGGACCAATCAGGTGCCTTCTCTTGTTCCCCCACGGATTAGTGATGTGGCAGGTCGCATTGGAAGAGTTTGGGCCAAAGTATCATGGTCGGCCGATGCTGGTCCATTGGGCCTTGGCCTTCTCCAACTCTTCTAGAAGGTGTCCCCACATGTCGATGTCTCGGGATGAAATGGTCATGCATCGGCCGATGTAGGTCTTGTGGCCAAATGACTTCAAATTTTGTGTGGAAGCTTCATAGGACATGGAGATCATGATGGTGGTGTCAAATTGTCCAATGGCCATACTTGGGGTGTTGACTGGATGGTGACCAAATGTGTCATTTCAGCCAGAGTTCCACTAGTTTCACATCTGTATACAAAGAATGACATCTACATGTGGAACTAGGTTATTTGCATAAGAAATCATTGTTTATATGTATGTTAGCTTCCAAAAGGAGTACTTTGTTGACGGTTTGACTATGTAAAAACAGGGTATTTCTACCACAACAGGCATGCATACCGTGAAGGAGGCGGATATGCTTATCGCAAAAAATGGACTCTTTGCTAAAGCGGCCGGAAGAGCCGCCGAGAAAAGAAGGGGATAATTGCCCCGAGACCCATGAGGAAGCATCGTACATCAACAACAACGGGTACCATCAACAGCAGCAGGGCAATAACGGCTGGAACAACCAATTCCGACCACCATTCCAAGGTAATTCGGGCTATAACCCCAATTATAGCTCGAATCAGCCTTCACTCAAGGATCTGGTATTGGGCCAAGCCAAAATAAACGAAAATCTCAACAAAAAAGATGATGCAAAATGATAAGATCCTTGAAAGTGTGAACAATAAGCTGGAGAGTCTGTCCTCGGCTGTGAAGAACCAGCTCAACTTCAACAAGATGATAGAAACACAACCGCTCGGGATTGCTTCACACGGTGCCAGTTAACGATTCGGGCAGGATCCCGGGGCAACCCGAGACTCCGCACGTGTCAATTAACATGATATCTCTCGAGGCTCGGACAACCTCTAGCATAAGAAAAGGTCCTCGTGGACTCGCCGTTTGTCGCCAAGAAGGGAGACCCCGGGCGTCCCACAATTACCGCACCATTGGCCCCCATGAGTTCAACAATGCATTCTGCGATCTCGGGGCCAGTATCAATGTGATGTCCACGGTCACCTTCGATAAGATACGTGGAGGGACACTTGCACCTGCAAGTTTTGTCCTCCAAATGGCAGATCAGATGACTCGGCGACCCGAAGGCATACTCAAGGACATGCTGATAAGGGTTAAAGACGCAGTACTTTCCCACGTGAACTTCGTCATTCTCGACATGGGCCGTAAAGTGGATGTGTCTCTCGTTCTGGGGAGGCGTTCCTCAATACGACTAATGCCGACATATGTGTGGGAAAAGGATTCCTCATCTTCCATGTCAAGAGTAAGGCGGTCAAGTGCCCATTCAACGGGTACAACAAGAAGCACACCCGAAATCAACATTGTCAACCAAACCGGTGTGGTGTCTTCAAGGATCCGACTCGAAACCCCCAGAGCAGTGTGCTTCCCGCCCGCCAGCGAGGGGAAGAGTCAGCGGTCTGACTATAAATAACCCGCCCTTGCCAACAGGTAAATTAGCATTTGAAAAAAAAAAAAATATATATAGAAATAAATAAATATATATTTATAATAAAATATATAATAAATATTTTCGAAAAAACAAAACAACAAATTTTTATAAATAAAAATAAATGCTTTTATAAAAAAAATATTTTATGAACAAAAATATATGATAGTATATTTCCAAAATAATTTCGAGTATATAAAAAAAAGCATTTTGAAAATTTTTGGAGAAAATCAAAAAGTAGAAAAATCGGTCGAGACCGAGGGAACGACCAACGACCACGAACTTCTCGTGACCGTTGGCGGGCCGGCCAAAGCCCAATGGCTCGCGATCGGGCTTAGCGCAGCCGCACAAGCACCGCAACGCGCCCACGCCAATGCAGCGCAATGGCGGGCCCCGCCGCCAATGGCTCCTAATCGTTGTGACCGACTCCACCAAGTCGGTTGCGCGGCTATAAAAGGCGGGGGTGCCAGTGTGAGAGCTCACCCCTCTCATTCTCATTCTCTCTCACTCTCACACCCTCTTCCACTTGTTCTTCATTCCAATATTCTCCACAAAAATAATTTGTCAAGCAAGATCACGGGTGTGAAAGTTCATACTTTCAACTAACCCTTGCACACCCTGGGTTTTCGCGAGAGTCGTGCTCGCTTTGCGGTTGCCATGGACAAGCTCGGGAAGGCTCTTGCGGGTTTGAGGCGATCATCAAGGCGGAGCTCCCAGCATTCAAGCTCGAGCTCCCTCCACATCGACCATCAAGAAGAGGTCCCCGCACAAGAAGATGCTTTGCACCACCCGGGAGAGCAAGCTCAAGATCCCCCAAATCTACAAAGCCGATGCACCCTTCCTCGACCTCCGGGGAGCCCGGAGATGCGTGGCATATCTCCACCACGGGGATCGTGTGTTCTTGCACACACCCGAGATCGACCCGACCTCCTTGAGAGGATAGGTATGGACATCGTATTCTCAATACTTTGGAAAGCAGTTGGTTGGCAAAATTTTCCCCCTCTCGTGGAGGAAGGTTCTGCCCTTTTGACAATTCAATTTCTATGCACCCTGGTAGAGGACGAGTCAGGTATCTCCTTCCATTTATTTGGAAATTCTTATCATATTCAATGGAGAGACCTAGCTCGTCACTTAAGCTTCAGTTACAAATGTGCATTAGATCTTGATAATGCTTTGCCTGGTTTTGCGAAAAAACAGTTTTGGGAAGATATTTACGGTGCACATGAGCAGCTGGCACGTTTAAGCCTAGACATACCTAGATCCATCCTTCTTTAAGATTCATGCATCATTTGGATATCTATGAGTTTATTCCCTAGGCATGAGGTTAGATGGGTACATGATATTGAGCTTAAGTTACTTTGTGCTATTGTCAACAAGGTTAGAGTTGCTCCCGTGTGGGAGATGTGCAAACATTTTTCTGACGTTATCACCATGACCACTTCTATTACTTGCACATCTCTTATCACTCGCATCGCTTCTATGATAGGAGCACATGACAATGCACACGTAGAGTACATTTCTGTACCCCGTACCGTCGTGAGTGAGCAAAAGCTGATTCAGGGGCATCATTTGAGGTCTCTACCATCAGGAGAGCTTGGTTTTATTTTCCCTGGCTATACGACTGTACTCCGGTTACCTAACCCGGACTTACAGTTGTATAAAAGCCAGTCACTAACCTTTGAGCTCGAGACTTCTGATAGCCTGCGCAGGAAGAGTATCTCTAGCAGCGCCACTCGCAGTGCCGGGAGAACAGAGGCTGGCTCAAGCTCACATGCGCCTCCCTTCGTGCCACAAGCACCACCTGCACAGATGTTCCAGGCAAGTTGGCCCCCATACATGGGAACACTAGGGTACATACCCGGGTATGACCCTAGGTGGGAGCCACGGCCCGGACACCAGAACCAATAGGGTGGCCCGAAGCAGACCCTGCAGCTTGGGAGCAGAACAGGATGGAGCTCAGCAGTAGCTCAGATGACATGCCTCCACCAGTCCCACCACGACAGTCAGTACATGGGCTGGAGGCTATCAACATGCAGCTACAGAACTTGGATGTTCGCACAGGAGAGATCCAACAAACACTCAACACCCATGTGCAGAACACCCACCGGTGAACCGGGCAAGCACAAAGCCAATAGAGGTGGGACCAGTTCCAAGCTAGCATGGCCTGCCAGAATTCACGGCGGGAAGCATTGCGAGGCACCAAGGCTTCAACCCCCGATCGAGGGCCTCAGATAGCTTGGGGAGGACCCCCCCCCCTGTATCATTGCATTGCATTGCATATTTATTTTTCAACAAATTTTGTTTTATTTATGCATGTTTAAATTCGAGCAACCTTGCATTTATAAAAATATAAAATAATAATAATAGTAATAATAATAATAATAAATAATAATAATAATAATAATAATAATGAATAAGTAGCTCTCAATAAAATATTCCATTCTATATATATGAGCTATGAAAATGTTTTAGTTAATCCCTTGTTGAAATGATAAATAGTTGCTCTGTCTTATGTTTTACTTGTGCCTAGTTATAACTTAAATTTCTCTAAAGTTTGAGTTTAGTGGCTAGCTTTATTTCACCTTGAAAAACCTGAATCATGTGGGTTGCATAAGCTATATGGTGACATAGACTTTACTAATGACATTATTCCGAGAATAACTTGACATCTAGAGTTTTCCTTTCAAAAATCAAAATTCAAAAGTTCCTCAATGATATGCATTTCCCACCAAAGCCATATGACATGATGATATAATCATTCATGTAAAACCTTAGTCATATGCTACTTGTTTTCATGGTGAGCCTATGTCAAATTGTTGTGACCTATGTTGAGATTCTTTTCATATGCCCAAGATCAAGATTTACGTACACCCTTAAATAAATCGCCGACTCTTACACCGAGAGTTGCGCACAATATGCACCCTTCCATCCACCAAATAAACTCCATTCATTTTGTATCATGACTTCTCACCAAAAAATTCCTGTTACAAAAAGGAGAAGTATGGGCTATGCTTAAAAAAAAGATGGACAAATGTCCCAAATAAAAAACAAGGAAGTCAAGACTCATCCAAAAAAAAAAAGAAAGAAATAAGGTAGCCCATACCTCCTTCGAAATTCCACCAAAAAAGAGAGTCATGATACCTGAGTGCAAAATACAAAAATTCCACACACTTTGCACATCTTGATCTAGGCCTATGGCCGCCCTCCCATGTGATCCGGTTTTTTTGACCAAGGCAACATGACATGATACAAGTATGCCATTCTCTTTATCTACCCAAAGCTCCACAAAAGCCTTATATAATTGGTAGGCAAAAGAAAGGCAATCTAAGCCTTTGGTGAGGAACAAACCACATACATATTGAGCGATCGAGATCATTTGAGGAACTACTTTCTTTGCAAAAATATTTCAAAAACCTCCGGATTGATAGTTACTCAAAGAATGAAAGATAAGCAAGTCTGTTGATCCATTCTAACTTGCAACCGCTCAAGATTCGGAGACGGCTCAAAAGCCCCACAACGACCAAGGTAATAAAAGGTGAATAAACATGCCATTTTATTCAAATTCTAGCGTAAAAATTTTGTTATAAGCATGGCACCTTTAAAACATAATCGGCATAGAAGCAACTCCCCGATCAACAACCAAGTCCTAACTCTTGCTCGAGGACGAGCAAAGGGTAAGCTTAGGGGAGTTTGTTGACGGTCACTAACGACATATTTTTACCGTCAACATTCTACCATTAAGGGGTGAAACTATACATTCTCATACTCATATACATTTCTTATTGACATATTTCCACTTGTAGTGTAGAAATATCTATTTTGCAGGAATTAAATAAATACAAGTGGAAAATACAAGAAAAGGCGTCTTCCCCGAAAGCGTGCTTCGACAAATCATCCAACCCAAGGAAGAGGAGCCCACCACGAAGTAAACCGGGCCAAGCAACCAGCACCAGCCACTTTTCAAGCCCAACACCGCACACCCGCCGAAGCTCGGGCCTAGCCGAGCCCGGCCTGGGTGAGCCTACGCCTGGCGCGCCACGTCAAGGCTGGCTCCTACCCAGCCCAACTTTGGCGAGGCGGTACATTAATTGCAGAGGAGGGCGGTGCGCGTGGTCAGCTTGCGGTTCAATGAACATGGACGCCGGGAGGAGGTCGGTTTGGTGGAAATTAGCACTTTACCCCCTCTCTCACTTGTATAAGTAGGCCTCCTCTCCCCCTCATTCTCACACACCACTCTTGGAGTCCTACCTCACACTCCACACTCTCTACCTCACTCCTCTACCTCTATCTACCTCTCTACTTCTTCTTCTTCTTACTTTCTTGGTTAGTCTTGGAGTAGAAGAGCTACAAGGAGGGCTTGTCTCCTAGAAGAAGTGCTTCTTGGTAATACATCTCTAATGGAGAATTCTTCTTGTTACAAGTCCTTATTCTATTATCATAGTCTTACATCTAAATTAGAGTATAGTCATGAGTGTGATTTGATCTTGATATATGAACTAGTATATAGTTTGTGTGTCTTGCTCATAACATGCTCATACTGTTCTTCATAGTTCATATTGCTTACATGATTAGAGGTGGGAAAACGGTTCGTTGTTCCTTCGGGTTTGCTCATGTTCTAGTCCTGTCCATCCGTAGGGGTGGGGATCCCGACATGAGTAGTTGTCTTGTATGCGGGCATGGTGCCCTGGATGCGGGAACCTTTCGAATATGACGGCATGCCATGGTTGAGGGGTAGGCGGCGGTGGTAGTGACAGCCTTGTCCGTCCCTTTGTAATCCCCCATGTTCGTATGTTGTGTAGGAGTTCAGAATGCCTCGGGGTAGCGTGCACTACCCGGGGGTCTCCCTATTATCCTAGACCTAACCATGCTTATATCATATATTCATGTGACTCTAACTATATTTATTTGTATTGGCTATGACTAGAATTAATCTACTCCGCTTAGGAACATTCATTTATTCTTTATCTATTTTCTTTATCCTTTGAGGTAGCTCTCTCGAAAGTGTGTGTCACACTATCTTCAAACCATATTGTTTACCCCCTCGCATGATCAAGTTGGTCCATTGTGTGTGTGTATCCTCGTATTCGATGCCATGCTAGCTTCTTACATGCATGCCTTCCTTTTGGAAAATATAAATAACGATACCCTGATAATACTTCCGGGTGAAATGCTATAATGATAGATCCGTGCGCTTGCGGATAAATATCTATTAAGGCAAGATCTATCAACCACCGTCCAACAGGGGTCACTATTGGGATCTTTGATCCCAGCAAAAGATGTTGTGGGATGACGGTATTGATGTTTCTAGTGTAATCACCGACATGGTGGTTGCGCTTTAGGAATGTCAACATGCATGTCCGGGCGCCGTTATTAGAGATGGGTTCTAAACCCCTCGCTTCTAGTGATCGCGTTAAGAAATGTCAACACCAGCGACAGCCTCCATCCATAGCCGTTGGTGATCTTCTCCGAGCCAGAGTTGATGATGTTCGCGGCGAGGGAGCCGAGGCACGTGCTGAGCCGAAGTCGTTCTTTGAGGCTCCTCGGTACCGCTGTAGGAGCCATTTCGCATATGTACAAAAGCACACCTGTGGCAGAGATCTTGACATTGACGATCCGGCTTCATATCAACACGATTCGAACCCCGCAACCGCTACACCACAGCTCGATGGTTATCAACCAAAGCGCAACTTGATTGACGTCGTCAAGAAGGCTTTTCCCCGCAAGCGAATCGAAGAACACCGACAAGAACAACTAAACACGCAATCTGATAATTGCAAATATATATGAAGCGAATGAGAAAGTGGGTTCAAGAACTTGGTTCCAAAGAACTAATCGACGCAGTGGAGGAGATCAAGAACAGCGGCCCTGGATCACTGAAAAAGGAATCATCTTCACAGTTACAACAAATCGATCAAAGTTTCTCAAAGGAAAACTCGAACTAAACAAAACCTGACTCTAATGTGGCAAAGGCTACTGAGTTTATAGTAGAGGATGACGCTAGGGTTGGGGCATCCAAATGGAGGTGCCCACAACATGGGCTTCGGACCGACACGATACATGGCCAAGTTGGCCCAAAACAGGTGATGCAGCACCTTTTCGTGGTCACACAAAGCATGATCCACAAACATTTCGGAGCTGCGACCAGAACAAAAATGACGGCCTCTTCATCCCCTTTCCAACACATCCAAGAACGCCCCGTTTCGATGTCGTATGAGGGAGATATTACCAAAACCATGACGGGGTGTCTCGCTGAATCCGAGGTGGACGTGGCGGTGAGTTGGGGATGAGATGCTAGTTGGGGAAGACCATGGCATCTGCGTGTCTAGCATGGAGATGTCCTCATCATCCTCCCCTTCTTGGATTGGATTTGTCCTCCACTCCATCCCATCATCAACGAACTCCTGCAAAAGGTTAGTGACAATGGGCAATGCACAATGTTGACAAAGCATAGTATAACATGGTGCATCGGGATTATCACATAACATAGCAGTAGCAGAAGTTGTAGCAAGAAAACTACCTCTCTTTAACTTAATCCCATTGTTGTTATCAAGGTCTACTGGAGGTTTGTTTTTAATCTGATAGTTCCTAATATCCGTAGGAGATAAAGGCAGCAATGTAATTTTCTTGTCCTTATGCATGAGAGTGTATGTATTAGTTCTACCATGGTGTAAAGCATCAGTATCAAATTCCCATGGACGGCCTAATAAAATTGAGAAAGCTTGCATAGGTACAACATCAAAATCAGTAGAATCATGATATGAACCAGTGAAAAGTTATTGCACGCTGATCTAGTTACCTTACTCTTACCACTATCGTTGAACCATTGAAGCTTATATGGATATGGATGTTGTCGTGTGGTCAAGCCAAGCTTCTCGACCGAATCTGAACTCACCAAGTTGTTGCAACTCCCGTTATCAATGATGGTGAGAACATGACAACCCTGCACAATAAGATACATGTGGAACAAATTGTTGTGCTGGATCTTCATCTCTTCCTCATGTCCCACACGTGTACTCAACACACGTTGCACAAGAAGGCTAGGATAGCCCACTGTGGCAGCCACGGAGTCAATGGCGATGACCTCCATTTCTTTGTCGCCCTCGTCCGAATCTGCATCAATGTTAGTAACAAGGGCTAAATCATCTTCAACATCACTAGCACTTACATATCCATCCTCGGTAGCAATGAATGCACGATGACTAGAGCAATCCTTCATGACATGTCCCACCCTTTGCATCGGTGACAAATGATTTTGGAGGAGCAGGAGGAGCTAGGAGAAGCACCTGGAGAGACACCTGTCTTCGGGCTGTTGGTTCTACAAAATAGGCAATTTGCTTACCTCGAAAGAAGGCGCAGTGGAACGGACAGTGTAGCAAATAGGAAACATGGGCATCTCTTGTTCGAAATGCTGATGGGAATGTCTCCCAGTGTTGGACCGTAAAGACGGTTGTTGATGGCGTCCTTGTACTTTCTGTTCTGCCTTAATAGCAAGATGATACAATTGGGAAAATCTAGTCCATTCTTTATAATCAAGAATATTCTGTATTTCACGGTTTAAGCCACCAAAGAACCTAGCACTAGCATCTTCATCATCTTCATTAATACCACAACATGCTAAACCAATAATCAAAGTCCGATAATATTCTTCTACTCCTTTATCACTGTTGGCAAGCTTTAGCGTTACCACTAAAGCCCCGATACACCTAAGGATGGCAAACGGTAAACCGCAAGCACACACGGTTGTCGCTGTAGCTTTTCACCGGGAGTATTCCGTATCGATTTCCACGAGGAACATGAAGTGAACTAACAGAGAATTAAGGTTCGTCCTATGATGACACAAGGTGTGTATCTGGTAGTTGAGATGAGAGGTTTTCTATAGCTATGATATCTGGATAGGCTAGATAGGTAAATGCGGCTTTATCAGCCCTCGGACACGGAGGCAGTAGGCGAAAAGTGGTGAATAAAACCACCGCTAATCAAGCTACTATTTTACTGGAGCCTTACCTTTTAAGAACTTGCCTATAAACATGTGGTGATCTATACATAGACCAAAAGGGCTGCCACCACCTTACTGGCTACCACAAACAATCCGTGCAGCAAGTGATATATACTGATAAGAACAACCTAGACACCACGTCTACGCTATGCTTATTACTCTAACTGTGATCAAAAGCTAGAGCACTCTACTAGAAGTAAATGAATTACTTAAAGTAAAGCAATATACCAGTGAAGAACGATTGAATAGCTACTATACTAAACCAGATATGCGAACTATAAAAGAACTCAGAATATATTACTTACTAGAAGAAGTATACCCGCAGAGATACACCTTGGAGGAGATTCCCGACAGGGCCGGGACTTCCTCCAGAAGACTTCTCTCTCTCTCTCTCTCACTCTACTAATACACTAAAGGAGCAGGGCTTCGCCTACTACATAGGAGTGGAGCTCTTCCTTGTGGTCATGCCTTGGAAGTGAGGAGGTAGGGAGGTATTTATAGCCCTAGGGTGGAGTAGGGGCTACTCCAGCGCCACGTCATCGATCCGTGTGACATCCCCTCTTGGCCCTTGAATAAACCGCCTTAGAATCAACGGATGGATCAAACAGTCACGTGGACAATGTGCTGGGCATGGGGAGACGTGGCTGGAGGAGTGGGCCCAGGTCGGCCGAACACACCTGGTCGGCCGACCCCACTCCCTCTGCCCTAGTGGGGTCTCCAGGTGCTGGAGATGTCGGTCCCACTGTCGGTTTCTGCGTCTTGTGTTCGGAAGTATCTGTTACGTGTCTTTTTCACCCTCATGATCCATGTGAATCTTTGATGGACCAATGAGAGTGCTCCCCTTGTTCTCCCACGGATTGGTGACATGGCAGGTGACATGGGACGACCGTGGGCCGAAGTGGGCAGGTTGGCCGAAGTGCCTTTTGTGGCCAAATGACTTCAGATTTTGTGTGAAAGCGTCATAGGACGTGGTGATCATGATGGTGATGTTACATTTTCCAATGTCCATACTTGGGGCATCGACTCGATGGCGACTAAGTGTGTCGTTTCGGTCAGAATTCCTCCAAATTCACATCTACATACAAATAATGACATCTACATGTGGAACTAGGTTATGTGCATAAGAAATCATTATTTATATGTATGTTAGCTCCCAACAGAGTACTTAGTTGACGGTTTGACTATGTAAAAACAGGGTAATTCTACTGTCAACAAGATCCCCCACACTTACATCTTTGCTTGTCCTCGAGCAAAGGAAGGAGGTTGAAGTAAGCATAGACATAGTATTTCTAAGATATTGAACTACCATAAAGATTATTTCAAAGCTTTTCCTATGTGAGTGGGATCTATGGTTGTGTCTACCATATATTCTTGAGAAGTTGGGAAGTGGAACAGTTCAAAGCAAGTCACCTTCCAATTTCATATCTTAGTGCTTGAGTTTTTGACATGAATTTTTAAGAAGAAAATCACATAGATCACTTATACTCCTCAAATGGGTACTCTCAAGCACTCAATGGTTTATAGATCCTTACCAAGGCATAGCATGAAATTGCCTTTTTGTTTCATCCTACTTCTACAAAGGTCTATGTGGAGCTTAGGTAGGGATAAACATGATTGCATACTTGCATTGTATATATTGTAAAGTCAAAACAAGGATCCTAGGAGAAAAGTATCATGCTCTTAGATCAAGAATGTGCATGTGTGTGGAAAAGATATTATTTTGCTCCTCTATTGAATATGATCTCTCTCTATCTTATTATTTTGAGACATGGCTATCATATATACTTCCTCTTTTTTTTTCTATACTTGTGAGCATTCTTTTGTGCCCACTTTTTTTTTTTCAACATTTTTGCATAGCTCATGTCTCTCTTGGCTAACTATATATCTAGAGAGAAATCACAACTTTAAAGCATTGAGCAATTAATTGGTGGAAATGGAGAAATGCATGTGCGTACTTCCAAAGTGTAGAAGTAGCATATATATGTGGGGTGTACGTGATCTTGATCTTGGGAGCATGATACAATTCTCAACAAGGGTCACTAGGTTTGACAAAACTCAATACAACTACAAGTAGCATATATGGGGTCCTCGAACATGTATGAACAATGCATATGGCTTTGGTAGGTATTTCCATCATTGAGGAGTACGTGACACTATGGTTTTATATTATTTTATCAAAACAAATCTCCAAGCACTTTGAATAGAAAAGGTTGATGCATAAGCTAGAACTGTATCACACGTCACAACAACTTAGTCAATATGAACTTCCTATAAATATATTTTTCCCACAAGCATAGGCATATGCAAGAAATAAACCTTATGATATTTTTATCTCTTAAATGTCATGACAATGTTACTTTTCAAAAAGTTTTATTCTTGAGTGCTTCTTCTAGTTTTATTTATTATTATATTTATTTATTTATTATTATTATTATTTTAACAAAAGATAAAATAGCGTAAAAAGCTAAAATAAATAGAAAAACAGAGGAGAGAAGAATTGCAAACCGTGAGTGGAAGTGTCCCGGATGCCGACAGTGGGTCCAGGGGGTCCATGGTGGGGTTGGCCGACCCCACTATTGGAGGTCCCGACAAATCGGCCTCCGCAGTGCTCTTCTTCTCATCCGATAGATCAATCTCAGATCGATCGTTTTCTTATTTTTTTGAAAATTGTTGCATCGGACGACGTCTCTTTTGTGGCCGCTCAAGCGCAATTTTTACGGTGTGTTCTTGATGGGAATGTGATCATCGTGGCAGGGGTCCAAACATTTGGATCCTTCACTTGGGAGGTCGGCCAACCTCCCCCACACACTTTTTCACAGACGGTGCGACACATCGGTAAAGAGACGTCAGTGTGTGTGTTCTGGCTGGTGGAAAGACACCAACGTAACAAAATCTTCATTAAATTTAATTTTTCTTTAGGCACATTTACATAAAGGAAATTAAACAAAGCAAAATATGTAAAAGGGAAACCTATTCTAAGTGCCTAGCTTATTTCTTTGGAATAATTCATGGAGAGGGTGGCTCTAATGCCTCCTCATGGCCGACAGCGTTAGCAAGACGTTTGAGCTTCGCACATGTGCCGATGCGCAATGTGCGAAACTTATCTTCTAACTCCCAACGGTTCATATGGAGTTCAGCTACCTTTTCTTCTAACTCCCTATTTTTCTTCCTAAGAGACGCTACTACTCCTAGGAGGCGATCCATATCGCCCTCATGATCTTCATCTTCAAACCGCCCGGCGGACCGTTGATGGATGGCGGGTTGCTCGTCCGCCGGACCGTCTTGGGGGTGTTGATGGAGTTGAAGGAGGGAGCTGCGTTCCGCTCCTCGGAGGTGAGCGGTGGTTGGAGCACCTTCCCCTTGCCTAGCCCAGTTGCCATCACACGCCGATCCGATGGGGTGGGTGGCGTGTAGGACAAGGGGAGGCCGGAGGTGCCCTCCGATGGGACGAGCAGCCCCGGGCGAAATGGGTGGCACCATCTTGGGCGCCAATTGGCCCGTTGTTGGCCGCCTTGGAGTCGTAGAACATGGCTTGGACATCCCCAACGTGGCGGCAGGGGTCGGGCGACGCCCCCGGTGCGACCGGGCGTCATGGTGCACGCCGGCCGACCAAGGGTCAGGTCGACAGACACATCTCGGGCGCCGGTGAACACCGGAGGTGGCAAAGATGGCGATCAGAGTCGCCTCGATGACCTCCACTGCCATCGAATCACTGGGACCTTCCTTGGAGTGGTCTCTCACTATGGCTGTGCCCGTAATGGGATCTACCAAGGGTAGGCGGAAGGGATTGTCGAATTGGGGGACCATGGGCATCTTTCCCTTGTCCATGTTCTTGGTTGGGGCCATGGATGGGTTGAAGGTAGAGGCAAGGAGTCTTTGATGGCAGGAAATGGAGAAGGGAAGTGAAGGAGAAGAGAGGGGGAAGAGGAGTTTAAGTAGAAGTGTGCGCCAACGTCCCTTGGTTCAAATCCGAGGTGAGACGCTCCTCTAACCGTGATAAGGGGTAATATTAACGTTAAGTGACCGTTCTGAGGCAAAGTTACCACTTCAGCCGATGCATCACTTTTCGATCCAGTCGTGCCAATGGTCTAGATGCGTCCTAGAATGCGTCTTATCCGCAAGCCCAAAAGTTCAAGTTGGTACTTCGGCCCATGTGGTTTCAACTCAATGAGTCGGACCTGTTTGCTGGGACGTCATCTAGGGGCTCTTCTCTACACATTCCACTGGTCCTTGGGTCCAGAAGACCCATACACTAGGTCAGCCAACGTGGGTTCGACTCAATGGGTCGAAACCAATTGCTGGGATGTAATCTAGGGACTGGTCTAGACACGTATCATTGGTCCGTGGGACCAAGAGATCAACTGACTAGGTCGGCCAACGTGCCAAAAATTGCCAAAGTGGTCCAAAACTGGTGTGGTAAATGTTGTGACTATGTACATGAAGGAAAGCTATTTACTTTTTATGTGCAAGCTCGAGAGTAATGACATGTAGATTTTAGTTATATTAAATCGGTATAGGCATAAGATCTATCATGTCAACTTCTGGTTCAGGTAAAGAATGCTCATGAAAAACTTTAAGACGTTAACCATTTGCTTAAAGACGTTGTCGTCATCGTCCTGAAGCGTGACGGCTCCATGAGTCGAGGCGTTGATGACAAGGTATGGTCCTTCCCATTTGCTTCTGAGCTTTCCATGACCGAATAGCATGTACCTTGAGTTGAACAAAAGGACCTTATCTCCGGGCCTAAACTCCTTTAACTTGATCCTTTTGTCATGCCATCTCTTGGTTCTTTCCTTGTACATTCTGGCGTTATGATATGCTTTTTCCCTCCATTCTTCTAACTCGAGATTTGCATTTTTCTATTCATCCCTGCAGCTTGCAAATCCATATTCCATTTCTTGATAGCCCGATGGGCTCTGAATTCCAACTCAACGGGCCGGTGGCAAGTCTTTCCGTATACAAGTTGGTATGGGGACATACCAATGGGTGTCTTGTATGCGGTCCTATATGCCCATAGTGCATCAGGTAACTTGCTGTTCCATGCTGTACCCATCACATTTACGGTCTTCTGCAGAATGTTCTTGATTTGTTTATTGGAAGTTTCTGCCTGGCCGCTTGTTTGTGGGTGGTATGGAGTTGCTACATTGTGCCTTATGCCCTACTGCTTCAGAAAGTTGCGGAACCTCTATCGGTGAAGTGGGTTCCGCCATCGCTATCACCATTCTTGGAGTGCCAAACCTTGGGAAAATGATTTCATAGAACATCCTCCTTGAGTTGGCAAAGATCTGCGTTCGACGGGTAGTGCTTCTACCCACTTGGACACGTAGTCCACTGCCACCAAGATGTACCCATACCCTTGTGATTTGGGGAATGGTCCCATATAATCAATGCCCCACACATCGAATAACTCGATCTGAAGGTTGTTTGTGAGTGGCATTGCATCACGGGCATTGATGTTCCCATGCTTCTCGCATCTTGCACATTTCTGGACAAAGTCTTGAGTGTCCTTGTACATTGTTGGCCAATAAAAACAACTTTGCCAGATTTTTGCATGGGTTCTATATGCTCCATAGTGGCCTCCATATTCTGCCCCATGACATTTCTCCATGATCTTGATTGCTTCATTCATTGGGACACATCTCCTCAAAGATTCCAAAGATTGCGGACTCGGTATAAGTATGGCTCATCCCAAAGATGTACTCTACTTTCCCCAGTATGAGCTTCTTCTTGTCTGCCCCTGGCGGTACATAACCTGTGACCATGAAATTAACAATGTTTGCGTACCAGGGGTTGGAGTTCGTGACTTTGAGGAGTGTGTCATCTCAAAGGAAGTCGTTGATGGGAAAATCCTGTGCGTCTTTGAAATGCATTCTAGACAAATGATTGGCAAATGAAATTTTCTACCCCCTTTTTATCTTTTTATTTCAAGACCAAATTCTTAGAGAAGTAAGATCCATCTTATTAAGCGAGGTTTAGCATCTTTCTTAGTGAGTAAATATTTCAAAGCAGCATGGTCAGTGTAAACTATTACTTTTGCTCCAACTAAGTAAGATCTAAACTTATCAATAGCAAAAACCACAGCCAACAATTCTTTTTCAGTAGTTGCATAATTTAATTGTGGCCCTGTTAAGGTTTTGCTAGCATATGAGATTGCATGATGTTTCTTATCCTTTGTCTGGCCCAAAACAGCACCAACAGCATAATCACTAGCATCACACATCTCAAAAGGGAGCGTCCAATCAGGGGGTTGTATGATTGGCGCAGAGACAAGTGCTTTCTTAAGGTAGTAAAAAGCATCTAAGCACTCATTATTAAATTCGAAGGGAGCATCTTTAGCAAGCAAGTTTGTTAAAGGACGAGCTATCTGAGAAAAATCCTTTATAAAACGTCTATAAAAACCTGCATGCCCAAGGAAACTATGAATCCCCTTGACATTGGTGGGAGGTGGAAGCTGCTCTATAACTTCTATCTTAGCTCTATCCACCTCTATACCACGTTCGGACACCCTATGTCCTAGCACTATGCCTTCCCGAACCATGAAATGACATTTTTCCCAGTTCAGGACTAAGTGCTTTTCCTCGCACCTTTGTAAGACCCGGTCCAGGTTCTCAAGACAATCATTGAAAGTTTTCCCATAGACGGAAAAGTCATCCATGAAAACTTCTATGATTTCTTCTATCATATCAGAGAATATGGACATCATGCACCTTTGAAAGGAAGCAGGGGCATTGCATAGACCGAAAGGCATTCGTCTAGCATATGTCCCATATGGGCATGTAAAGGTGGTCTTACTCTGATCATCAGGATGGATAGGTATTTGATGGTATCCCGAATAACCATCAAGAAAGCAAAAGAAAGAGTGTTTGGCAAGCCGTTCCAACATTTCATCAATGAATGGCAATGGGAAGTGGTCTTTCTTAGTGGCTTTATTGAGTTTTCGGTAATCTATACACATCCTCCATCCCGTGACAGTTCGTTGAGGAATTAGTTCATTCCTCTCATTTTTGACTACTGTCATTCCTCCCTTCTTTGGCACTACTTGCACGGGGCTTACCCATTCGCTATTAGGAACGGGGTAGATTATACCCGCATGTAGTAATTTCAAGACCTCTTTCTTAACTACCTCTCTCATCGCATTGTTTAGCCTCCTTTAAGGCTCCCTAGAAGGTGCGAACTCAGGATCTATAGGGATGCGATGGGTGCAGAGAGCGGGACTAATTCCCTTGAGATCCTGAAGAGAATAGCCTAGGACAGATTGATGCTTTTCTAGAATGGTGAGGAGTTTAAAGGTTTCCTCCGCAAAAAGCGCATCGCTAATGATTACGGGGGCTTCTCGGTCACCATTAAGAAAAGCATATTTAAGTCCAGAGGGAAGGGGTTTGAGTTCTATTGGAGGTTTTGGTGGTGGCTCGGATTCTTCCAGGCTTATTGGTTCTTCTGGTTCAGCTTCTTCCTGGATGAAATCTTTAGCGATCACTTCCAGATTGGGCTGAGAAGCTTCTAGAAGAGATGCAGCCATCACTTCCTCCATTGGATCGGGCTCGATATGGTTCTAACATGGCGTTAGTAGAATTGATGAATGGGACTGAGAGCTTAATGTTTTTCCCGAGACTGACATCTAGGCTCCCCTCATGATGTTTGGCAAGAAATTTCATGAGCGGGTGCCCAATCAACAGGTCAAATTCCTCTATATCAAATATGTAAAAATTAAGGAGGATCGAAATCCCGTTGATTATGGTTGGAACGTTTTGTGCGATCCCGCAGCTAGCTACAAATTGTCCAGAAGGAAGTTTTAGGAACTTATTGGTTGAGCATAATGGCTCTTCACCTAGGAGGCCATTAACTAGAGATTTGGACATAACGCAAACTCCTACGGAGGGATCATAGAGAGAGTCTAATGCTGTTCTATTGATAGAGCATCGGATGGTTGTGGAAAATAAAAGAAGCTGAATTACTTCAGACGTACTTTCGGCTTCCTCGAACCACTCTGAGCTCCTGATGGATGAAAGCTCTTGAACCGTCTCCTTGAGGTAGCATTCCTCAAGTTGAGCTGTAATGTGTAGGTTCGGTGCTTTTGCAGCAGGAGACCTCTTCTGCACAGGTTGATTCGAGGCGTTTCCAAAATCGGAAAACAGATCATCCTCGATATCAAAGAGAAAATTTGGGGGTTGAGTTTCCTCGTCCCCTATTGGCGTTTTGGGTTCAGGCTCGATGGCTAATTCTTGGGATGATGGAGATGTAGGTTCAGCTATCGAGGAGTCTATTTCTAATTTGGGGATAGGTTCCTCCTCTAAAGCTTCATCATAGACGTTAGTGTAGGGAATGTAGGGAGTGTTCTCCAAAATTTTGGCGAGCATCTGTTTCCCTTCACTAACGGGGAGATACAAAAATGCACCCCCTGAAGCATTATCAAGGAGTTGGGCTGATTCCTTGTTAAGACCGCAATAAAATTGTTGCAATATTGCCGGCTCAGAAATACCAAGGTCAGGGCCAGATGATGCTAAGTCAGTGATACGGGCCCAGGACGTGCCCAGAGGTTCCCTCTTCATTTGTTTGAAGGCTAGGACCTCCATTCGAAGATTGACGACACGGGTAATTGGGAAAAAGGCAAGACAAAACTTGTTTTGAAGTTTTTCCCATTCCCCTCCTACACTCTCTATGAATCGAGCATACCATCGCTTGGCTCTTCCCATCAATGAGAACGGAAAGAGCTTCCATCGAAGGGTATCTCGTGTCATGCCCTGGATATGGACACAGGAACACAATTGCTCGAAATCGCGCAAATGTGTGTAGGGGCTTTCATCTTCGTCCCCGGAAAACGATTTCTCCTGAACCATCGCTATGAGACTTGGGCGAAGCTCACAACGAACTGCCAAAATGGCATTGGATGATTGTGGCGGCTCCAATCTAGCGCCCATTGGAGCCGCGAATTCAAAGATAGGTGTTGAATCCATTGATATTTTTTTTTTTTTTTTTATAAAAGAAGGAAAAGAAAAGATAACTTGGATGACTCAGTTCTAGTTAAGACAGCTACCCATCCCCGACAACGGCGCCGAGAAAAGCTTGTTGGCAAGCTTTAGCGTTACCACTAAAGCCCGATACACCTAAGGATGGCAAACGGTAAACCGCAAGCGCACGGCTGTCAGTGTAGCTTTTCACCGGGAGTATTCCAGGTATCGATTTCCACGAGGAACATGAAGTGAACTAACAGAGAATTAAGGTTCGTCCTATGATGACACAAGGTGTGTATCTGGTAGTTGAGATGAGAGGTTTTCTATAGCTATGATATCTGGATAGGCTAGATAAGTAAATGCGGCTTTATCGACCCTCGGACACGGAGGCGATAGGTGAAAAGTGGTGAATAAAACCACCGCTAATCAAGCTACTATTTTACTTTGAGCCTTACCTTTTAAGAACTTGCCTATAAACATGTGGTGATCTATACATAGACCGTAGAAGGGTCATCACCACCTTACGGCTACCACAAACAATCCGTGCGGCAAGTGATATATACCGATAAGAACAACCTAGACACCACGTCTACACGCTATGCTTATTACTCTAATCGTGATCAAAAGCTAGAGCACTCTACTAGAAGTAAATGAATTACTTAAAGTAAAGCAATATACCGTTGAAGAACGATTGAATAGCTACTATACTAAACCGATATGCGAACTATAAAAGAACTTCGTAATATATTACTTACTAGAAGAAGTATACCCGAGAGATACACCTTGGAGGAGATTCCCCGACAGGACCGGGACTTCCTCCAGAAGAAGACTTCTCTCTCTCTCTCACTCTACTAATACACTAAAGGAGCAGGGGCTTAGCCTACTACATAGGAGTGGAGCTCTTCCTTGTGGTCATGCCTTGGAAGTGAGGAGGTAGGGGGTATTTATAGCCCTAGGGTGGAGTAGGGGCTACTCCAGCGCCACGTCATCGATCCGTGTGACATCCCCTCTTGGCCCTTGAATAAACCGCCTTAGAATCAACAGATGGATAAAACGATCCACGTGGACAATGTCTTTGGGCATGGGGAGACGTGGGTCGAGGAGTGGGCCCAGTGCCGGCCGAACACACCTGGTCGGCCAACCCCACTCCCTCTGCCTATATGGGGTCTCAGTCTTTGGAGATGTCGGGTCCCAATCGCCGGTTTCGTCTTGTGTTTGGAAGTATCTGGTTACGTGTCTTTTTCACCCTCATGATCCGCCCGAATCTTTGATGGACCAATGAGAGTGCTCCCTTGTTCTCCCACGGATTGGTGACATGGCGGGTGACATGGCACGGCCGCGTAAACGAAATGGGCAGGTTGGCCGAAGTGCCTTTTGTGGCCAAATGACTTCAGATTTTGTGTGAAAGCGTCATAGGGCGTGGTGATCATGATGGTGATGGTACATTTTCCAATGTCCATACTTGGGGCATCGACTGATGGCGACTAAGTGTGTCGTTTCGGTCGAATTCCTCCAAATTCACATCTACATACAAATAATGACATCTACATGTGGAACTAGGTTATTTGCATAAGAAATCATTATTTATATGTATGTTAGCTCCCAACAGGAGTACTTAGTTGACGGTTTGACTATGTAAAAACAGGGTAATTCTACCGTCAACAATCACCTTGTTTTAAAGTTTGCGCTTTCAAACGTAAATCACAAAGTGGTAATAAGGAGGAACAAAACAAGATTTCATGCATTGCTTTAAAGCATTCCAAGTTTGAGGTACAGCAGTAGCATTATTAGCATTGCAAAGGTCATGCCACCAAAATAATGCAAATTCAAGAAACTCACTAGTAGCGTGCCTAACTCTATGCTTAGCAGAACTTGATGAGAGGCAAATTTTTTGATCAACAAAGAATTTCCCGGTTTAAATATGCCTCGAGGATCGGCGTTACCCAAAGCAAAAGGAGGCAATGAGAATTTAATTTTACCAAAACGATCATTATTACTACCATGGTTGCGATTACCTCCGGATACCATGACGATTACGGCGAAGACCTTCTCGCATCGCAATTACCATCATCTGCATAAACATCATCTTCATCATGGTCACCAGCACCATGTGCGGTGTGGTCGGGCGTGGCTGCTCAGGTTGGTGTTGCTCAACATGTTCAATCTGAGTTACCAGATTGTTAATGTTGCGTGTTAGCGCATCGAATTGCGTGGTCATGTATGTGCGCTGCTCATTAAGAAGTGTTGTAAGCTCGGCCTTGGACACACACTCATTGAAGTCCGTTGGACAGGTCACTTCCCGACATGGTTAAAAGACAGCAAGAGACAACAGCCAAATATTATCCCTAGCAACTAACATGACCGGGTGGTGGTGGCGAAAGTGGATTGCAATATCACAAAAGGCTTACCACCGTCTTGCAAGTGTTCTTCCCAAAGCCAAACAGGCGGTACAATCGGTTGGTGGGCTTGTGGTGTAAAAGTTGCAGAGGAACATGTGCCGACAAGTATATGTGGAGCTACAGGTAGGCGCACAATATGACAGCAAGGATTAGCAAATAACAAATGCAGATTAGAGAGTGTTCAATCCAGATCCAAAGTACAAGTCACAAGTGCTGGCTAAGACATGCCTAGTCGTAGCGCAACAAGGTGAAACAAAAGGGCGATGGATAAACAGCACAGAACAAGCACACGGTAACACTGCACGCATATTTTGTCTTTTTATCAGATTTTTGGCGGATGTGTCCCAGGTATCAAATTTTTTTATTTTTTTACTATTTTTTATATTTTTTCCTGGGACAAGGAACATAAAAGATGGAACCACAAAATTTTGCACCAGCAACAGAGGTGTGATGTGGTCTACAGAAAAAACAAGCACGTTACGTGAAAAGCGCAAAAAACTTTGAAGCACTTTTTCTATTTTTTCTCGATTTTTTTTTTTTTTTTTTAGAATGGATTGATCAGCAAAAAAGTTATGCCTGTTTTACCGACAAGTTATGTTTTTCCGAAGGAACAACCCAGCGTAGTTAGGTCAAAGCGTCCCCTAAACTCCAACACCGATCACAACCGGGAACAATCTTCCCCGGTACTAGCAGCAATAGGTATTCGCTAGATGATGTAAGGAGGGCTGCGATGCAGGCGAAACAAAAGTGGTTGGCAACCTATATAGGGTTTGCACGGCGACGAGAATTCACACAAGGCGGCTAATGGGGCAAGTCGAGTAATGTGGGGGCTTTGACTTATTGTTTGGGAACGGTGGATGGGATAGCGGCGGAAAACAAAAATCACAGCAATGGGCGATTGAACTACGACCATGAACACATCCCAAACAAGCAACAAGACTCGACCACGGACACAAACTCAACAAAGTGAATTTGAAACGAAATTGCAAAGGCACAAAGGGCGATAGGACAGTGGAAATTGAAATAATTTTGGGCTTTTTTGTGGACTGTAGGTGATGAACAAATATGAATGTAAGGGGAAAACATGATTATATCTGATACCAACTGATGAGGCACGGACCGATCTTCCGTGAGGTAAGTGGATAATTTCGATTGGTGGAGATCTCAACGTTGACGATCCGGCTTCAAATCAACACGATTCGAACTATGCAACCACTACACCACAGCTCCGATGGTTATCAACCAAGCGCAACTTGCTTGACCTTGCCAAAAAGGCTTTTCCTGCAAAGAACACTGGCAAGAACAAATAAATACGCAAATCGATAATTGCGAATACATGAAGCGAATGAGAAAGTGGGTTCAAGAACTCGGTTCTAAATGACTAATCGACACGGTGGAGGAGATCAAGAACAAGGGCCCTGGATCATTGTAAAAGGAATCGTCTTCAAAGCTACGATGAGTCGATCAAAGTTTCTCGAAGGAAAACTCAAACTAAACAAAACCCGACACTAATGTGGCGGCGGCTACTGAGTTTATAGCAAAGGAGGATGCTAGGGTTGGGGTGACCAGCATGGAGGCGCCCACAACTTGGGCTTACGGCCCGACATGATACATGGCCAAGTTGGCCCAAAACAGGTGACACAACACCTTTTCGTGGTCACACAGCATGATCCACGAACGTTCTGGAGCTGGGACCAGAACCAAAACGACGGTGTTATCGTCCCCTTTCCAACGCAACCAAGAACCCCCGTTTCGATGTCGTATGAGGGAGATATGACCGAAACCGTGATGGGGGTGTCTGCTGAATCCGAGGTAGACGTGGCAGCTGAGTTGGGGATGAGTTGCAAGTTCGGGAAGACCATGGCGTCTGCGTGTCCAGCATGGCGATGTCCTCATCATACAAGGAATGGAGTCATTTCGAATTTGTATTCATGTTACATCTTAGGATTAGAATATTGGGGTGATTCAAGAAAGGAGTCATTATTAATTTGTGTTCATATTACATGTAAAGGCTTTCAAGGCTTAACAAACCATACGATGAATTTGACACCGAGGAGCGTGTTATATACTTATATTAGTATGTTTCAATATATAATGATATCATGCTTATGAAGGATGTTGGCACAAGTGGTGTTATTGGGACAAGGCATTTCCATATGGGCCAAGTCCACTAGAAGTGGTCCAACAAGTGTTAGTGGAGTGACCTGTAAAAATCCAACACCCACCAAGGGTCTCTTGTATATCGTTGTTGCCAATATATAAAGCCAAGTGCAAGAGGACAATGGGGACTCTCTCCTTCCAACCCAGCTTCCACTCTCCAATCCTCTATCCTACCTTGACCTGTAAATCTAACCCCCACTGAGGGTCTCTTGTAAATCACCGTTGCCCTTATATAAAGCCAAGTGCAAGAGGACAAGGGGACTCTGTTCGAACAGGTGTCAAATAAAGTAGATATGAATTTTTTTTTTGTCATGTAAGACTCTTCATGTACCTTTTGGTTGTAGCCTCAAATTTCTATGTATTGTTTGATCATTGTATTAGTTAGCCCAGGCCGCAGCCTGTTTCTAGATCCGCCATTGACCTCATCTAGTATGACAAAATACTATGATACTACTACTAGTGAAGAGATCAAAGCAGTCAAGTCTTTGCACCGGAGGAAACCCCAAGATTATTTACTCTTTTTGTTTCCCAAGACGATCTCATCACAGATTACGAAGTAGTATCAGTAGCACTAGGTCTGATGACAGTGTAGTATATCGGAATCCAACGAATAATATTACAAGCAAACTATAACTCAAACCTATGAGTTTTGACAAGGAAATACAAATAGCATGCATAATTAGACATCGCAATGGACCAACCCATATATCAACTAGCAAGGAAAGGGACCTCACAAACAATCTTTTATGTGTTTTATCTAAAATGGCATGCAAGATACAACAAGCGAAATAGGCTGCACTGTGAATAAGCCTCCCTTCCAGCAGCAGGGTTCTTTTCACATTTTTATATATATCCGTGGAGCCTAACAATTCAAATTAATTATACACACAAATTTCAAACAGATAAATTTGGCTGATTTCCTGAATTCTAAAGAGTGCGTCTTCCTTTCTGATTGCTGGATAGCAAGCCAAGATCAAATTCACATTGAGCAAAGCAAGATCGGATTACAATAATGCTACTTTTCACTACATACCAGGGGAAAATTCTAGAGCCAGCGATTTGGTGGGGAAAATAATTTATTACCTATGATTATTTCAACAGTGATACGGGACATCCTTCTAGCGCAATGAAAATCACAGAGATAAACAGGGCTGGAATGGAGGGTCCATTAACCCAAATCAACATACACAGAGATCCCAGCATCCCAAGATTAACGTTGTTGCACTGAAAATGCATTTGTAGTTGAGCAAGAACAAAGAACATGCGAGAATTCACAGTGCGGACAAGCTGGATGAGAGGAGCCCATTCCCCTTCGAAAGAACCCAATCTGTTGAAGGTCATTGCACGCAAATTACAAGGGGAAAGAATATCAGCCCATTCCTCTCCAAAAGAACCCAGTGTGATTATTGCACGGAAATTCTAGAAGTAACGAATATCTAGTGGTTATTTGCACGGAAGTTCCCAGAACTTAAAGCCAAGCTGATGATACTGGGAAAATGACGAATAATCCCGTAGTAAGAGCATCCGCAAAGAAACTTGGAGGAGAGAAGCGGGGATACCCTCTTCTCCACGGCAGCAGGAAGCGGCTCCTCCTTGGCGCACGTATACTTGAGCCAGAGCTTGATGGGTGGAGGGCTCAAGTTCTCGTTGCCGCCCTTCCAGTGGTCCCAAGAAACAGGTGGATCCTCCCGGGAGGCCATGGCGTGCGGGGTCGTGGGCTTGTTAGAACATTTATATTTTGCCATCCTTACAGATGCAACTCAGCTCTGTCTCACTGACAAGTGGAGCCACATGAGTCATGACATGTGGGCCATGGCGGCAAATTTTTTTGCCACTCACCCCGTAAGGATGGCAAATCTTTAAATATGCTGGGCTTGTTGGGAGCGAAGGCTTCTTGTTCCTCGCACCCTCTCTCTGTTTTTGGCGGACCTTTGTTCAATTTCAATTTTCAATCGATTTGGTTACGGTTTTGTAGCAAGGGGGCTGTGGAAATTTTATAGAGCGGATGCGGAGGCGGCGCTCGGGTTGGGCGGGCCGGCCGAATGGCACGGGAGCGATTGGGCCGCGTGGAACGTTCTGCAGTCTATCTGCTCAAGAAAGAAATATACTAGTTCTGTTATTATGGATAACTCCAAAAAGTTCGTTATACCTTTAAAAGCATAGAGATTATGGTAAACAAATATTGTCTAATAAATTTTTTAATTAAATCTTGAAATATTGCACCCCCTCCGTTCCAAATTGTAAGTGGATTTGACTTTTTGGTTCATCCATTTTGCTATGCATGTAGACATATTATTATATCTAGATGCATAGCAAAATGGATGTATCAAAAAAGTCAAAGCATTTATAATTTAGAACTGAGGGAGTAACTCTCTATTTTGTTGTGCTGGCTAAAGATGGAGAGTAGAGTTGACGCATTAACATTATTTAAATGTCTACATAATTCTCTATGTTGTTGCTAGCCATTTGAACAGGCTAAAGATGGAGCGATTTTTTTTTATTCAAATGGCTTTCTTCACCTAACATTATTTGAGAGTGAGTCTAAGAAATACATGCATGTGTTGTAACGGGAGATTTTTTTTTTTTTTAAAAAAAGGCATCAACGGGCGCAAGGATAGATGGAATGTTGGATATCTTATATTTTACCCTTTTACATAGGAGTCATTTCTGTGTGAGCCACTGAATCTTCACAAAATGATCCACTATGCCAAAATAGCACAAAGGAGACACCTTAATAAGTGACTTCAAATTGAACCGCATCATTAATGTTACATTTGTGACGTTAATGCATCGCTATTAGTTGTCACCCATGGCCAGGATACAAAAGGCGTCAATAATGACAAGTTATCAGAGACTCGTCCCAACTAGACGTGTCACTGATAACGACCCTTGTTATGAGTGACGATTTTACCAAGACAAGTCACTAATATCTAGATATGCCAGTAACACTTTGATGGAGTTGCATCACGGGCAGTCCAAGCACACTATTCCTTTGGGCCAAAAACTTGCCAGGCCCAAACGCTTTCTTCCTAACCCTAACTCCCCGCTTTTCTGGTCGCTTCTACCTCTCTCACTCTCACGGCCTACGACGCCTACCTATGGCACCCCTATGTCTCCAGCCGTCGGCCTCCTCGCCTACCAAGAGCCATGGTGCCCCCTCCTTTGCTTCATGACACTTCACCCTAGCCCAACCTCCAGCCCCTCGTGGTGCGTCGTCACAGCCGAGGCTCCTCTCCAGTAACAGCCATGATGCCTCCTCTAGTCTTCATGGGATGGTGCAACAACACTTTGATCCATGGCAGCGGCGGAGGCGCTTCGTATCCAACCCCCGGGCCTCCACAAGAGCTCGATAGTTTACTCCCCTGCTCGTGACCTCGCCGCCCATGCACGAAGGTCGCTGCCTCTGCCGCTTCTCCCAAGTCTACAACAACAATGATCTAGATCTCCTCCCTCTAGGTCTCCTCCCACGCCCATGCATGTGCTCCTATTCATGTTGGTTGCGGTCACAAGAACAGTCTATCTTGCCTATCTGCAAACGACGGTCGAGGTTGGGTTGGGTGGCGGCAGCTGGTTGCCCGAGTCTTGGTAGTTGGTGAAGGACCATGGCAAATCGGGGGGGGTAGGCAACATAAAAACTATTTCTCTAATTATCACCTCTTTTTCTAATCTTAGCAAAACCTACGCAACCAAATAAACTACATAAATGTGCAACTACAATTTTGGTAGGTGTGTTGCTATCTCTTCCACAAAAGAGTTATGCAACCTAGGTTCCAATCCTATCAACTAGCCTTATTAACTAAGCTAAAAAAGAGGTAAAGCACACAACCAAGGTAGCAATGTAAATGTAGAAGCTTAACCGACGTAAAGATGCAAACTTCCGTCGACAAATCCAGTATTTTTATTGAGGTATGAAGAAGCACATAAGCTTCTCCCTAGTCTTTGTTGCAAGCCCTCACAAGGGCAAAGCTCCCGGTCAGGTAAATCCGTGGATAGCTTTAGGCCTTCCCCACGCGCATGTGGGTCTCCGATGTGCCTTCTAGCAAGCCTCTCTCGGTTGCTCTCCGCCATCTCCACTATCAAGCTTCCAGCCGAAACACCGAAGGCCTTGTTCCCTCAGGTACATAGTGGCGGTCACACCACAAATACAGTTAGTTTGGTCTCATAAGACTACAAGCCCCACCTAGTACAAACATGGTGCACGCAAAGCACCTTCTCTCAAGGGATGCAGACCTCACTAGCAACCAAGCCTGAGCCCGAGCAAAGCGCATATGAGCGTGGTCTAACTAACCTAAGCACTTGTCAAAGCACATATGTTAATCACCAAGTGATCTATTAAGCCCTTTGAAAATGGAGAGCAATAGAAGGGAGTGTCGCCTCCCTTGTTATGTTCCCCGGCTTCTCCAAGTCCCAAATGGCCGGTTGGGGTCAAATATATAGCAACCCAGTTGAAACTAGCCATTGCAGGACTGCTACAGCTTTGTACGCAGGCATCGGACTGTCTAGTGCACCAACCGAACAAGTCTATTGCGTTCCACGTCAGTTAGTCATTGGCTGAAAATTCGACCATTGGGGCACTGTTCACCGTCTGGTGGCACAATAGACTTGTCCGGTGCCCTCTAGTCTGCTCCAACCACTTTGCAACCTCTCTGATGGAAAGGAACGTTGCACCTGTCTGGTGCACCAGATCTGGTGGGTTCCTTTCCAGTGTACACCGGTTTGTCCGGTGCCACCACTATTTGGCGGAGTAGGGATACGGGTATTAGCAACCATTTCTAGTTGTTGTTCCCCTCCCAAGGGTAATAGCTGCTTGTGTGGCACAGTCTTGTTCCTTTTCTTCACATGTCTTCTTTTGGTGTTCTTCATTTTCACGTCTTAGCCTCCTAGCTTCAGTTCTAGGTTGATCATACATCCTCTAGAGTCTTCCTTTTGAGTGTTGATCAATTTCCTCATGATCCAATCTTGGTGCAACTCCGCACGTGCATCCTATTGAACTACAAAATAAAGACTTGCAAATTCATTAGTCCAACTTGTTTATGTTGATCATCAAACACCAAAATCCAAACTAAATGAGCCAATGTTCCATTTTCCTTACAATCTCCTCCTTTTTCGGTGCTTGATGACAACACAGACAAAGCAAGTAAATAATAAATGAAAACTTATCTAATTACTATGATGCAATGCAAAGGAAAGTTTATATGATGCTAAAAGATACCAAAAGAAAGGAACTTTTAGAACTTATCTTGCCCTTGACAATGTCTCCTTATGGTATTATGGACTTAAGCCGCTCCACGTCGGATGAAACAGCCAAAAGCAAGCCTAGCTGCTACATTTAAACCGTTTGAACAGTTCAAGTGCTCATTTTACACAATATTATAGTTGGGCGTCAAAATTAAGTCCTGTTTGTCATGGCTCCAGCTTCTTGCCACAGTGTGCAAAGGAGCCAGAGCCAGTGAAATGTAAAAACAGTGCCTTCAGCGGTTCTAATTCGTTTTCAGAGAGAGAGAAACAGTTTCTCACTACCGTGCATGGTGGAGCCAAATCTGGAATAACCCAGAGCTCTACCTAACAGAGCCTTATATAAAATGATATTTGAGGCACCAAATATGAACTTGATACTTTTAAATTATGCTAGATATATGTGCCTGTGTGTTGCACAGGGTGCCGGCCATCCCGATGAGGCTGCTAAGTACTGGCCATTTCCGATGCGAAGTCGTGAATTGTGCAGAATTGGCTCCGACGCGGCTTATGTAGAATTCGGCGTTATAATTGTGCTGCAGAGGAACGGTATCCTGATAGTGGACATATTTGTTTGGATTATATACATACTTTTCTTTTAGTAGTCTTTGTGATCAGATAGTATACACTTTTAGTATCACCATGTAGATGATTACTTTAGTTTTTTTTAGGTGTAGAGATATGTACCAATACTCAAATGAAAGTACATTACGTCGGTTGTGACTAGATAAATTTATATATTTTGACTAAACTATTTATAACATACACATTTAGTGGTTTGTCTTATAAATGACAAGAATGCTGGTATACTCCATATTTCATTGTTAGTCAAAATTTAATATCCTGAACACTCCGGTGCATGTTATCTAGGACTAGAATGTATGTTTTAGTAAAATATAAAATAGACTTTTGAATATGAAAAGTATTGAAGTTTCTACTTAACTTCGCATAAAAGAATTTGTGGCCACTTATAACATCTAATTAGAAAACCAAAATCTAGATAACAACGGTGAAAACTCTAACAATTCACTGAATTTGTTCTTTTGTTGTTCTTTTCTCTCTTTTGATTTATCCTGTACTTGTATTTGTGGTCGCGCCACCATTAAGCCCTAATGCTGGGGTGTGTTGTTGTTTTTCTTATTTGTGGGTAGGCCACACTCTCGCCTCTGTGCTGGGGCTGTTGTACTGGTTTTAGTCCGTTTTTCAAAATTAACCGACAAAAAGGGTTTTGTCTCGCTCCCCTAAAAACGAGGCTGTTGATGAATATCAATCTATTCAGGTGGGGATTCTCTCCCCCGGTGACTTCTCAAAAAAAAAAAAAAAAAAAAAAAACAATTCACTGAAAGTAACTGGACTTCATGGTTCATGCTTTGAACTTTGATCTATAACTCTCCATGAAGGGTTCCAGCTCAACAATATTACTAATTCAAAAAAAAATCAGCTTGACAATTAAATTTCTGAATTAGGACAAGACCAACTGTACTTCTGAAGTGACGGGGAGATGCGGCGGTCGGTTAGGTAGGAGAAAAATGAGTGGACAACAGTTCCAACCATTTTTATTGAGATACTAAGATGGGCCAGGTGAGCTGGGCGTCTATTAACAGTTTCATAACTTTTTCGAATCTACAACTTTTATTTTGAAGTTTCTCCATTAAAGGTCGTTTACAAAACTTGAAATTCAAATTTGAGAAATTCAAACGTAGTTTTTCTCGACAAGATGATTTCAAATCAAAAAGTTATCAACTATAAAGTTTCATAACTTTTCTAGATTACAACTTTTATTTTTGATGTTTGTCCATCCGAGGTTATTTAAAATTTTCAAAATTTTGAAAATTCAAACATAGTTTTCATAACAAAACAATTTCAAATTAAAAAAAAGTTGTCAACTACAAAGTTGTATAACTTCTCAATATCGACAACTTTGTTTTGGTCATTTATTCATCCGACATAGTGGTAGTGACATTGTTGATAAATCTTACATATCTCTCTTGTAGTTTCATGAACTATCGTGAGATATGTAATTTTTTGAACAATGTTATTACCACTTTATCGGATGAAGAAACGACAAAACTGAAGTTGTAGATTTTGATGAGTTCTACAACTTTATGTTCATGACTTTTTCAGTTAAAATCATTTGATGTTTCGCAATGTTGTTTGAACTTGTCATTTTTAAAATTCAAATTTTAAAATATTCATAAGAAAACATGACAAAAATAATTGTAATTAAAACACAATAACTTGATAGAGCATGATTTTAGATTTTTTTAAAAAATTATGTAATTTAAAGTTAGTATGAGAGAGAAAGATTAGTTACAAGTTTTAGCCAAATTAAAAAAAGATAAATTAGAGTTCTTCGACAATTTGAAATTGAATTTCAAACAACATTTCAAGCATAAAATGATTCCAAATGGAAAATTTGTCAACAACAAAGTAATATAACTTTTTGAGATCTACAACTTTTATTAAGGTTATTTCTCTGAGATCGGTTTGAAATTTTTAAAAATTTGGTACTTAATTCTAATATTAGGTGCCTATTTAGGGGCGGCTAGATATAGAGTCGCCCCCACAAGAGAAGGCTCGCTTTGGGAACCATTTGTAGGGGCGTGAGTCAGCGCCCCACCCCCAAAAAAGGGACGTTGATGTTGGTACAAATCCTTTTTACGTAGTGACTTTTTAAGAGATCGTGGGCCCACCTCTCTTAACTTTTTCTCAAGACTAAATTTTTTAGTGTATTTGAAAATGGGTTAATCAAGTTTCGAAAATAATAATGTGTTTTAGGCAAAGTGCGGCGGACCCAAATTAAAATATGAGCTAGGGCTTACTTCGCTATGTACATACATATACAAAATCTACCCATATACCGCTCTAGTTAACTATGTATATGTATGCCATATCTATAATGTAATGTCACATAACAATTATGTTCTAATATATAATACAACAAACAAAAAGGTATAGAAGAAGTTTAAACATAATTACCTTTTCCAAGAAGAACACATAAGGAGAATTTTTGTTCTACTAGTAAAAATGCCCGTGCGTTGTTATGGGAGTAATTTTTTAAAAAAATATTATTTTTTATATAAATTGCTTTAGTCAAAATACAATCATAAACTATTAAATTGATTCTCGTGAAATAGTACACTTACTTTAGAACAAACATATTAATGGCTTCATAACTAAACAACTGGAAAGAGAAAAGAAATATAATATTACATTTTTGTTCTTAGTAAACTCACCTAGCACATGAAAATGTTAGCATCATATCAGGCTAATCACATCACCGCTCTTTCATGCTTCTCTTATTTCTGCTCCGTCCTAGCCTTTTAACGATTTCACGTGAGCAGCAGCACACTATCTCTCTTATGGTTTCTATTTATTGTTACATGGAAATTAAGATCTTCCTTATTCATGATTAATATACTTAAAAATTAAAAAGTGCATTTTTATATTAACTAAAAATGAAAGCTTATTGAACCTATTATTTTGGGCGCACTTTAGAGGGAACAAATTTATGCCTTAGTTGAGAAAGTACCTTTGGGCCTTGTAAACCTACCTGTAGGCCCAACTTATATAACTGAAAGCTCCCTCAGCCGTTGATGTACATCAGACGTCCAACATTTTCTCTTCCTGAACAAACTGGTGATCTCACGCCCTCATGAGTTGTGCACCGCCGGTACCCAACCAGACCTGCGGGGCTCCTCCAGTTCGCGTTGTTCAAGGCCTTCTCTAGCAGCTATTGCTTCGGCTAGCTGTATGACTCTGTTTTTTTTTTTTTTTTTTTTTGAGAATGCTAGCCGTATGGCTCTACCACAGATGGTTCCAATAATGAAGAAACACATGATATTTCATAAATTTTAGGGCTGCAAGTTATATGATTCTAAATCCCATTACAACGACGATTTCCTTTCCAGCTTTGCTTCCAGCTGCTTCATCGATGGCAGCACCTGCACCACCTCTGAAATCACAGTCTGCTGCTATGCCATCCTATCATTTAAATGGAGACGTTATGCACTCACAATGCGGACTCTACCATAGAGTCTAAAACTATTTATTACCTTGGGTAACGTGGACTTGGAGTCCAAATAAGACTTGGAGTCTTGTTTTTTTTTCTCTCTTCCATAAATATACTGCCACATCAGCGCCACATCATTAAAATGTAATAAATATGATGATAATAAATGAGTTTAGACTCTATGGTAGAGTCTGCATTGTGAGTGCCCTAATAAACATGGAGAACTGAAAGCAGAAGAAAATAAATGAGCTGGTTTGAAAAGAGCACAAACATTTTGGAATTCTTTTTGGAAGCTCAAGCTTGAACTCTTCCGGATTATCTCTTTTTTTTTCCAACCCACCAGGCTTTAGAAAACACAATCTGCATATCCGATGAGCAGGCAGCATAGCTGGTGAGATTTCGGTGGCTTGAAGCGAATTTGGCAGCGTACAAATTGCTATGTAGGTTTCATTTAAAATAGCTATTAATTACGTTGGATATTAACAACATCTCAAGGGTCAACGTTGTAAACAAAACATACTCACTGACCAGACTCTCGAAGACGTCCTCACAGACTGCCCTTGGCCGACCTGGTCATCTGCAGCGTGACTGCGTGAGGTACTTGTTCTTGGGGTAAACGTGCGTCCCGAAGAGCTTCATCCTTCCCCTGCAGGTGAAATGCAATGTAACCACGACTCATCCTCCGATCCTCAGAAAGGGGAAAAAGAATGCCATGAAATTTGCAGGTCAGGTGAGGTGAGGTGGCCTGAAACCGTGAATGAAGTGTAAATGATCGAAGCACCTGTGGGAAGTCGAGGTAGAGCACGGGGTTCTTGGTCCCGAGGTTGGCGAGCTCCCCGACCCGCCGCCCGAGGCTGCTGGCGCGAGGAGGCCAGGGAAGGAGAAGAGGTAGCGGTTTAGGTCGTGCGCCCGGGCGCGACGACGCCGCAGCCCTGCAGGCGTGTGACGACTGCTGACGGCGCGAGCGGCGCTGCCCGGCCGCTGGGCTGGAGCAGGCCGTTGGAGAAAGCGAGCGAACGAGGCGGGCGACGCCTCCGGTCTCGGCGTCTGCGGGCGCGGGCGGAGGAGGCCTTCTTGACCATACCACCCGCTCGGCCCGGTGTAGGGTTTACGGGCCGGGCAGGGTTCATAGAATTTTGAGTTGGGGAGGCATGCCGAGATAGGAGGAGATCGAGCCGCGGCGAAGCACTTTGATTCGAGTTCCTGCCTAGGATGAGACGAACACGAACAGGGCGCTTAGGCGCATGCGCGGACTCCACGAGAGGCAGACGGAAAAGCAGAGATCAAGAAATTTTTCTCTCTTTATTAGTAGGTATAGATATAGTCTAGAAAATTTACCATACAACAGATGATCAAAAGGAAAAAAAAGCATAGACAGCCCGTAATTAAAATTAATGAGTAAGTGACAAGTGAGCGAATATGTAAAAAAATGTCAAACAACATTGTACGAAAACATACCATACCCTATAAGAATTGATTTTGCTAGTCAGATATCAATCTCTATCTATTTAATTGACCAACAATTGGAGCCACCGACCTCCTGAGCTGCCGTGCGAGGGATTGAGCGAACAACAAAGAATTCGCTGATGGAATGTGCGTGCGCCGCTGGTCCCTCCAACTTGCCTTGCGCTAGTGTCATTGGGCCAGAAAATGGGCCAGAACCATTGAGGACTGGGGTTGGGATGGGCCTTATTTGCTACACAGCCGAGCAGGACGCATCTTCTTCAACCTGACGCACCTGTCGTCTGACGCTGCGCTCGTTGACTCGCTCGACGGACGCCGTCGCCGGCCAGACTGAGGGGTACCAGTGGAACTCGCCGGAGAGGACCTAGGGAAGCTGCCCAAGCTCGCCCTGTAGGTCGGTCCGCCTCTGGTTTTAGGAGACATGGACATTGTTTTATCCATCTCTGCAATTCCGAAAGGGTTATTTAAAAAAAAAAAACAATTTTATAATATAGTAGTGCAAGATGATAGATTTTGATGTTGTCACAAGACTGAGATTTTAAAATTTTCCTGTTGGAACCCTTTAATTACTGATGAACGTTCCAAATTCTTATTATCTCAGTTGTTTTCAGAGCTTGTCAGTCCCTTGCAATTCATCCAACCCCACAACCCTCTTCCAAAACCAGTGCTCCCTCCACACCTTCCCAATCTGCTCAATGGGCATCCCCTTCGTCTCCGGCAAGAACAAGTACACGAAGGCCGTCATCACGACGATCCAGCCGGGCGAAGAAGAAGAAGAGCCAGGCCCTCATCCGGCACAGCATGGCGAGGAACCCCTGCGCGATGAAGATGGTGAAGACGAACCCGACGCCACCGTGATGCTCTGCCCGCCGACCGGATCTCCAGCGGGAACACCTCGGTGGGCACCAGCCACGTCATGGGGCCCCACGACCAGCTGTACCCGGCCACATACACGCCGATGAGGACGAACAGCGCCGCCGCGTAGCTGCGCGGCATCCCGCCCTCGTCGCCCAGCTTGGCCGCCATGACCGCGCCGATCAGGACCTCGGCGACCAGCATCTGGAGGCTGCCGGCGATCAGCAGCGTGCGGCGGCTGAACCGGTCGATGACGAACATGAACACGACCGTCGACGCCGTGTAGATGACCACCGTCACCACCGTGGACAGCAGCGCCAGGCTCTCGCCCATCCACACCGTGCGCAGCAGCACCGGCGCGTAGAATCCGATGGCGTTGATCCCGTTCAGCTGCGTGAACGCCGGCATCAGGACGGCGACCACCAGCTGTGGCCGGTACCGCGGCCGTGAAAGGATGAGCCGCAGGCCGTGGTCGCCGCCGCCGCCGCTGCCCCGTGCCGCCGCGCTGTTCGCCGCGATGATGTCGTCCAGCTCCGCGTCAACCGCGGCGGCATCGTCCGTGCCTCTGATCTTCTGCAGCAGCGCGCGCACCCTGCCACGGTCCTCGCCCTGCTGCACCAGGCTGTTGGGCGTCTCCGGCAGGAAGACGGCGCCCAGCGTGAAGAGCGCGGCGGGGACGCCGGCCAGGCCCAACGACAGCCTCCAGCCCCAGCCGCCGGTGATCTTCTCGGCGCCGTAGTTGATGATGTTCGCGACGAGGGAACCGAGGCACAAGCTGAGCTGGAAGCCGTTGCTGAATGCTCCTCGGTATCGCGCAGGAGCCATTTCAGATAGGTACAAAAGCACAGCCTGCAAAATTTTCGTTGGATTTTCGGCAACAAAGCCATCCTTGCGTTTCAGCAGATTGGATTTTCGAACAGAAATTTAACCTACATATAGACATTTTCAAATGCGGCCAAAATTAGAATTCAAATTCAGCCGCAAATTTGGCCTGGCTTCAATTCTTTTCGGCAGTGCTGAATGTTGCAGGACTACCGAATTTCGTCAGATTCAGCATGGGGAATTTGTAGTGGAGAAGTCTGACCTGATTCGCGAACCCGAGGCCCACTCCGAGGAGCGCCCTGCCCAAGATGGCCATGTACACGTTGACGGCGCCGCCGCTGACCGCAGCGCCGGCGAGGAACGCCACACCGCCGATGATCATGGACGGGCGGCGGCCATGCCTAGCCGTGAACCACGACGAGAGGAGCATCGCGGTGAGCAGGCCGGTGATGTAGAGCGACGACGTGAAAAGCGTCAGGAGCTGGCTGTCGAACTTGCAGTAGTTGCTGACGCGCACGTCGCCCTTCATCCGCCGGTACACGTCCGGGAAGAACTCCTCCAGGAACGACCCCATGGATGACACGCCACCTGAGCAAAAATTCTTTTAAGAAGCACTTTCGATTCGAAACCCAAATTTGAAGATGTTGTTAGTTCTTCATCACGATTTTATTGAAGGTTCGGCAAAAGTTAGTGGTGACTAACATGTTTCCGGGACATGAATCTGAAAAGTGAGGTCGTATTCGTATACCAGAGGTGCCGAGGTCGTAGCCGAAGATGGCGCCGCCCATGGCCGCGGTTACGCAGGACAGTGCCACGAACTTGGTGATTCTCCCACCGTACTGATGACCATCGCCGCCACCGCCGCCATGGACGAGACTGACGGCCATGGTTGGCGGTTAGCTTAGCTGAAGGTGAGAGCTTGGTCAGTGAACCTTGGTGGCCATGCTGTTGCCGTTGTGTTGTCCAGCTGTTGCCATCCGGTCAAGATTCGATCGTGCCCTTTTGGAGCTTTGCAAAGCATGTGCCCGCCGTCTACATCTTGTTTGTTTATGCTTTTGGTACTAATATTCCAAGGCGGCTCTTGACTTATTTTTAGAAAGGACGGCAAAAGCTTTGCCGCGATTTCTATTAGACGAAAAAAAGAAAAGGTGCCAACCGGTTTTTTGACTGAAACCGGGTCGGGAAAAACCATACAACCGTGGAGGGTACCTACTCCACCTGCACACCTAGGTACCAATTCAACTCAACTCGCGCCATAAATAGCGCCCACTCAACTCAACTTAGGGAGTGTTCCACTCCACCTACCACTTGTTGCAACAACTCACACAACTGCGAACCACCTAAACAACTCAACAACGCGGATGGAAACAAGATAAACAAGAAGCCCCCTCGGTTGGATTGGGTCATCAACACGAGGCTCCATCATCGCCACTTTCGGTCGGATTGGGACGCCGACCGGGAGCCACCACGAAGAAAGGCACCAAGAAAAAACAAAACACATTGAACACTACGCCACCACACCACCACCACCGGGAGGGAGCCGAAGGGAAGCCGCCAAAACCGCGCCCGTCGTCACCAACGTATGAGCCGCAGCCCGCCGCAAAGCAAGCCAGTAGCTCCCTCAAGACTCCCCACCACGGGACTGTCCACCTCAAGCTGCCCACCCACAATCGTCGATCCCCCAGCTCCAACGTTGCATCGGCAGAAATTCTCGTCACGGCACCATTGTGAACCACTGATCCCGGCTACTCCGCGTGGGGGCCTCGCCTCACCCAACGCCTCACTCCACTTCCCAGGACTCAGATATCTAAAACCGCTTCAAGAGCACCACCTCTGCCCAGCCAGCACCGAGATCACGACCACCACGCGCGCCAACTCAAGATCTCCAAATACATGGCCCTCTCGACCTCCCCCGCCAACACGGACCAAGTGCTCCCCAAGCTGCAACGCACCAGCAACACCACCAGCTGACCACCACCACTGCCACGAGTCGAGGGGGTTCCCGGATCTGATGGCGTCTCCAAGGAGAGCACGACGCCGATGGCGCCGGCCGTCGCACGTCCCAATGAACTGGGTTTTCACCACGGGAACCCATGCTGCAAGGAACGACAGCCCTCAATGGTGCCCCCAACGGGGAGAACGACGACACGAAGCCGCCGCCACCATTGCCACCGACCAAGCGGCAGTAAAGGCTTTCGCCCGCCACCATTCCTGCTGCACCCTCTCATACATGCCAGCAGCAAGACCCCATCAAAACCACGCCCGGCGTCTCCCGGAAGAAGCCCGACACCGCTGGCGCCACCTCGACACCCGGCGATGCACTGCAGCCCCCAGTCCCACCACCATGGTGGCACCGCACCGTAAACGCCGACAAGGAGAAGAAGCGAGTACCGACCATCTTGCCGCCTCGGATGCCAGCACGCTAGAACGCTCCCGGCTCCACCAACTCCCGGCCGCCATGGCCCGGATCCGCGGGAGCCGGGCGCACACGCTCACGTCATTGTTGTCCACGCCAAAGATATTTGAAAAGTGAGGAGTTCTTATCGCCCCCATATTTCGTCGCTTTCCGGTTTACGAGAATTTTATACCATGAATATCTCCTATGAATACTATGAAATTTAATAAAACATGCATGTGTGTGCAGGTTAGTAGCAAAGTAAATAACAATTTAGTTATGTTTTAGTTAAATAAAAATAAAAGAAAAGAAAGAAAAAGAAATAAGAAAAAGAAATTGAATACCTGGATATTACATTTCTGAGTTGGAGTACCTATCCGGTACTCCGTAGAATAGTTTGAGTACCGACGATTCTTACGTTTTTTAAGTTGGAGTACCCATCCGGTACCACATCGAATAGTTTGAGTACCGACTGTTTACGTTTTTAAGTTATAGTACCTATCCGGTACCCACTGAATAATTTAGATACCTAGGGTGCATTTTACTTCTTTCTTTAATAGAGATTGTTGCAACTCTAGATACACAACTGATAAAAAAAATCAATTATGCACGAAAAAATAGCTCTATTTTTATTTTCTCAAACCAAACACTTTTAGATGTACCCAAAGCGACTATAGAGTAACTCCACAAAAACCATGGCTTTAGGGACATATTTAAAAAAAACCTATGGGAATAGGGACATTATCTAGCACTACCATTTATGACACAAAAATTGCCATCAGGCGTGCGGGGCCGGCCGGGCGCACGTTGGGCGAGCCAAGCCGGCACGCCGTTGTTCCTACATCGGCCGCCGTGGTCTCACGGGCCATGCCATTGCGGGCTTCGTGCCTAGCCTACGCCCAGGCAAGGCCTATTGGGCCACCGGCTGGACCAATGGGGTCGGGCTGCCCCTCCGTGTGAGCGCCCGAGGCCTGCAAGGGAGGCAAGAACGTCCCCAGTCACCGCCGCCATCACAGCGTCGGCCAGCCGCCCGCCACGAGGAATGCTAGATCCGGTCGTCGCAACACAGCGTGCCGCTGGCCACGTGGGGACGCTTAGGTTCAGCCGCATGAAGCTGGCTGCCGAGCTTGAGGACGGCGAAGAAGCAGCTTAGTAACGAGAGATAGAGAAAGGCGGTGAGCCGGTGAACACCAATGAGGAAGTATCAGGTTTAATAGCCTCAATCACTAAAGGGAAGCTCTTAATTATCTAGGTATTTGAGAACGGCCTCATCCTCTTTTCGTCGACGGGTACATATCTATCAACTTAAGAATTCCTTCATGATATCCTACATTCCATACATGATGCTACACATGGGGATCAGAGAAAAAAATACTTCATCGGTTTGAACAAACTTTTCCCAACACAAATGCTAAACAGATAGTACAATAATTTGTTAATGATTGTATGGTCTACCAAAAACACGACAAAACAGAATATCTACGTCTTGCAGGATTACTCCAACCACTATCTTGCAGGATTGCACCAACAACTTCGAGTACCGGAACAGATTTGGGAGGACATATCCATGGATTTTATTGAGACACTACGTAAGGTGGGAGGTAAATCTGTTATCCTTACCGTGGTCGACCGTGTATCTAAATATGCTCACTTTATACCATTGGCACATCCTTATAGGGCCAGAACTTTAGCCCACATTTTTTTCTGAGATATTGTCAAACTCTATGGGTTGCCTCTCTCAATTGTCTGTTTGGGATGTCATTTACTAGTTGATTTTAGACAGAACTATTCAGATTATTAGCCGTGAAATTGTAGACGACATCAGCCTACCACCCATCAGATGGCAATAAGAAGTGGTCAACAAAATCATAACTATGTATCTCAGATGTTTGAAGGGTAATAAACCAAAGGAATGGAAGTGCTGGATTCCCTGGATAGAATTTTATTATAATGAGAGGTTCATGGCCGATAATAAACCAAACCGATCTCTTTCCTAATCGGTTTTGGGTACTTTTGGTGCTTGGAAACGCATCTAAGGCGGTTCCTAAGGGGATAAGACCCCCTTCTATATAATGAGAGATTCATGGCCGATTTGATCACATATACATCCAATCGACAAAACACAAACCCTACCTCTAGTTTTATCTCTTCCAAACCCTAACTTGTTTTTCGATGACGTTCTCGACGAATTTCGCCGGCGTTCTAGGTGGCCTTGCCGACCCTAGAAGAACCTTCGCATGCGCTCCTCCCAATAGATCCTTCCGAGGGCGTTCCGAAGCCATCGCAGCCGAGATCAAGCTCTACATTGCCTCTACTGCTCTCTAGATCGGTTTTGGTGGTCAAGCTATGGTTCTTGCTGGTAGTACAGGGTTGATCGCAACCTCGTGGGCGTCCAAGGCCCTCCCGGTGTGTTAGTGCAAACCCTAGTTTGTGTCAACAACATAGAAAAGGTGGGAGGTAAATCTGTAATCCTCACCGTGGTTGACCGTGTATATAAATATGCTCACTTTATACCATTGACACATCCATATAGTGCCATAACTTTAGCCCAGATTTTTGGTGAGAAATTGTCAAACTCTATGGGTTACCTCACTCAATTGTCAGTGTCTAGGATGCCATTTACTGGTTGATTTTAGGCAGAACTATTCAGGTTATTAGCTATGAAATTGCAGACATCAGCTTACCACCCGTCATATGGCAATAAGAAGTGGTCAACAAAATCATAATTATGTATCTCAGATGTTTGACCGGTAATAAACCAAAGGAACGAATATGCTGCCTTCCCTTGATAGAATTTTATTATAACACATCACAACCACAAATCCTTGAGAACAACCTCCTTCAAATTAGTCTATGACAAAGACCCACCCTGTATCAAAACATATAGTCCATGTGACACTACAATCCAAACAGTAGACGATTCATTGACTAAATGTGACAACTTCTTACAATAGACCAAAGCTCGCCACCAATCTGGGTTAACATGATTAACATAGACGACCAAAGCACCCACATTCGAAAATCTGTATTAACAGACGTTTACTCGGAGGCAGACACTTTGCCCACCTCCGAAAATCTGTTTTGCCCGCCTAGGAAAAGAAAAGTGTACTAGGGGAAGGTTTTTGACCGAACCGGTCGGGGAGGCCCCAGCCTGTCTTTTTTTAATTAAATGAAAGAATGGTACAGAGAATAAGTTACAGGGCATCTAGGCCCAAAGTGTACTAGGGAAGGTTGTGCGGAAGAAAAATTAGAATCCACAAAGAATAGGAGATGTGGCAAAAAAAAAAGTAAGGAAACAAATTCGACTTCATCATCAATTACACAGTTGCAAGTAAAAGAGGAATCAGATCAATTATTAAAAACTCAATTCGTGGACAACATAAAATTCAAATTTCATGTGAAAAGAAACAATGAGGATCGAATTAACCGTGATTCTAGCACTCAACGCAGGGATAACTTGTGTTTTATAGTACCTGGTGTATCCTATGGACGCCACACATGTAAGTAATGGATTTGTGAGGGATCAACTCGAGGCCATCACTGGAGCTCCATATATTATTACAACCATCGCGAGGTTGCTGGCGAGGACGGATCTCCACACCAGTGACGACAAGAATCTGGTCAGCATCAGGGCTGCTAGAGTCATAGTCAGAAGTGTAGCCGTCATCCTCGTGGAACATCCTAGCAATGGCGAACCTGCCCGAGCCCAGGTTGATAAGCTCGACCGTCTGATACTTGGGTGTATCATCCTTCCAAAGACGCTGCAGCAACGTCGGTGGCTGGTTCTTGGCCATGGCCGATAGAGAGAGCCCTGACGTCGTGTATAGCTTCGCTCTGGTGCACCATTTCCTCCAGCTTGCAGTATAGTAGGAGAAGCCCAGCCAGAGGTCGAGGTCTGCCAAGTACTCTGCTCTGCCGTCGAACGGCATCACCCAGTCGCCGGCATGCCACCACTCGCCCCTGATCGTGTCGAAGCACCAGGTGGCGCCCGCGTACGCGCACTGGGTCGACACGCAGATTGTGCGGCCGCCATCCACCACCGTGTAGGAGTCGATGACGGCGTGGTGTCTGCCCAAGGCAAAGGGCGGAGGTGGAAGAGACTGCCAGTAGCATCCCGCACCAACACGGCTGCTTCCACCCCACCGGTCCGTCGCCGGCGTGCCCAACCTGAGGACGTGGAAGCGCGCAGCCCCGTCACGCACGCCGTGCAGGACGTACATGCTTTCTTCTTTGGCGGCGACGGCGCCGCCGCCACCGGCAACCAAGACTGAGGCTTCCACGGGGCCCGCGAAATCCTGGAGGCGAGGACCGGGCATGGGGTGACCGGCGTAGTGCATGATGGAGTCACCGGCCCCGTTGACAAAGAGGATCCCCCTGCTGACGAGGCTCAAGAAGGCGGTGGACCTTGTGCGCGCCGCGGCGCTCGTCGGGTCGGAGAAGATGGCGCATGGTGGAGGTAGCTCTTCCTCATAGAGCGTCTCCTCATCGCCGACCAATCGTGCTTGGGATGCTGACGGGTAAAAGAGGTGCGTGGAGACGTCGAGGCGGTGCACCGACAACAAACCGGTCTTGTACTTGCCCGCCGCCACGATGTTGACGAACTGCCGCCCGAGCTTCGCCATCTTCGATCTGATCTCAAAGTACTGTACCTGTGTTGGCGGCGGCGCAGCTAGCGTTTTGTGGCTGCCCTGCCCTACCCTGCCAGGACCAGGACCTTAACATTAGTGGGCCGACCGAGCCCCGTTTTCATTCTATCCCTGGCCCGTGATATTAAACTAGTCTGAAAAAAATATTTGGATTTGATTATCGGCTTTGTAACTAGAAACTGTGTGCCAAAAACACTGAACAACAACAATAATTATTATTTAGAGTAATTATCAATTGGCTCGGCTACAATACTACTAAGAAAACTATATTATTTATACATATACAAAAAGAAGAAGATCTGCAGCCAAACAGAGCCGAAGAAGAGTAAAAAAAAAATCATTGCCAATCACTTATCGAATTGTTGATTAATTCAAGACGCAGGCCATTGTAGATTTCCAACAAATAAATTACAACATATAAATACTTCAATTATAGTATTATTTATAATTCGAAATAGGCATAAAAATCTTAAAATATTACTCAGTTCGACATTTTATTCTAATCTTTTTCTTTTTAAGAAAGGACAGAAGAGATAGCCTCCAGCCCCAATCTAACAGTCATTGGATCAACCACAGTCTAACGATCAACCACAATCTAACAGTTATTGGATCAACCACAAATAGCAGGAAGTGTATATTTTGGTGACGAGAACATTTACTAACGGTCATTAGATAAAGCCTAAAGGTGTTGCTACATCAGTTTAGAGCCATGATATATCTTTTACCTGATGATGACATCAGAAAGCACGTCTCCTGCAGGGATATGAATTATATGAATGTTGCCTCCACTATTCACTGCAGCGACAAGAGCTTCTAGTTTCTCAGGCTTTTCATCAGATCCAAGGTCAGCAACATCAAGAGCAACGTTGTGCTTCTTCAGATTTTTCCCTATCTCTTCAAACAAGTTCTTTTCATCTTTTACTGGGCTGCAGGGCACAGTTTTTTTTAGTAACCATAGGGGACAAATTTAGAACTCGAATGTAACGTAAGATAAATGAAACAGCACTGAGACAACCTCAGATCTACCTGCCAACAAAAACATTTATTCTCTTCTGCAGCTGCTTCTTCTTCCAATACTCGAGAGCAAGTTGAGCGTCCCGGATAGCAGCAGTCAAGTTTGCTTCACCACCAATTTTCAGCCCTGAATCCAAAACTGGATTGACTTCAATTCTTCAAAAACATGATCCCCTATGGAGCAGCCAAGTTTGCTTCACCACCAAGTTGAGCGTCCCGGATAGCAGCAGCCTAGTTTGCTTCACCACCAATTTTCCATAAGTAGCATTTTGAGCAATTTCTTATGCACAGACAACAAGATGCAACCCATGTGTTGACACCCAAAATGACTTGGTCTAAGACATGGTAAAATTCCAAACTTAGCCAAATTTTTGAGGAATAAATGCAGGCTTCTCCGGAAGTGACCGGACGGCCGCAACCGGACCGTCCCGTCATTCTTCGTGTGTCCGGTCAAATTGTCCGGTCGTCGGGTGCGTGTGACGCGATTTTAGAGCTCTCAGTAATCGACCGGATGCTCATCCGGTCATGGTTTGTGCGTCCGGTCGTGCGTTTGGTGAAGAGTCCGGTCGGTCAAGCGTCTTCGGGCGCGTTTCAGAGCTCTATGGAATCGACCGGACGCTAGTGACCGGAGCGTCCGGCCAGGGCGGTCCAAGCGTCCGGGGAACCCGCGACGGGTCATGTCCGTACGATCCCGAACTGATCTCTTTCCTAATCATGTTTGGGTCGGTTTTTGGAGATTGAAAACGTCCAAGGATGGTTTCCTAAAGGGTTAAGACCACCCTCCTCTATATAATAAAGAGGTTCATGGCGATTTGATCCCATCTACATCCAATCGACAAACACATCTACTACCGTCTTGCTTGTAGGTCAACTTCCCTCTACCCTGCTGTTCGGGCGTTCTCCATGAATTTCGTCGACACTCTAGGCGGCCTTGCTGCTCCTAGGGCACCCCTCAAGCGTCGTCCTCGACGGGTCTTCCTGCAGGTACGCTCGGAGGTTCTTCCAGCCCTCACCGAGCTCTACATCGGCCCTAGCTAACGATCTCTTGATCGTTTGTGGCTGATCACGCTGTGGTGCTCGCTGCTTTAAGGTTGATTGCAACCTTCGTGGGCGTCAAGGCCCTCCCGGTGTGCTTGGTGTGGAACCCTAGTTTTAAGTCAACACCATGATTTCTAAAAGTTTGTATTATCTGGCATCTACAGGGTGACAAAGATGATCCCAAAGATCTCATGGTTATGTTTATGTTAAACACATAGCACTGAACAATGCAACAACTGAAGTGCACAATTAGAACCAACCTAACCACTGATATAGAGGTATAAAAATGAGTAGGGTCTTACAGAGATATACTTTCATAATTATTATACTACAACATTTTTCCTACAATAATATATTTGGAAAATTAATCACTAAAAGTGTCTATTAGTGGTCATGTCGGTGTTCAAAACAAAAAGACAGTGCAGGATATAAGTTCTTCGCTGCCACACAATCATCAATTAGACATTGACTGCTTCCACGTCAAATAACTAGATAAGCAAGTCAACCAAAATCAGCACATGCAGTACCGGCCAAACAAAAGATATGTGCAAGCGGTAAGTCCTTTTACTCAAAGTAGGGTGTTCATAATGCTTAAATATTGCACTATACTAAAATATAGTCATATAGCTAATTAGCGATAGTATAAGAACAAAGGCTGGATGCATTGCCACAATATTAGTGTAGAAGTAGCATTGAAATAATATTGATACCCATTACCCGCTCACATGAATAAATATACTTAGGTGGCGATCGAGTGGGTGTTTTGTGTACTGTTCATGCGTGATATGCCCTTGAAAAATTTGGAACCAACGAGCACACACTTTGCCGGCAGCATGGCCAGCACCACTACCATACTCTATTACACATGCATAACAAGCACTAACGATTAGCTACTCAAATTTAAGCCATAAGCCTAAAAAGGTCTTACGAGGAGGAAAACAAGGGCTCGAGGGAAGAAGGGGGCTTGGGGGAGACAGAAAAGCGTGCGCGGTGCAATATTTACAGCCCAATTGGCAAAAGCATAGGACGCGAGATAGGGTAGGCAATGTGGGTCAGCGTTCCAACCAGCCAATGCGGTGATGATGCGTGTTCAACCCTTGGTTCAGCAAATGGGGAACCATAAAAGTGCATATAGATGTATACACAAATCCATAAGTTACTATGCCTCTATATCCTCATCTCAAATCAAAAAATTTATAAGTGCAGGAGTTGGAAATTTAGTGAGAAAGAATGATGCAGATAGTTTGCATAAACTCTTGGCACTTATTCTAAAATAATTATAGAATTAGAAAGGGTTGGGAGATTTTTTAATAAATAAGTAAATGTTGGGCCCCTCATATTTCGGAGGGTACAATAAGCAATGTTGGGATCTAGTATTATCAAGGTAAAAACGATTGGAGTATACCCCTTTGCTAGATCTGCCTTTTGATTTAGTGAATCAACAAGCCAATCTAGGGACCAGACATAAGGAGAGAGCAAGAGACAGAATGAATTGAGAGCATCCATCCCCCCTCTCCCTCCCCGTGTCCCCTTTTATAGGGAAGGTGGGAGGGATTGTTCTCTTTATTATCCAATGTGGTTCTAGGATTTACAAAAAAAAAATGCCATCGATGGCTTACATATGGGCCTAAACATTATGTGACATACTCCTAATCTATACAACTGGGGCCAAACGCATCAGGATGAGAGTCACCAATATATAGCACAGCCCAAGAATATCCCCTTAGCTATTTGGTCTTCATGGAAGTTACAAAACCTAATAGCTGAATACAACAAGATGAGGTCCCAATTGTAGCCCAAATTTGGTACACTCCTTTTGTTTATACATGGTTAGCTTGAGGACTGTTTTGTCTCTAGCTAGTCTTTGACTCGTCTTTATCTATCTTCGACTTAGGCCTAATGTCGCGGCAGCACCTTTGGCTTTTCGTCTTCGCGCCTCACAACCACGTCCTTGGTATAGCTTGTTCCTTGCAACATAGTTGTGGTAGGCGAAGTGGTTGATGTTGGCAAAGTAGTCGTAGATGATCATGTTGTGACGTCAAACCTTCATTGATGGACGCTAGGAAAAGCTTATATCATTGGGAAGATTGCTTGTCCAGTGCGCTCGCCTCAAATCCCCTTGTTTAGTACCTGTGATATTTTTTTTTCGAAGGCGGCGATGGTGATCGCTATGTCCCCAGAATATTAATTGGCGATGGAGAAATCGAGATGCTGAAGATGGCTAATTGGCCCCAAAGTGTTGACGAGGATGTCGAAGGTGCCTATGGAGACCTTCTTCTTCAAATGTTGATGACACCGTAGTCTATGTTCGTATTGAAGAATTGACAGGCTTCATTTTTCATTTTCATCTTCATCATTCATTTTCTTTGCAAATAATAGGCTATCCTTTGGGACAGTGCGAACAAATGTGAAGCGAGCCCCTCGTTGCTTCTTTTTTATTATTTTGGTGCCAACCCCTAGTCTTTTTGACGCGACGGGGCAAATATAGGTGAAACAAGACCCTCAACATATACATGGGAACTAAAATCTGCAGCCTCTAAGACGTGCTTATTGAAGCTAAAACTAATTTTGGCAACTTGGTTTTCAGGTAAATAATGATCGCAACTCGTTGGACTATCTAGACGACTAGAAACAATATTATGGACAGATCTTCGCATTACTGTCCAAAGAAATAATGTTATTATCCATAAAAAAAACAAGGGAGATGGTGCCGATATCGACAAAGGCCCATAAGGGCAAGTACATTGATGTTGTCTTATAACTAGTCTCGTATAGTGCCAATGTAATTTAAGAATTTACTTAATAAACTATATGTACAATGGTTGTCTTTCTAAGTTGTCTCAGAAGAATGCAATGCGCATTTCTTAATTTATGGAGAGAGTAAAAATAGGATTGTGAGGTGCATGACGACAACAACTCATACAATGGTGAACTAGTTGTCTCATAGTCCTAAATTCTAGCTCATGAGGTCGTTGTTTCACAAGCAACTACCTCATACTCTCTCACCTCTCTTTTCCTCCACACCATCAAAAATCCTACGCCAAGCGATGCATGAGACGACCTATGAGACCGCTTACGCCGCTACGTGTAGCAATGTACCTGCCCTAAGTAGATTGATGATCCATCCAACAACAAAGGTGTGACAGAGGATCTGAGCACATCAAATGACCTCTCCATACTACGGTTAACGTCCTGATACATCATGTTTTTCAGAAAAAATCCAAATGTTTTTCAGAAATTTTTAATATCACGGGCCAGGGATAGAAGGAAAATGGGCTGGGTCGGCCCATTACTGTTAACGTCCTGATACATCATCATTTCATTCCAGTTGATGGCAGCATTGGCAGGGTAGGGCATGGGCAGCCACAAAACGCTGCCCCGCCGCCACAACACAGGTACAGTAGTTGTTTGAGATCAGATCGAGATGGCGAAACTCGGGCGGCAGTTCGTCAACATCGTGGCGGCGGGCAAGTACAAGACCGGTTTGTTGTCGGTGCACCGCCTCGACGTCTCCAAGCACCTCTTTTACCCGTCAGCATCCCAAGCACGATTGCTCGGCGACGACGAGACGCTGGAGGGAGAGCTAACAGCACCGTGCGCCATCTTCTCCGACACGACGAGCGCCGCGGCGGGCACAAGCTCCACTGCCTTCTTGGGCCTCGTCGGCCGGGGGATCCTCTTTATCAACGGGGCCGGTGACTCCATCATGCACTACGCCGGTCACCCCATGCTGCCCGGTCCTCGCCTCCAGGATTTCGCGGGCCCCGTGGAAGCCTCAGTCTCCGTTGGCGGCGGCGGCGACGTCGCTGACAAAGAAGAAAGCATGTACGTCGTGCACGGCGTGCCTGACGGGGCTGCGCGCTTCGACGTCCTCAGGTTGGGCACGCCGCCGCCGACGAGGACGCCGGACCGGTGGGGCGGAAGCAGTCGTATTGGTGCGGGATGCTACTGGCAGTCTCTTCCACCTCCGCCCTTTGTCTTGGGCAGACACCACGCCGTCATCAGCTCCTACACGGTGGTGGATGGCGGCCACACAATCTGCGTGTCCACCGCAGGTTCGTACACGAGAGCCACCTGGTGCTTCGACACGATCAGAGACGAGTGGTGGCATGCCGGCGACTGGATGATGCCGTTCGAGGGCAGAGCAGAGTACTTGGCAGACCTCGACCTCTGGCTGGGCTTCTCCAACTATAGTGGGGGCTTCTCCTGCAGGGCAGAGCTATGCACGACGTCAGGGCTCTCCCTATCGGCCATGGCCAAGAACCAGCCACCGACGTTGCTGCAGTGTCTTTGGCGGGATGATACACCCAAGCATCAGATGGTCGAGCTTATCAACCTGGGCTCGGGCAGGTTCGCCATTGCTAGGATGTTCCACGAGGATGACGGGTACACTTCTGACTATGACTCTAGCAGCCCTGATGCTGACCAGATTCTTGTCGTCACAGGCGTGGAGATCCGTCCTCGCGATGGCGGTAGTAATATATGGAGCTCCAGTGATGGCCTCGAGTTGATCCCTCACAAATCCATTACTTACATGTGTGGCGTCCATAGGATACACCAGGTACTATAAAACACAAGTTATCCCTGCAGTGAGTGTTAGAAGCACGGTTAATTCGATCCTCATTGTTTCTTTTCACATGAAATTTGAGTTTTATGTTGTCCATGAATTGAGTTTTTAATAATTGATCTGATTCCTCTTTTTACTTGCAACTGTAAATGATGATGAAGTCGAATTTGTTTCCTGTCACATCTCCTATTCTTTATGGATTCCAATTTTTCTTCAGCACAACCTTCCCCTTGTACACTTTTCTTTTCCTAGGCGGGCAAAACAGATTTTCGGAGGTGGGCAAAGCGTCTGCCTCCGAGTAAAGGTCTATGTTAATACAGATTTTTGAATGCGGGTGCTTTGCCCGTCTATGTGTTAATCATGTTAACCCAGATGGTCGGATTGCTCACCACATTAAATCGAACATAAAATCGAACGAGTTAATCGGGTGCTGGGCCCATCCACGCTGAGTCACTGAGTACAGATCCGCTGCTGGCGATCGCAGCGCCGCTGCCGAGACGGCTCCTCGCCGGATCCACACACGCCAATACTGGTCCTCGACAATCCTGGAATTGGCGGTCTGTAGGCTTGTTGTCATAGTGCTCGCTGTAATAATCCTAAGATATTGGTGGCGAGCTTTGATCTGTTGTAAGAAGTTGTCACATTTAGTCAATGAATCATCTACTGTTTGGATTGTAGCGTCACCTGGACTATATATATGTTTTGATACAGGGTGGGTCTCTGTCATAGACTAATTTGAAGGAGGTTGTTCTAATGGATTGTGGTTGTGATTAAAATTGTGTTATAATAAAATTTTATCCAGGCAAGCCAGCATATCCATTCCATAGTTATGATTTTGTTGACCACTTCGTATTGCCATCTGACGGGTGTTAAGCTGATGTCGTCTGCAATTTCACAGCTAATAATCTGAATAGTTCTGTCTGAAATCAACTAGTAAATGGCGGCGCCGTCAACGTCTTCATGGCCATCCTGGGCAGAGCGCTGCTGAGCGTTGGCCAGGGCTTCGCCAACCAGGTACATGCTTATCCATGACACCACTCAGAAAATGTTTTCCAGAAGTGACAAATTAATCAACACTAGTATATTGCCCGTTCTAACGCTACGGTAATACGTAGGACAAATTTAACAACCAAAATTGTGTGTATCCTGTGGTGGTTATCAATGATCGCATAGTATATCATCGATCGCCAGAAGAGTCCAAGTACGAGCTTTTAAAGCGGCTCTAGTCGAAGTACACTACTAGAACCACGGTCATTGTCAAATATTGGGCACTCGGCTTAGAGGCGATACGCCGAGTGCTGGAATATGCGATACACGCCAACAAAAAACACTCGGCTTTGAATAGGCTAAGTCGAGTGCCAGACAATGAGACACACGGAAAAGGCATTACACTCGGCATATATAGGAGCGAGATAAGCCGAGTGTCTAACGTTGACACTTTCGGCAAAGAGAGTTTCGACCGTTGCCGCTGCCCGCCGTCGTTACCTCCGTTACTCCTTTGCCGAGTGCCTAGACCTGTCACTTTCGGCAAGGAAACCGCATTACGACAAATTCGTTTTTTTCGCGAGTCCACGAAAAAAACACTTCGGCCTAGGGGCTTCTTTGCCGAAAGTGACATGAAGGGCACTTTCGGCAAAAGAATTTTTTCCCAATTGCCTTCAAACCTTTTCTCCTCAACACATATCACATTTCCTACCCCTAACAAAGTTTGGTGCATTTTTCAATTTATTTGCTATATATAACTAATTAATTGCATTTCAAACAACATTTTTAATCGAGTGAGATTTGAACTACAGGTCATTCAAATATTTGAAAAAATTGAGTGTAAAATTGATATTCATGTTAGTCAACCTAATTTAAGGCCCCATATATGGTATGATTACGGTTTTCAAACATCTCATTTCAGAAACACGGACACCAAGCGTATGAGTGAACAGTTTTTAGTTGTATAAAAAGAAAACAAAGTCAAAAATCACGAAATTTTTATAAACCATCCTTGTCTTTTTTAGAGACATAATAACTTTTGTTATATCCCTTGATCGACACATATAACTTCTATCTGGATGTAGAACAAAAACAATATATTTTAAAAAATAATTTTTTACTACTAAAAGATTTATTAAGATCTAGCCTATATCCAAATGACTTTTTACGACACGTACAAAGGCCTGTTTAGATACAAAGTCTTTTCTAATACATCCTCCTCGATTTCCTTTGTCGTACGTGTCGTGTATGTAGCAGCCACCTTCACGAAGTAGAGGCGGCGCAGAACTCCAGCTAGGGTTGTAAATTAAAATTCCAAAATTTTCCTCACCGGCTTCGCCCCTGCCGTCGCGGACGTCGCTATGGAACCATCAACGCACAACACATCTGACTCTGGCCTCATCGCCGGCCGCGACTGGTCGCGCTTGCCGGAGGACCTGCTGGTAAGCATCCTCGGCGCGCTGCACGTGGCGGACGCCATCCGCTCCGGCGTCGTCTGTGCATCCTGGCACGCTGCGTACGCAGCGTTCCGCCGGCTCCGCCTCCCGACGCCAAGGCAGCCCCCTGCCTGCTCTACGCTTCCGACGCCGTCGCACCGGGCGCCGCTGCGCTCCACTGCCCGGCCACCGGCGCCACGCTCCGGATCCCCTTCCCGCTGGCTCCGCTCGCCCGCCGGCCCCTGCTGGGGTCGGGCCACGGGTGGCTTGTCACCGCTGACGAGGTCTCCGATCTGCATCTCCTCAACCCCGTCACCGGCGACCAGGTCGCGCTCCCGCCCATCACCGCGCTCCACCACGTCAAGCGCGGCACGGACGAGGATGGCAACCCGGCTTACCTCGTCTACGAGAATTTTCGCAAGTACAATTACAGCAAGCGCCGGTACGAAGACGACACTGAGATCACCATCCTGGAGGTGGACCGGGCGCACGAGTTCATGTACGACCGTGTCGTGCTCTCGGCCAGCCCGTCCACCGGAAGTGCCTGCGTCGTGCTGCTCCTGCACATGCCTGAAGGCGAGATCTCCTTCGCCAGGCTCGGCGACGACAGGTGGACTTCGGTCGGCGGACCGAAAGATGATGACCCCTCAATTTACGGCTACCGTGATGCCATGTACAGTGCCGCCGATGGCTTGTTTTATGTGCTCCGGTTAGGTGGCTCCATGTACAGCTTGGACATTAACGGGCCTTCGCCGGTGGAACATAAGGTCCTCAACTCCTTGCCGAACCCATTCAACTACACAAAATACCTCGTGGAGACGCCGGCCGGTGACATCCTGCAAGTTTGGAGGCTCAAGGAGTATGTTGAGTCGTCGACGCCAGTTCACTATCCAGTAGACTATGTAGTTGACGGCGAAATTGGTATGAACCCGTGTATGGAGCTCAACACCATTGAGATGCAGCTGTACAAGGTTGACGTGCATCGACAGAGGGCGGAGCTAATCAAGAGCCTGCCAGAGTATGCATTGTTTCTTGGCTTCAATGGCTCTTTGTGTCTACCAGTAAAGGATTTCCCTGGGTTTAAGCCGAACTGTGCTTACATTACTGATGACTCCGCAGAGTTTGTGAATTTAAGCAAGCAACCGCCGAGAAATTGGTATTTGGAGTATGGCAGAACAAAGCATATCGAAGCTTGTAGACGTCTCACCAATAACTTATCCTTGGTTGAATTGGCCATCTCCTATCTGGATTCAGCCATCCCTTTTCTAGCTAGTGGAGAAAGCCTGCAAAAAGTATTGTTCTTTTTATCTAAGTAATTACTATCATTGGGTTTTATATTCAAACAGCTGTGACCATTAATCTTAGATATTTTGTCTAGGTGACTTTGATGGTAGACTAATAAATCAATTTATTTTGCCAATGCAAACCAAATAGTAGTGTATTGTCATATATGTCAGCATAAAAAAAGGCAACTTTGGCTAATATGGAAATGCAGTCATACGTTCTGTCGCACCTTGGATGGCTGTTGAAGCTACAGATTGCATCTGTGATTACCAATTCCATCTCCATTGTTTTTGTAGATAACATCTTGGAAATGCAGTCTTACTTTTGAAGCTCAACAGTTTTGCCTGAACATAAGCATCCTGACATCTATCTACATTAACAGAACTGGATAGTGATGAAATTAGTTTTATGCAGGAATTGGGGGTTAACTTATTCAGAATGTCGAGAGTTATTAGCTTCTGAACAACAGACATCTACATCGCCCGCAGATGGCGGAAGGATGGATGCTCACACAAGTCAAGACCCGATTTGCAGCCAGCCTGAAGCTAGATGCCGTCATCGCTTGGCTCCGCCAGCGAGTGCCTCCACAAGGTTTCCCTCAGGCAAATTTTATGGCTTGGTCCGTCTTCCTTGGTGGCGACGAGCGAGGGGCGGCCGCGGCGGCGCGGGCGAAGGGGTGGAGACTGGATTGCTACGCGTGGCTGCGTGCACGAGCGCCGCTGAGAGAGGCACTGGCGCAGCGACGCGAGGAGAGAGAGGAGAGGTGCCTCGCGAAGGGGAGGGATCATTTATTTCTTCGTTTTGTTTTTTACCGATAATCACGGCAGCGGGGGCGGGTGTGGTATCGCACACCTCACGAAAAACCTGCCTCCCTTTCATCCTTTTTACTACAAATTAAGGATGGTTAATGATTTATTTCGTTTTAACCAAAATAAGTGTACAACACGCACTTATTTTGGTATAATTTTTACTTTCTTAGTATGTTGATAGCATTTTGAATCACATCAGTAATAAGTATTAGTAATTAGTAGTAACTTTTTATTTTGGTTTGCACATTAGTAGTAAGATTCTTTTCTTTTTTGTGTGCACTCTGTCGCATACAATGGTCAATTCAATACTTATTGTTTGACTTTTTGCAAACAGTAACAAAAATAATATATCTTATCAAATACTTTTACTTAGTAAAAGCCTTCAAATGTTTGTTTTCTCTTCAATTAACCGTAAAGCCTTCAACTAAACGCAAATCTAACCGTAATTCAAGGATTTGTTTATTTCTAACTAATGGGTGGATACGGAAGGAGCAGATTTCCCTCCTCAATTAAACGTAAAATGCATGTAATTAAGGAACTTAATGATTTGATTTCTCTCAATTAACAGTAAAATGGTTAGGTTTAAGTAATTGATTTGATTCCTCTCAATAGTATTAAAATCCTCATCAGCGACAGAGCATCCAAACCAAGTTGAAACACAAAAACCAATTACCAGTAAATATACTTACAGTAGCCTGAAAGGTACAAGTCGAGATTTGAGAGAAACAATCACGTTCACAGCTTGCACTTGTTGCCGCCTATCCACTATCACTATCACATAGATAAAAATAGAACCAGCTGTGAACAAATCCCCAAAGAATCAAACGAATTTCGGGGCAAAAATCAAACAAAATCATCGACACAGGTGGATGCACTGCCGGTCAGGGAGGGGGGCACGTGCACGACGAAGCTGTCTCCGCGCCGCTGGCGCAGGTGAAGGAGGCAGCAGCCTCTCAAGAGCATTGCACAGTCACTGACGACGCCTGAGCAAATCCTTGGAGGAGAGGCGCTCACGTAGGCCCTTATAGGACGCCCACGAGGACGAGCTATGTCGTCCGTGCCTCTAATATGCCGCCACTAGGGCCCGCAGATGAGCACCAATTGTCGGTGGTTGGAAGCCGGATCTCGAGGGGCTCGCCACTGGTGCAGGCGTAGGGAGGCGCAGCCTGTCTCGGCACGCCGCACCAGCAACTGTTGCTGGGAAGGACACCCACCGTAGCCGCTGCTCGGGAGAAGAAGGAATCTGCGTGAGACGGGCAGAGCTATGGTGGGGCGCTGTGTCTTGGTCGGGCCACACCACTGCCACCATGGATGCCATGGTGGGCTGCTGGATGGGAACCTACTGCCGGCAAACCTTGAAGAACCAACCAATAATGTTATACATACCTTGAGTGTAGAAACTCATATAGGGAACAATAGTGAAGATATTGTTTTCATCATTATCAAGTTTTTTCCCTCATAAAATTTCATTTAAATGGTAGACTTGAATACCATGGGAATACAAGTACAAGAAATGGGCAAGGAACTGAGTGGGAGTAGCTTCTGGAGCTTAATGACTTTGATTTGTGCCCAACCTAAGTCTTCATTCGATCTTGACTTCACCAAACAAAGGGAGATGAGCATATCATCCTAGTCCACCAACTTCCATCGCCTAAGCAATTACCAACCACATCGGAATTAGGAGGTAGACAAATCACAATGTTCCCCGCATGGCCAAATCATAGGTAATGAGACTTCTGTTGTTATAAATGCTGAAGTATATTTCCTTTCCCACAAGGACACTGAGCATATCATGGACAAAATTGCACTTATGGATCACAGTCTACATGCTCCTAGAGCTAGACTCCGATGAGTGGACCCTCAGTTTCATCTATGAATACACGACTTCACATCTCCCAAATGAAATTGATAGTATACCCATCAGAGTCTGGCTCCTGGAGCGAGCAAAATCTACTCCATTATTGCTATTTTGTTTATTATATTTTTACTGCCCTTGTGGGGAAGAAAATCTACTTCACATTTGACAACAACAGTAGACTTCATCTTAGCTATAATTTGACCACGCATGGAACATTTTTCATTTGACTACCTTCTAATTCTGATGTGGATTCTAATACTACGCTCATGACAATGGAATATGGTGGACTGGGAGTCGCAATACGAGGTCGATGGAGACAAGAAAAAATGGGCACATTAGGTGGGCACAAATCAAAGTAACTGAGCTTAAGTTGCTGCCAGTCAATGCCTTGTACATCTCTTCTACATGTGTTGTTTTCGCCCATATAGTCTTTGAGTCTTATTCATAGATGGAGATGACCATTGATATAAATATAATGCTTAGAAAAATGTACTTGATAATTATGAAAATGGTGTCTTCATTGTGGTTCCCTACATGAGCTTCTATAATCCAGGTATAGCACTGGATGAGGAAACGCCTCATAGGCCGGACCACTGCTTCAACAGCACACTCGTGTGCACTAGTTCCCTCATGTCAAGGTGAGCCATCCTAAGGATGACTTCACGCAAGTAATTGTTCTGGGCTTTCATCCGATTATCGCCACCATTGTCTTGGTCAACAGTTGGGTAGCTTGGTGGAGACATTCCCTTCCTTCTTCTTCATGGACTCCATGGTCATCGGATGGGGTGAATTAGATGTAGGTTGTGACCATGTAATGAGGATGCTCAAGCAGCGGCGTGTTAGCAGAATGTGCTCCTACATGTCTGGGTGTAATGGCCACATGCTCTCCGCTACTCCTCACAACCGCCTTGTTGCGATGCTCGTCGATCTCACAGCATTCAATAGAGATCAATACAACTATGATTGATCGTATCTCTTTCTTTCATGGTATCAGTAAACCAACGAATCTTTCCTGAACCCCTTCACCACCAGTTACACTACTACCTCTACTTCCATAGCCACCGCTTCCATGGCTCTTTCCTCCAATCACTCTGATGATTCATTCACCTTTGATCTTAGCCCTCGAGTCCGTTGTTGCCTCTTTTCATCCAAGTCAACGACATCTGCTCCATGTCCATGTGATCCGTGATCTTGATGAGGTCAATTACTCCTAGCGGCGTTGTTTCTTTGATTCAATCCTAGGCAAGTTTGGGCTGATGGCACACATCTGATCTCCCACGTCTATGACTAAGCATGACACTGAGTGGCAGTTGACGGATCCTTGCATCATCAACTGAATCCTCAACATTGTGTCGATGCCCATCTTCGACATTGTCCATAAGGCCCACATCACCGTTGTCTCCCTCTAGAACATGGTCGAAGGACTCTTCTAGGACAATGAACTCCAGCATGTTGTTTGTCTTGAGGCTGAGCTCTACAACACCAACCAAGGTGACATGTTTATGAATAAATACTGCTCAAGCTGAAGCACCTCACCGATCAACTACACTTGGTCGGCCACCATGATTTCGAGTCAAGTTAGGTCCTCAACCTCCTCCATGGGCTTAATCATCGCTAATTCTAGAACAAACAAGTGATCACCTCCAACTATGCGGCCCATACCTTCGAGAGTGCCCACTTGTTCCTCATCCTGGCAGAACTCAAAGAAAACCTTGATGCCAGGGTCGATGCCAGCAGGCCCTTGTCACCGGCCACGACTCCAGCCAAAGAGCAGCCGATCGATGGGAGCCATTCCGTGCCACCTCTTGAGCTCACATTAAATATAGGATTAAATATAGGATATTTTGTCATCTTAATCTCTTGTCTCTCTTGTGCGTTGGTCGGTGGAAAGAGCAAGGCCGGGCCCATTTCCCCGAAGCACGCCATGAGCCGATGAACCCCCGCCGGCCGATATTGGGAACCAAGTCAGCGTCGCCCTCTCAGTCGAAGGGTACGAATGAACCCAACCTTCTTTTCTTGTCCCACCACTGTTTCGTTTCATGTTCTTGTTCTGTAATGTCTCGCGCTCACAGGGCGCGGTGGCGCAGGTCGGTCACGGCGGTGGCCCTCGCGATTGGTGGGGCACGCGGCGGCCGAGGACCGACAGAGTTAGTGGCGCCCCTCGCGACCGGCGGGCCATGGTGGCGCCGGGTCGGTCATGGCAACGCAAATACCTCCGCGACTAGTGCGGCCTTCCCTATGACGAGGCAGTGGTCCTCCCAAGGCAAGTGCACTCCTCTTTTGTGGCGGTGGCACTCCATTGGATCCGACGGCCTCGGGTAGGGAGGAAGCAGTCGGGCCTCCGTGCAGCCTCCTTGTCAGCGGTTCTCCAATAGCAAGGCGATGTCCACGGTCGTTTCGGGTATTAGAGGTTGTCCCAAAAATCCTGTTCTAGGAAAAACTGATATTTTCTTCTATATCTTATCTTACCCCTGCTATTCATGTTCATCTCTGATTCCTTGTTCTATATTTTATCTCACCTTGCATTAATATGCTTTTAGAAATTTGCCCCTACCACTTTCTCGCTAATTAGAAGAGTACTTTTAGGATCCTTACCCATAACTTGAGAAGAAATGGTAGAAATCACAAATTGAGTCAATGATTGCTTTGTGCATTTAATTGCCATGTTGAATTGTTATAGTTAATATGTTTGATTTGGATCCTTGAATGATTGCAATGATTTTGTGGACTTTGTATACAATTTCATTTAGTTATAGGCTTAAGACACAAGGACTAGTGAATAGATAGTGGGTAAATTTTCTACACTTGCAATATTAAGTGGAATTTTAGTCTTACTCTACATTCTGTATAAGTGACCTTTGATTGGAAATATCTAAACCTAGAATATTGTTTTGACAAAATGCTGGGGGCGATGATCTGCCACCACCAAATCCTCCTCCAATAACTCCATAGCAGCTTATGGTGACACAAGCGCAGATGATGGGAAGCCAGCAGCAGATGATGCAAACCATGACGCAGTTCATGCACAACATGCAAGCTGGAGGACCTGCTCATCCACCTAGATAAGCGCAAGGAGTTCATGTGTGGACACCACCCCCTCTAGTGTTCTCTCATGCCATTGAGCCTCTAGAATCAGACGATTGACTACGTGCTGTGGAGAAACAACTGAACCTTGTACAGTGCAATGATCATGAGTAGGTATTGTATGCCTCAGGACAACTCCAATGAGCTGCACAGACCTGGTCAGAGTCATATCAGGCTGCTCATCCTAACATGCTCCTGCCATTACTTGGTGGCCACCGTCACCAGTCTCGCCCACACGGCGGGGCATGAGGGCTCCCGAAAGACATTGCACCGCCTTCATCAAGACTTTGTCATGGACCATGATCGCTGGCTCATGTGCGAAGTTCGCCGGGTCTCGGCGGTCTGCCAAACAGAACAAGATGAGCCACCTGCACCCTGCTGGCCTCCTCCAACCGCTAGAGCCCCCATCGTCGCTTTGGTCTGACATTGCCATGGACTTCGTTGAGGGGCTCCCGCGTGTTCACGGCAAGAGTGTGATCCTCACTGTAGTGGCCCGCTTTTCCAAGCAGGCCCACTTCATCCCGCCGCCACACGCATACAGCGGAGTCGGTGGCCCGAAGCCTCTTCGAAGGCATGGTACGACTACATGGGCTCCCAACCTCCATTGTGTCGGACAGAGACCCGATGTTCATCACCAGCAACTTGTGGCGAGATCTATTCAAGCAGACGGGGGTCAAGCTACGCATGAGCTCCGCGTTCCATCCCCAAACCAATGGCCAGTCGAAGGTGGTGAACCGCACCATCGCGATGTATCTATGGTGCATCACCTGCGACCGGCCATGAGCGTGGCTGGAATGGCTTCCATTGGCCGAGTTTTGCTACAACACTTCCTATTACTCGGCCCTTAAGACAACACCGTTTGAGGTCGTCTACGGGCGCACACCTCCGGCGTTGGTGCCCTACACAAAGAGGCTCGGCCCGAACGGACACGGTGGATGGCCTTCTTCGCGACCGGACGCTGCTCCTGGTTGAGGTTCGTGACCATATTTTGTAGGCACAATCCTATGCCAAGAAGAACTACGACGAACATCACCGCCCCGAGTTTGCCGGGGTGATTGGGTGCTGCTCCGATCCTACACCGCCGCTTTAGTCCCCGGGCGTCGGGTATCGCGGCAAGTTCAGCCCCTGCTTTGCCGGGCCCTATGAAGTGATTGAGCGCATCGGTGAGGTGGCATACCACCTGCGTCTGCCGGACGGGGCTCGCATTCATGACGTGTTCCACATCGGTGTCCTCAAGCCATTCTCGTGTCACCCCGCCAGCAACTACACCGGCGCTCCCTCCACTTCGTCACGGCCGAGTCCTACACCAACCTGCTCATGCCGCGCGTGCCCAGCTCCGCTGTGGCATGAGGCATGTGCTCGTCTATTGGGAGGGCCTTGCGGATTCAGAAGAAACTTGGGAACCGGTGGATGCCTTCCGTGAGCTCTTCCCCTCGTTTTAGCTCGAGGATGAGCTGTTTGTCGAAAGTGGGGAGAGATGTTGTGACCGAATCAATACCGAGGCGTGACAAGAGAAGTGGCTACCCGCCATATGATCGGGAGAGAAAGGGCCACCCAGCCGGCCAAGTCTGGTGCAAGATCCGGTCAGGCCGAAGTTCGCTGAAGACTCAGCTTAGATCCTAGAATTCAACTAGTTGATTTATTTGAATTAGTCATTTTATTTATCAAATGTATTTTTGCTATGAATTAAGAGATGGTTGTTAGGATTTGGGGTACAAGTACCCAGACTTGATTCATAATGAGATTAGCCAGAGATTGAGTTAATCTCTATCGCCCTAGCACACTGTTCCTCGCCTCGTTGTCGAAATAGCCATTCCTCGCCCGTCGACCACGGCGGTGCCACCTCCTCGCCGAGGATATCGACCTCGGCCTCCCACCAGCCATTCCTATCCCCTTTGAAATATAGCAAGCCACAACACACGGTGATACATACTGTCAGCAAACGGCTCTCAAGCCATCAGTCAGTTAGCATAGGATAGCTGAATTCCTGTTGTATCTTAGGTGTTAGGTGATCCACGCATATAGGAGTCAGTTAGTATTGCTTGGATCACAGTGATCGTCATCATGTATATGTAATCATAGTCTGAACTCTGAATAGATCGAGCGATTCATTCTCTTACACATACAACTCTTCTCCTTCCTTCTAATCGAAGCATCTTAACACCCGAAATTTTGCCTTCTTAAAAAGAGTCAAAATTTAATTATGTATTTTTGTGCTCATGAAATATAGGGAAAATAATAGTTTCTCATTTAAAATAAAAATAAATTTATCTAAGGCTAGAAACAAATTTGTGGCATTCATGCCCTTGCATCATTTTTATTGAGTGATAAATGAATTTAATTCTATTTAGAAACGAGTCAATTTTGCCTTGCTTAAATTAAAGAAATAATTTATATGATTTAAAGTGAGTTCAGGTTTTAATTCTAAAACTCAAAGTAATACTATTAAATTAATTAGTTGAATCAAAACTCAAGTTTGAATCAAGTTTGTAAATCTAATTAAATTGAAAAGCAATTCTTTTCCTTCTCCTTTGTTTTCTAATTAGCCGGCCATTTATAGCATGGTCAAACAAACCAGCCATACAGCTAGCTGCTCCTTTTGCTTTGTAGGTGAATCCTCCCTTGCTTGCATGCCCTTGCGCTTAGTTTAGGCAGACATTAGGCAAGCAGTCATGCACCGCACAAGATACATGCAGCGGCACACCGTGGTCTTCCAATCAAGCAACCAAGCGTAGTCCGTGCATGCTTTTCGATCTCGTCCAAGCGTCCGCCAGGACCACGCCGCCATGTAGACCAAGCCCGCTCCTGCGTCCACCATGTCCCTGATCTGGTTGACTCCGCCATGGATGATCCCGCACGTCAGGTGTTTCCCTTCCCTCACGACTCAACAGATGCCTCTCGATCCGGCAGCGTCGGCACCGCCAGGACTGATCCAATCCCGACCTTTCCGCTCCGTCCCAGCCTACATCAGTGGCCCAGACGCCCGCGAGATCACCCAGACCACCCTAAACTCCCCGTTCTTGCCATGCTGCGCCGCCAACAGTAGCGCCGCTGCCCAGACGCCGCCGCCGCCGGGCCACTACCGAACTCGGATTGACGTCGTTGATTTGCTGCAAGGATCCGTGGCTGATCGGGTGGTTTTCCAGGATCGCCCGGAGCTCGCGTCTAGCGCTGCGCCGTCGCTCCGGCCGTCTGCACCAATAAACCACGGTGAGCACCCTGTCAAATTGCCCCTGCCATCGTTGTAGTCACGCCATGACCGTCCCATCGCCGCGTTCCCGCATTTTGGGGTGCCATGGCGAATCCTGATGACTCCTAGGCACGACACGCACTCTTGCACACCTTGGAACGCCACCGCAAAGTCTTGCCGAGCCTTAGTGGCTCGGGAAGGCGCACGCCTCGCCGCGCGGCCGTTCCGCCCACACCCAGCCACCCCGCTTGTCGAGGGTGCGCCGTCGAGGTCTGCTGTAACTCCACGCACATAGTTGGGGCGTTAAACAAGAGAATAGGCTTAGCCCTGCCATAGTTTGACGCCGTCTTTACACCGGAGCACCGCCGCCATCGCTCCGCGCCGCCGTGTCACCCGTACCCCGTTCCTCGCGTTAGGTGCAGTTAAGCGCACCACACCTGCAGTGCATTGGCCAGCGCACCGTGCCGCCGCGCCTTTCCGCCGCACCGGCGAGCCCGTCGCCGCTGCGAGTGTAAATTAATCACCCATAGTCCGCGCTCGCTGTCCCAGTCCTCGCAGGTGGATTTGTGATGCTTCCCGCCCCGTGCTAGAGTCCTCCGCGCGGGCAACTGCAGCCCCAAGCGCCGCAGCACTCGACGCTGGCGAAGTTGCCGCCGCCGGCAGCTAGAGAATTACTGTGCACGCACGTACGCGAACACGCGAGCCGGTGAACAGCGAAGCAAGCAGCCTCGCTGCGCGGTGCCTATTTTGAACTTGTTAGCTAGCTTATGAATGTCGACGTCACATTGATTTGTGGCCATTTTCCTTTGCAAAATTAAATCGACAAATACGATGAGAATACACCTTACCACACACGCCGTGGTGGACATATCTTGATGGATCACAGTGACACTGCACAACCGGTCCATGGTTTGTGGACTTAGCCTACAACATAGTACATGTGCAGCTCTACACTCTAGCCCTTGGTTTTTCTAATCATTCTCCTATGCGCCTAGTAAAAATCATGTGGTACTCTTAATGATTTACAGAGATAGAGTTTAACCTGCTTACAATAAATTATGTGGTAGTATATTAAATTGATTAATATGGTTTAGATGGTTTTATAATTAAAAATAAAATAGGTTTTATATCTCAGTCATTTATACATAAAATGCGAATGAGAATCTTGTATAAATTAGCTGCAACATAATGATGATGTTTCTTGTATAAATTAGCTAAACTCCGGTAGCACTTTCTTTTTAACGGTAGTTCCATTATCGGTGAATCTTATGTTCTCTCGACCGTTGCAACGATATCTCTCTTAGCACGTTGTTTTTAAGCTTTTACTCTGATTAGTGTATTGTTCATAGTTTATTCTGTTTTTCTGGCTTGAAGTGTGGTGTTTGCTACGAGTAGAATGAGAACTAGTTTTGGGCACTAAAGATTGGACGAGGATGACCAGAAGCAGAGTATGGGAAAACTTGGAGCAAAAGCAAAGGCAAGTATAGTTTGGGAATTTCTAGCTCATTATTACCATGATCTTGTGACTTAATTAATATTTATGCTATAAATGATAAAATGGTAACAATTTAACCCCATAAGATCTTATATGTAAGTGATGTATCCGCACTTACAAAGATAACCGTGGGGGTTATATGACTCTAACTTTAGTTCCTCAAAGATCATTTTTCTAGCGAAGTTTGCGTGAAGTGCCGAATTGGGTATAGTCTGCCCCCGTCCACATATATGTGTATAGGCTACGGGTCGTTGTGCCATATAGGAAGGGTGGGTTCTATATCTGACGACTTAGCGCCCCAACTTGTTAGACAAACCTTTGGGGGGCTTCATAGTGGTTTCGGTGTACTGGGCCTTGCAAACCCATACATTTAGGAATCACGACTCACAGTGAATGTGTACACCTCTGCGTAGAGTTTGAAAAACTAGTATACTAGCCTTGCTCAAAGACACGAGCGGCCTTGAACCATTTACATTAAGGATGATGACTCTTATATTGTTATTATTGTTCACTAATATTTATCACTTATGCATATTTATTATTATGTTATAATGGTCATGATTTTATGGGTAAGATACTACCTTGCTTGCTACACTTGTTGAGTTCGACATGGACTCACTCTTGCAATTTCCCCCACCTCAGTCTGTTGGCAAAAGTCACATGGAGAATGGATGAAGTTACTAGTTCTTGGCATACGGAGCCCCCAGTCAACTGTCCTTGAAGAGAATGAAGCCCAAAAAGTTTAGCAACCGTTCCGCGTTACTCTGATTAAATGTGAGTGTTTGTTTAGTTATTCATACGCTTTAAAGCATTGTTTTCTGATATTTATCTGTTCTATGTTATATGTGTGGATTTTATGGGCACACATATGGCGAGTCTGGTCTTCTTTGGAAAACCAGGCGTGACACATCTGCCCTGTTATAATTACCCACAGGCAACTACACTGTGTAAACATTTACCATCCCATAGCTACACCGCGTAAACATTTCTCGTCCCACAGCTAACTCGATCGACATGGAAGGTGCTGACCAGGTAAGGGCCGTGAATTCGCCATTGAATTCTACAGTTGTCTTTCCCAATTACACCTGTACTTTTATTACTTTCTGTAGAGATGTCCTTTCTATATATTCGACATGCGATTCTTTTTGGTTTCCAGATAAATAAGTTACTTTGAAAGATGGTCTGTGTAGGACTTGCTAGCTCGCAGTTGTTGATCATGAACAGAAACAGGCTCATTTGGTGCGAACTCATTCTGTGCGTATGTATCTTGCTTTGGGTGTAGAGCAATCCTTGCGCGATATACCTCGCCGGCATGGGCGCCGGCAGCGGGCAGGCCATCTTCACGGCTGAGTGCTCCCACACGTTCCACTTCCATTGCATCTCCGCGAGCATCGCGCATAGCAACCTCGACTGCCCGCTCTGCAACGCTAAGCGCGAGCTCCTGTCCCATGCAGTCGGCGCCTGTGCACCGTGTGCAGCCACAACACCAGCCTGAGGAGCCTCAACTGTTCGACGACAACGAGCCGGTGGAGCCGCCCTCCTTCAATGATGTCACCGGCAACCAGAACCAGGCCGCGGCGTCATCCAGATCCGGTGGGGCGCTGGCTGTCCGCGATGCACACCGAAAACTCCGCCCGTTCGCGAGGAACACGCCGCGCCGACAACTTCGGCATCCTCATGCACGCTAAGGCTCCCCGGGATGGCGACCGACGGCGAAGCATCCGAAGGACTCTGGTATCATACTCCTCTCCAATGGCCAGGACACCTACACCACGCCGCTGGCGCTGTATCGGGAGCCGGCACTGCACCCAATTACGGCTCGCGTGTCGCCGCCCTTCATGGCCAGTGGCACCAGAGACTGGTCAGCGATGTTCACACGCTTTGGGTTTGGCAACGACCACGACGCTGCGTCGGCCATGCACGCCATCGCTGAGTCCACTGCCGCACCTTCGTTACATCGAGAACGAGGCGGTCATCCAGGACGCCTTCGCAGTGCATCGGCAGTATGCTCACCATCGTGGTGCAGGAGACACGCGTGTTGCCATCTCTTGCGGCCATCTCGAGTCCGCGATCAGCTCGGTCAAGTTCGGCGTTACGAGACCCGCGATCGACGACGATGGTCGCTCGCTTTCGTCCGTTTCGACGAGCTCTACGCTGATGAGGAGCGGTGCCTCCTATTGTTCCGGTCCTGTTCCAGCGTGGAAGCAACGGACGGTGACACCGTTGTGGTCAAGTTGAGCTGCGGTTACTATGACACGGCTGGTGGCGCCGCAAGGCCGACGCGGGCGGCAGAGGACACCATGGTGGCCAGACCAAATTAGGTGGTGGATGCAAAACGCTTCAGCGGAGGTGGAGCGGAGCGCCACCGCGGTGGAGGCGACCGATCGGACATCGCGGGCGGCAAGGGCAGCGGGGGAGCGGGCGCACACTAGAGGCGCTGAGATACTCGACAGCAGGCAGCGAGCGGTGGTGCAAAGGGTGGCGGCACTTGGTGGCTTACATCACGACGCAGCGCCGGGCGGAGCCAGAGGAGATGAGCCCGCCGTTGTAAACAGAACCTCTACGCTGGGTCGGGTGCGCCGCCATGCTCTCCGGCATGTCCATGCACGCCAACCAACGCTAGTAGTAACTTCGAGCCATTAAACATGTTAGCACTTGCACGTCCATGCACATGAATCATGATGTACTGCATCTCCTCCAGCATCGCGCATAGCAACCTCTCGACTGCCCGCTCTGAACGCCAACGCTTAGCGCCGAAGCCTCGTCCCATGCAGTCGGCGCCCGTGCATTGTGTCCAGCCACAACACTAGCTCGAGGAGCCTCAAGTGTTCGACGACGATGAGCCGGTGGAGCCGCCCTATTTCAATGATGTCGCCGCAACCAGAACCAGGCCGCCGGGCGCCATCCAGATCCGTGGGACGCTGGGTCACCACGACACACACCGAGTACTCCGCCGGCCGCGAGGAACACGCCACGCCGACAACTTCGCTGCCCCGCGCAATATTAAGGTTCCCGGATGGCGACCGACGGCGGCATTCGAAGGACTCTCGCATCATACTCCCTCCAACGGCCAGACACCTACACCACACCGCTGGGCGCCAGATCGTGGAGCCGGGCACCGCGCACCCACCACGACGCTACGTGTCGCCGCCCTTCATGGCTGGCACCAGATATCGCCGGTCAGCGCATGTTCACACGTTTGAGTTTGGCAACGCCACCATGACGCTGGGCGCCATGCACGCCATCGCTGAGTCCACCGCCGCACCTTCTCGCACATTAAGAATGAGGCGGTCATCCAGATGCCTTCAAGGCATCGGTGCATCGACAGCATGCTCACCATCGTGGTGCAGAGACACGCGGTTGCCATCTCTTTGCGGCCATCCCGGAGTCCGCGATCAGCTCGGTCAAGTCCGGCGGCCACGAGACCCGCGGCGGCGACGATGGCCGCTCATTTTGTCCGCTTTGCAGCTCTACGCGATGAGGAGCAGCGCTTCCCGTTGTTCCGGTCTGTTCCAGCGGTGGAAGCAATGGAATGTGACACTATTGTGGTCAAGTTGAGCTGCGGTTACCGTGGACACGGCCAGCGCGCCTTGTAGCCGACGTGGCGGCAGAGGACACGGTGGTGGCAGACCAGAGTAGGTGGTGGATGCGAAACGCTCAGCGGAGGTGGAGCGGAGCGCCGTGTGGAGGCGACCGAGGATATCGCCAAAGGCAAGGGGCAGCGGCGGAGCGGGCGCGTACCATGAGGCGCCGAGATACCGACGCAGGCAGCGAGCGTGGTGCAATGGTGGCGGCACTTGGTGGCGCACATCACGACGGAGGCGCCGGGGGCGGAGCTGTAGGAGATGAGCCCGCTTGTTGCAACAGAACCCCTACGCTGCCTCGGGCGCGCCGCCATGCATTCCTCGACATGTCCATGCACGCCAATCCAACACGCTTAGTAACTTCGAGCGCCATTAAACATGTTAGCACTTGCACGCCCATGCACATGAATCATGATACTACATCTCCGCAGCATCGCGCATAGCAACCTCATCGCATCTCGCGCGAGCATCGCTACAGAGCAACCTCGACCGCCGCTCGCAACGCTGCTGCTTAGCGCCGAGCGAGCCCCGTCCGGCGCCGGCGCCCGCAACGTGTGCAGCCACAACACCAGCCCGAGGAGCCTCAAGTGTTCGACGACGACGAGCCGGGTGGAGCCGCCTCCTTCAAAGATGTCGCCGGCAACTGTAACCAGGTCGCGACATCATCCGTATCCCGTGGGACGCCGGGCCGCCACGACACACACCGAAAACTACCGCCACGAGGAACACGCCGCTACGACAACTTCGCCGCCCCGCACGCAAGGCTCCCGGATGGCGACCGACGGCGGCGGCATCGGGAAGGACTCGCATCATACCTCCCCTCTCCAACGGCCGACACCTACACCACGCCGCCGGGCGCCAGATCGTCGAGCCGGCACCGCACCCACTACGACGGGCTCGCGGTCCCCGCCCTTCATGGCCAAGCACCGTGAGACCGGTCAGCGATGTTCACACGCTTGAGTTTGGCAAGGACCACGACGCGGCGCCATGCACGCCATCGCCGAAGTCCACCGCCCGCACCTTCGTACATTAAGAACGAGGCGGTCATCCAGACGCCGCTCAAGCAGCTGCATCGGGCAAAGATGCTTCACCATCGCGGTGTAGGAGACACGTGTTGCCGCCTCTTTGCGGCCATCCCGGGAGTCCGCCCGCACGCCGGTCAACCCCGGGCTACATGAGACCCGCCACCGACGACGATGGCCGCTTTGCTTTTGTCCGCTTCGCCGAGCTCTACATGGATGAGGAGCGGCGCCCTCTTGTTTCGGTCTGTTCCAACATGGAAGCAACGGACGGTGACACCGTTGTGGTCAAGTTGAGCTGCGGTTACCGCGGACATGGCCGGCGGCGGCGCTGCCTACGTGGCCGCAGAGGACACGGTGGGTGGCCAGACCAGAGTAGGTGGTGGATGCGAAACGCTCAAATGGAGGTGGAGCGGAGCGCCAGCCCCGCGTGGAGGCGATCGAGGACATCGCGGGCAAGGGCGGCGGCGAGCGGGCGCACACCAGAGGCGCCGGAGATACTCAACAAAGAAAATGAGCGGTGGTTCAAAGGGTGGCGCACTTGGTGGTGACATCACGACGCAGCGCGCCGGGGCGGAGTCAGAGGAGATGAGCCCGCCAAGGTAAACAGAACCTCTACGCAGCGGTCGTGGCGCCGCCATGCTCTCCTTCGCATGTCCATGCACGCGAACCACGCGCCAAGAATTTCGAAGCCATTAAACATGTTAGCACTTGCATGTCCATGCACGTGAATCATGATGTACTGCATCTCCGCGAGCATCGCGCATAGCAACCTCGACGCCGCGGCCGCAAAGCGCCAAGAAGCGCCAGCCCCCGGCCCATGCAAATGTGCCCGTGGCAACGTGTGCAGCCACAACACCAGCCCGAGGAGCCTTAAGTGTTCGACGACGATGAGCCGGGTGGAGCCGCCTCCTTCAAAGATGTCGCCGCAACCAGAACTGTGTCGCGACGCCATCCGTGATCCCGTGGGGCCGGGCCGCCACGATGCACACCGAGTACCCGCCACGACGGAACACGCCGCGACAACTTCGCCGCCCTCGCACGCGGCAAGGCTCCCGGATGGCAACCGACGGCGAAGTATTGGGAAGGACTCGCATCATACTCCTCTCCAACGCCGAGACCTACACCATGCGGCCGGGCGCCAGATCGGGAGCCGGCACCGCACCCAATTACGACGCCGTGTCGCCGCCCTTCATGGCCGCTTGAAGATCTCTTGTTTGGTTTTGGCTAATTAGTGACACCTAAGGACTAATCTCTATTCTAAGTGTGTGACATGATTGGAGATTGGTCGCGGCCGGAGTTGGTGCATGGTGGTCATTGTTGAGGGATCGAGGTGATCCAAAGGATTTTCAAGCATGCAACCCGGTGGAGTTTCGGTGATCAAAAGTCCCCAAGGCAAAGGTATAACCATAGGGCTTTTGATTTCACATCCGAGACACCATAGAGGGTGTGGATGGTTATAGGATCGATAAGCCGCACTATAAAGAGGGGAAAACTTTCGCACATATCGATCCTCACGCGTGCCTTTAGGTTCAAGTCTCATATGCATGCATTCTAACCTAAAGTGCTAACTCCGTCCTTGTCGAAAATGTTTTCGAAAATGCTAACACATGGTGTCGAGGTGTTCTTCGACGTGTCGGGCAACAAGAAACAAGTGACGGAAGTCGGCTTGGAGCAAAGGCGAAGAAACGGGCGACGAAACGACAAATCAATCGCAGCTCGCGCGCCGACCGGACGCACCGAATCGAAGCCGGGTCGGAGGTGACCGGACGCCCGGCCGCAAGGCCCGCGTAGAGCATGTTGGGGAGCTTTCGCCGAGGGTCGACCGGACGCACCGACCGATGCTTCCGTGCCGACCAACCATCGACGGACGCCGACCGACGCCGGAGATAGGGGATCACCGCCGGTTTAAGTTCAGCCGGTTAGACGGACCCACCGACCGGACTCACCGGTGAGTCCGTCAAGGCGCCCGGCCAGGCCGCTAAAAAGGGTGTTTTCCACCCTCTCCACCACATTTCGTGGTGTGGCCTATATATACCTTGTTGGCTGCCACATGCTCTCTCTCTTGGTCATTTTGAATCACTCCTAATATCTTTGAGCAAGCAAGCAAGCCTCCCTCCTCTCTCATTCTTGATTTGAGCTTCATTCTTGAGAGAAGAGTGATCCAAGTGCATTGCATCGAGTTCTTGCATCTAGAGGCACTTGGGGATCGTGTTGTGACGGTGGATTTCCGTTACTTTGGAGGCACCGCTCCTAGCCGGCTTGGTGAAGTGGTGGAGTTGTTGGCAAGAAGAGGTGATTGTTTCTTGGCCACCTCCGGTTGATTTGTGAGAGGATTACGCACTCCTCGGGAAGACAAAGTGCAAGGAATACATTGCTCGTGCTTTGGGTACCACACTTGTTGAGTGGTGTGTTGAGGCTAGCAAGGGCACCGCCTAGCTCAAACACCATCCTTGTGTTGGTCGGCACAACCGGAGACTAGCTTGTCGGTGTACAAGTGAACTCCGGTGAACAAATCGTTTTGTTCATTGTCTCGACTTGTGGATCATCACCTTCGTGTGATTGATAGCTTTTCTTCTTCCCGGTGATTGGTTGATATCCTCTACACATCGGTATAACAAGCCTCTCACTCTTGCATTTACTTTGGTAGTTTACCTTGAGTAGAGAGCTAGCACTTGCTTGTGTTGGTTGTTCTTGCTAGCATAAGGACCGTATTAGGTTTGCTCATTAGCTAGAGTAGTGACATAGACCTTGTGTGGACTAGAGATTATAGTATTACTAGGGGAATCTTCCCCTAAGCGTTCTGCTTGGGAATTAAGAAAATTAGCAATGATCATAAGAGAAAATTTCATGATATCATCTCTGCATCGATAGGGATTTGATCTTATTATAGAGAGTTGAAATACCGAGTGTATTGAGTAGTCACAACTATTTTTACCAAAGTTGAGTAGTCATAACTACATATGAATTAGAGATGAACATTCCTTATGTATAAGGAAGCACTGCATATATCCATTGTATACAGAAACATAAAATGAGAAAATAATAATAGTAGCCATGCCTCATTTCATCGCTGACTTGAAAGATGGACCAAAACTGAACAATTTCATGACAATACACAGCAGATGAAATGGTTCAGCTAAACTGGAAAGAGTCCCAATCTTCCATTCTTTTTGCAACAAACAAACAGTGAGCAGAGCCAGGTCCAGAAGCTCCTCTGATCTGTGTCTGGGCTGTCAAGAGACAGAGAATATACAACCTGTGCATTCACGGTTCAACTTGTATAGTATATTGAACCCTATGTTGGGACAAAAAACGTTTAACAAACAAACACATTTATTGTTGACCAATGAACCTTTTTGAAACAGGTGAAACAATAACATTCAGAAATTTGGAAATACAAACTAAACTTCGCTATAATGGTTCTGTCAGTTCACTCCATGTGAAATCTTATTATTCCCAACAATAGAATCCTAATGGACAAAGATGGAACACTAATCCATGCATAAATACAGTTCAGAATAGATGTACATCGAAACATTGTCGGTTGCATTTGGAGGTCTGAAGATCTCAGGACTCGGAAGGCAAGGTATGATTTCCTGCAAAAGTGAGACAAAAATCATCTCTGTGTCCCCATCATTAAGTTTAGTAGACCAATGCAAGTTGTTCTCTCTTTTAGTGAAGCTGATTTTGTTAAGTGCACAATATCAATAAAAAACTTACTTACAGCAATTTACATGAACCAAAAAAAATTTGGGGTATTTATTCCCGCAGTACACTTAGCCAATCAAATTTTCCTTGAGTAGAGCTAACGATGTTCAGTCCAGCTACTGAATATATCCATATAAATTAGTGAGATATTCGAAGTGCTCAGTACCATGGCTTTCAAAGGGTTTCTTTCATTTATAATTCACTCCTACAGCAAGGAAGCCGGGTGGAATCCGTTCTGAAAAAAATGGGTCAGTCTATCTCTTCATCTACACCCCCTCACTACCAACAGCATACCTGCACATTGGGCAAACTTATATCAGAAATCTAATATATGGCAGGGAAAAGATCTTTTCAGAACCGGCAATACCTGCGCAATTCAATTGGAAGGAGCACCCTTTAACTCTAGAAAATGCTTCAGTCCTGCCAGAAGGGGAAAAATGTTATTGTTGTGCCTTACACATCAGTATAAAAAAGGTTCAAAATTCTAAATTGTGTACATGACTTTTCCTATGCTATGTATAGGACAACTCATGCAAGCATCGAAATGATTAAATCACCCGCGCGTTGCCGCGGGTACGAAGGAGGTATATAAATGGATTAGAATGCTAACTAATATTATGGAGATCCTTTAGCACGGTTCAAATACATATTTTGACAAAGAAAATACATGTATAAGATATATGACAAATGGAAGGCGTTTAATTGCTCACATAACCTGTAAAAACATAATTATGCAAATAGATGCTCTGTGAAGACATATTTCATACGTAATTAAGGGAGATAATTTGTTTTTTAGATGTAGTTGCATCGAAAATAAATAAATTTGGAAAAAGCTAGAGAAATTTGAATAGCAAGCCTGTTTGTCAGCATTTTGAGATGAAAAGGCCCACTATAATAGGGAAAAAAACATGTACTGACCAATCGTTGAAAGCACATGCTTGATTCTTTGATCTTCAGAAGGTTGCCGGCAGGATCTCTCAGGTCCTGAAACCACAATATCCATCCACTCCGCTGCCTGCTTCAACCATCATGCAGCAGGTTGATCACCCTAGAGTAGTAATAGTAGTAATAATCAACAGAAAAAAAGCAAAGATTGAAATTACTCACGTGATCAACCAGATCGATTTCATTTCTCCATAGCATTGGCAATAGTGTCCAGCGGCAGATCAGTCCATCATCGTGAAATCCACAAATATTTATTTATTCCACGGAAATATGGCTGGAGGACCTCCAAGCGGATCGAGGCTCCGCTGCTTGGCGGTGAAAGGGGATTAAACAACATTGAGACAAAAAGAAATGAATCTGCTTGGCCAGTGGAAAGGAGATTAAACAACATTGAAGCAAAAAGAAATGAATCAATTGCCGTGCAGATTCGAATAAGAGGAGAGAGGGGCACTGACGCCGCCGTTGTAGTTGTTACTCTCGCTGGGCCGCCACGCGCCGCCAACAGTCCGACCATTGAGACGGAGCCAACCGGGTCAACGCTGAGTAACCAGCCGCGTCCTCATGGCGAGGCCCCGCGAGGACCAGCCATCGGGCGAAGAGTGCGGCGCGTGAGGCCCCCTGCGAGGACCAGCCATCGGGCGGAGAGGTGCGGCGCCGCCACGCCGCATATTCATCGACGCGACGCCAGATCCCCATCCCGATCCGTCTCGACCAGAGCGAAGTCACGGACCACTCGCCTTCGCCGAAGATCTCACCAAGGCCGAAGGCCCGTCGCCGCACGCTGACGGGCTCTTCGCCTCCAGCCCGGGCGACGCTATGGCGCCGCTGGCAAGAACGCCGACGACGATCGGCGCGCTGCTTCTTCGCGCCGCAGACGATGGGGCGGGCGGGATGGCTGGCGGAGCGCGAGCACGGGCGCAACGGCGGTGGTAGGGAGCGAACGGGCGTGCCGGCAGAGAGCGACGTAGGATTGGAGGAGACCGAGCGGACGGACGGGATATATGGAAACCGCGACATCCGTGAGCGGGAAGAGGAGGAGACGGATTCACGGAGGGGGGAAGAGGCCGCCGCGGGCGCGTGGAAGGAGTCGGCAAAGGGAGGCAAAGAGGCCGCCGTTCGAACAGACGAGAAAATGCCAAGCCCACGGCCGCTGGATTTTAGCTTCGCTACATTTCGCTTACCACTGCCTCCTCGACCAATCGTAACCCAGAGAACTCCCCTAGTGGGGGGCTCTCTTATAGGAGATTTAGATTTAGTCTTGTCACTAGAAGGCTTGCTTGACCATTAGAGCTAGCGCAAACCGCTTTACGCCGTGTTTTTATACTAATCGGTTTGTTTAGTTGAGCTTGTAGAAAATTTTTATAGGCTATTCACCCCCTCTAGCCATCTAGGACCTTACAAGTGGTATCGGAGACCGGTCAGCGCATGTTCACATCGCTTTGGGTTTGGCAACGACCACGACGCAGCGCCATGCACGCCATCGCCGAGTCCACCGCCGGCACCTTCTCGTACATCGAGAACGAGGCGGTCATCCAGACGCCTTCGCGCAGGTGCATCGGCAGCATGCCCACCATCATGGTGCAGAGACATGTGTTGCCATCTCTTGCGGCCATCCCGAGTCCGCATCAGCTCGGCCAAGTCCGGCGTTCTGAGACCAGCGTCGGACGACAATGGCCGCTGCGCTTTGTCCATTTCGACGAGCTCTACGCGGATGAGGAGCGGCGCTTCCTCGTTCTTCTAGTCTGCTCCAAAGAGTGGAAGCAACGACGGTGACACTACTATGGTCAAGTTGAGCTGATTCTGCGGTTACCGTGACACGGCCGGCGGCCCTGGGCCAACGTGGCGGCAGAGGACACGGTGGTGGCCCAGACCAGAGCAGTTGGTGGATGTGAAACGTTCAGCGGAGGTGGAGGAGCGGGAGCGCGCCCGTGTAGAGGCGACCGAGGACATCGCCGCGGCAAGGGCAGCGGCGGAGCGGGCGCACACCAGAGGCGCCGGAGATACTCGACAAAGGCGGTGAGCGGTGGTGCAAGGTGGCGGCACTTGGTGGCGACATCACGACACAGCGCCGGGGGCGGAGCTGTAGGAGATGAGCCCGCCGTTGTAAACAGAAACTCTACGCTGTCGGGGCGCGCCGCCATGCTCTCTCGGCATGTCCATGCACGCGAACCAACGCTACAAGAATCTCGAAAGGCCATTAAACATGTTAGCACTTGCATGTCCATGCACGTGAATCATGATGTAATTGATCTTTAATTGCTAACCAACCCATATAACTCAAGTGTGTTTAAGCATGACATTTCATTTGTGAATTATTGTATCTCATATGCATATGTGTTTAACTCCCATTGGTGGCCCTACACGGTAAAAATTGAAGGTCATGTTAGACACGGAGGAGGACAATGAGCTACATGAGCGCCCTAGCCTCTCGCCGTCAAGAAGGACGGCAACCGCGGATGGCGGGGCGGCGTTATGGCACCGGACGCATCCCTCGGAATCCAAGTTGAAAGTCGTGGAGCGCCGACGGCAAGGACGGTGGTTGATTTGGGGGACGGCGGAGGCATCAAGTTGTGCTTAGCACACCGACGGATCTCGGAGGGGAGGGGAGCTCTAGCGAGAACCTCGATGTCGTGGTGGCGCTCGGTCGAGCGATGTGATGCGGCGGAGAAGGGGAAACACTACCTAGGCTGATATGATCTTGTTCCTTCACATCATAGGCCCAATTGGTGAGCCTACCCAACGAGGCCGACACACGGTCTTTGCTCTACCCACACGCTATAAAGGGAAACCCTGCCCTTTCACTGTTGATGATAGCCGCCATTGATCACTGCACCCCCGCCCCTACCCTTAAAAGCACCCTTGTGATCTGATCATCCCTTCTTCCTCGATTAAACCAGCATATGTCGTCGATTCGATGGGAAAGCGTCCTTGTGGTCCGATTAGGAAGTGCCCACGTCTACCCCAAGGCATAAGGGAAGGGATCCGGCCTCCCTATTGGCGGTCACTATCACACATTTTATACCGCCAATTTAGCTCTAATTAAGAGAGATGAAACACACTTATGCTAAATAAACATTTACTACTCACCTAGTTCCATTTGTATTCGTAGAATATTTGTTTTGTAGGAACAAACACGGATATAGGTGATAGCACGCCAAAGAAAGAGTGAAAACACAACTCAAAGAATGCGCTTTACCAAAGGGAACGTGACCAGACCAAAATCAGAACGAAGTGGACCAAAACACCTCCGAACAGGCGATCTAGAGTAGGCCACCAGCCCACACGCATAGGCACGACACCGGCGGGCCAAACTCGGGCCGGCCGCCCGAGCACGGCGGCCGCCGTGGGCCCCGGTGCCCGATCCCCGCCGCGCCTTGTCTCTAACCCCAAACCCGGAGGAGTACGCATGGTGCAAGATGGTGTCTTCGTCGATTTCGCACCAAAAGTTCCCACCAAAAGCACTTTCAGTTGTGTATAAAAGGAGGCTCACCCCCTCCATTGGACATCAAGTCATATACATTCCTTAGGGAATACACTCCAAAGTCTCACATATAGGGTGGTTTAGAGAGTGGCAAGACACTCGAAGAAGTGAGAGAGTGAAAGGGAGCGAGAAAGAAGAGGGAGGGAGGGAGGAGTAGCGACCCCGCTTGTCTTAGGCGGTTGTTGGCGGTCATTATCAAGCATTTAATACCGCCAACTCAGGTTCATTCCAAGGAAATAAGCATTCTCAAGGTGCATATGCATTTATTTCTAACCTAGTTCCACTTGTATTGGTAGAAAACATGCCTTGCAGGTATAAAAAGTGGAAACAGGTACAAAGTCGCCAAATAAATTAGAAAGCGCATTGAATGAAAGACGCCAAGGAGTGAATCAATCAAAAGGACCAAACCCCGCGTACAATTTGGCCCATGCACCATCATAGGCCCAACATTTGAAGGACAAAAAACGCGCAACGAAGAAGGCCGGGGTCGGGAGGCCCGCCTGTGGGGCGGCCAGCCCATCTGCGGCGGTCGGGCGCAACTTTTCGGCAAAAAGTTCCCGCCTTTTCTCCGGCGGTTTGGAGCGATCTTCAAGCGGCGGTTGCATGCGGTGCAAAGTTTCGCTCCCGCCAAGAATAGCTCGAAGCAAGGAGAGCCCTCCATTCCCTCCTCCTTCCACTATATAAAAGAGAGGCACCCTCACTTGTAAATCATGATCATACACATCAATACACAACCATTCACTCACACACCCACTCCATCACATTTAGTACACATTGGAGTAGAGGAAAGGAGCCAAGTTAGAAGTAGAAGGGAGTGAGAGAGGAGGAAGTGTGGAGAAGAGGAGTAGCGACCCCTCCGCCCCAAAGGCATATAGAGTTCCGAACCCGTCGGCCCCGCCTCTCCGCACTTGTACCTCTACGGATCATCCTACCGGGGTTTGAGTAAGAGATCCGTGTTCTATTTACGCAATTATCTTCGAGCTTAAATTATTACTTTAATTATACGCTCACCGGTTCGTTGTTTACCATATCGGTAATCGGTAGATGCTCTAGTAGAGGACTCCCGATGAAGACGGATGCTCCTGGTCAACGCTAGAGTACGTGATAAGTAGTGTAGACGTGGTGTCTAAACTACAAGTTACCCTCGCTTACCAATCAGTCCACGGTAGTGAGGTAGGCGGCGGTGATGACAGCCCCGTTCGACCTTAGTATTCCTCCACGTCCGGTTGTGCGGTAGTCCGAGGCCGGACCCTTTCCGCGCACCGGGAGAGCCGGTGGCTACGTGAACGTATAAGAAAAGAAGTAATTTGGCTTTAGGATAACTGCCAGTAGTAGAAACTCACTACCCGGGCCACCCTTTCCATCTTCATCCCGGTAGCTAGTCGAGCCCGACTTAACACCCGCTCCTCGTGGAAATCGATACCCCGAACACTTCCGGTGAAGTGCTACAACGGTATTTCCGCGGCGCTATGACTATTTCGCTTACGCTAAGAAACACCAACAAGCATTTCGGGCGCCGCTGTCGGGAACGGTTGTCGCTATAGTCTTCGAACCTAGTCTACCCGTGTATCCTACATTATCCATTTCCACCCCGCCATTAAAACAAAAATCTAAAAAATTAGGGAGCACTCAACTATTGCAAAACCTGTCGCTCCAAGTGGCGAGCTCTTAGAACGCCCATCTTCTTCGGCCCATCACAGCCTTCGAGTTATGAGCTCCGCCCGCCTCATCGCCATGGTTCGGGATCAATCCTTCTCGATATGATTACGAAAAATCCATACCATCACCCGAGGGAGTTTGAGCAACTCGTGCTTGCCTCACCATTGAAGGCATGTCACAAGACACGTTGAGGTGGAAGCTATTCCCTTTCACTTGAGGAAAGAGCTTAAACAAGAGTTCGACCACAACGTAGGGAAGGTAGTGTGTGATTGGGAAGAATTGCGGGCAAGGTTTTGCCAAGCTTTCTTCCCTATATCCCGAATTGCTTCCCTCCGGCCAAGAGATACTCGCCTCCAACAAGAGGAGAAGGAGTCGTTAGGTGCAGCCCGGACAGATTCTCAATTTTAACGAGGTCCGGTCCGTAACCATCCATTCCCCACCATGTGTGTGCTTCAAAGATTTCGGGCCGGGTTTGACTAAAGAGTCCGCCTCGCAGCTAGACACGGGCCGCAGAGGGTCGCTTTACACACAAAACCACAGAGGAAGGGGAAGCCCTTTTTAGACCGAATACTTGAAAACACCCCCTCCTCTAGAACCCGGCCCCGTGTTGAGCCGATGTCCGACGAGGTTTTGTCGCTTCATGCCGAACCTCTGAAAAATACCGCACTCGAACCAATGGAGGAACCCTCTCCCGAGACCTCCCCGTATATCGAGGACGTTTTTCTTGAAGATTTCAGAAATACCACGAAATATGAGTCGGTAAAGAGACCACCGCCCCCTGTCACCCCTAGAGAACCTTTTAGCAATCGACTTTCACGAGTCAATCATGGGGTTAACATCTTTCATGAGCAAATGAATGGGTACACGAGAACGAGTCATCTTCTCAAGAAATTCGATTCGCACTCCCTCCCCCATTCAATGCATAATAAAAAAAAGAAAAACAAAACGGTATTGTATAACCCAACCGTGGGATTAACATCTTGTCGAAACTTATGCCCAAACTTATTTTGAGGAAGAGAAACGCCGGCCCACAATAAAAAACTTTTAGAGCCGATATGCGTTTAACTCTCCAAGGGTTGGGGGTTTTACATAATGTTTCTCTTTACCATGAAGGTGTCGGAATGAGCCTTGATTTTCACATCTTCAACATTGAGGATTTCGACATTCTCATTGGCCATCCCCTAGAAAAGTTATTCGCGATCCACCAAATACGAAGGAGTTAGATGTCAAATTAGATAGGGACACGCTCACGCTACCCATACAAAAATCCAAAAACACGATAGCTGAACCCCTCGTCCCCCAATAACAAACATAGAGGTGGTGTCAAAAATACCTTTTGAAACTCCCCAAGAATCTTTAGAAAAAGACTCCAAATTCTTCATTGAAGAAATTAGCGAGATAGATGAATTTATCGATCTCCCTAAAGAAGAAGAAACGGCACCACCTCCCATTGAGCTAAAAAGCCCTTCCCCGAAGGATTACGCTATGTTTTCCTAAATGATGACAAAAAATGCTCCCGTAATTATCGACAAATTAACCGACGAGGAGTCATCCAAATTGATCAAAATACTAGAAAAACATAGGACGGTCTTCGGTATTCACCGCACGATTTAAAAGGGATTAGCCCTCTAATTTGCTCTCATCGCATCCCCTCGTTGACCCGAAAAATCACCATCACGCCGAACCACAACGCCGGCTCAATAATGAGATGAGAGAAGTCGTAAAGAAGGAAGTCCTCAAACTTCTTCACGCCGGGATAATCTATCCCGCACCACACAAATGACGGGTTAGGTTAGCCCGTCCGTGTGGTACCAAAGAAAGGGGGCATGACGGTAATTGAAAACGCTAAAAATGAATTAATTCCACAAATAAGTCGTCATTGAGGTGGAGAATGTGCATTGACTACCGAAAACTCAATGCGGCAACAAAAAAGATCACTTTCCGCCCCCTTCGTTGATGAAATGTTGGAGCGTTAGCGAAACACTCTTTCTTCTGCTTTCCTCGATGGGTATTCAGGTTATCACCAAATTCCCATCCACCCCGATGATCAAAGCAAGACAACCTTCACATGCCCGTATGGAACGTACGCATATAGGAGAATGTCGCTTCGGGCTGTGTAATGCACCCGCATCATTCCAACGGTGCATGATGTCAATATTCTCGCACATGATTGAAGAAATCATGGAGGTATTCATGGACGATTTCTCCGCCTATGGAAAAACCTTTGACAACTGTCTTGAGAATTTAGATCGAGTCTTGCAACGATGCCAAGAGAAGGACCTCGTACTAAATTGGGAAAAGTGCCATTTCATGGTCCGAGAGGGGCATCGCCCTTGGACACCTAGTGTCCGAGAGAGGGATTGAGGTAGATAAAGCAAAAATTGAAGTGATTGAAAAACTACCTCCCCCGTGTGAACGTGAAAGGAATCAGTAGCTTTCACGCCACGCAGATTTTATAGACGGTTCATAAAAGATTTTTCACAAACCTCTAGACCGTTAACAAGCCTACTAGCTAAGGATGTGCCTTTTAAGTTCACCGATGAGTGCATGAAAGCTTTTCTCACCATTAAGAAAGCACTCATCTCAAGACCAATCATCCAACCACCGTTATTGGTCGCCTTTTGAAATCATGTGTGATGCTAGTGATTACGCCGTTGGTGCGGTCCTTGGCCAAACCAAAGACAAAAAGCATCACGCGATCGCCTATGCTAGCAAAACACTAAATGGAGCTCAATTAAATTACGCCACAACCGAAAAAGAGCTCCCCGGGTCGTAGTGTTTGTTATTGACAAGTTTAGGTCTTACTTAGTGGGATCCAAGGTAATTGTCTACACCGATCATGCGGCATTGAAATACTTGCTCACTAAGAAAGACGCTAAACCCAGTTAATAAGATGGATTCTCTTACTCCAAGAATTTGATTTAGAAATTAAAGACAAGAAAGGAGTAGAGAACACTGCTGCGGATCATTTGTCGCGTTTGCAATTCACTAACATGCGGGAGTTACCGATCAACGATTTCCTACGACGACGATATGCTCCTCAAGGTGGAGGACGAAACCCCATGGTATGCGATATTGTAAATTACATGGTTTCGTGTTACATACCACCCGGGCGAATCCAGCACAAGTTGCAAGTTGAGAGTCGCCGCCACCGTGGGATGATCCGTACCTATACCGAGTATGTGCCGACGGCATGCTAAGGAGATGTGTACCCACCGAGAGGGGACAAAGAAATCATTGAAAAATGCCACGCAGCCCCGCACGACGAGGCCATTATGGAGTACATCGCACTCAAGCCAAGATTTGGCAAAGGTGGATTCTTCCGCCAACGATGTACCAAGACACAAGAGAATTCATCGAAGATGCCAAAAGTGTCGATGCATGCAGGAGGAATCACATCAAGAAATGCAATGCCCCTCAACTACAATCTCCAAGTAGAAGTCTTCGATGTCTAGGGTATTGACTTCATGGGACCTTTCCCAAAAGTCCCATGATAGTGAATACATCCTCATCGCAGATCGACTACGTGTCCAAGTGGGTCGGCTCGCATGCCCCCGCCGATGCCAAACATGCCGAAAAATGTTCCATGAGATCATTTTCCCAAGGTTTGGAACACCAAGGATGGTCATAAGTGATGGAGGATCACACTTCATAGATGCATCCTTTCGAGCTTTCTTACAAGAGCCGGGATCTAAGCACAATATAGCCACACCTTACCATCCTCGCACAAGCGGCCAAGCGAAACATCAAACAAGCAAATCAAAAAATGATCTCGCGAAAACCGCCAATGCAATGGGGAAGGGATGGAAAGACAAGCTACCCGATGCACTCGGCATACAGACAGCTTATAAAACCCCCATCAACATGACACCATTCCAACCGGTCTCACGGAAAAAGTTGCCACTTGCCGCAGAAACTCGAACATCGAGCCTACCGGGCAATCAAGACATGGAACATGGACCTTAAGCTAGCCGGGAAAAATAGACAAAAACAATTTACCGAGCTAGAGGAATGGAGGGAGAAGGCGTATCACAAAGGCCAAGCTATACAAAGAAAGAACAAAAAGATGGCACGATCACCGAATCCAATCCAAAACTTTCCACGAAGGAGACAAGGTACTACTCTTTAACTCGTGTAAAGCTATTCGGGTGGAGGGAAGGCTGCGAAGCAAATGGAAAGGGCCATACACCGCCGCCGACGTCGCACCCCATGGCGCAATCACCATCACCGACGACTCGGGTAATTTATCAAAGGTAAATGGCTAACGTTTAAAAGTTTTTCCGAGTCTTCTCCAAATAAATATATAGAAAAATAATGTTGGTAGATTTTGAACAATATAAAAATAACTCAACAATTGCTACCAATATATTGGAAAGAAAACACAATAAAAATAATGTCAAATACAAAAGCACATAACCTTTTTTCTTTTTTTTTTCTTTTTATTTTTCTTTTCCTAAATAAAGAAAACATTACCTAAAACCGGGGTTTTCCCCATGCACCGGCCGTGGGCGAAAAGAACTCGAGATAAGATAACGACGATGGGAAAAAGTCGCGGCACAAGGCACGCCCGCCTGCGCGTCGGGCGCGACTGGGCGGCCGCCCGCTTTTGCGCCCCGTGCCTCCCTCTCGTTTTCTCACATGGATTAATCCCAGCGAGCCTATCCAAATGCTGCGGTGCACGGTCACGCGATCGACGCAAAACGCTATAAATTGAACACCATTTCCCCATGAAAAAACCACACCAAGCCACCTCTCTTTTTCCTCATTCCTACTTGCTCAACCTACCCTATGGCCAGCTACAACGCAAGCCCCCGCCAACTCTCCCATCGTAACAGAAGACTTGTTTTGTAGCGAGAATCCCCTAGTTATCGCAAGTCCAACCCAAAAAACCACAAAAAGAAAAGCCGCTTCTAGCACCTCCTCCAACTACCCGTGAAAGATCGTTTTTTATCTACGGGTATGAAAAAAAGCCGTAAGGGGGGTACGCCAAAGGGCTCATGCGCAAACCCCCATGTCGAAAGGTTCATTAGGCCATCTCTCGGTGAAAGGTTCGTTAGGACACCTCAAGTCACTAGGACTACAGATAGTGACGGTGAAGAAAGCAAGGCACCACTGCCATCCTTGCTAGAAAAATATGAAGCCCTTAAGGACCTTTACTGGGAGGCCATAGAAGAGTTAGACACCATGCGCACAAAATTGCGCCACCTCACCGACGACATGGAAATTGAAGAATTTAAGTTTAACAATAGGGTGGCAAAATTAGCAAAAATAGCTGGAGTGTCATACACTCCAGAGTAAAAAAAAATTACCAATTGTTTCAGGCTGTTTTAATTCTTTCGCATTTATTTTCATTTATTTACTTTGTAATTGCCCTCAAGATCAATAAAGTTTGTCTTTGAATATTTCTTTGTGCACTTGTTTCTCTATTTTCTGTTAACTTCTATAAAAGAAACAAGTGTGGGGAGATAAAAATCATATGCTAACTTAAAAACATAGACAAACTTTATCCTTTTCTGTCAATTTATTAAAAAAGAGCCACACATTATCTGAATTCTTGTGCTTTGAGAGAAAGCATGATTACTTGAATTTCTCCTTCCTGTGCAAATAAGACTTGGTTCTTTCTACTTAAATATATATATATATATATATATATATATATATATATATATATATATATATATATATATATATATATATATATATATAGAACTACTATTCTACTACCTGTGCGTTGGATTCTAATCAACGCTACGGCGGAGCGCCGCCGACCTCCGACGACATGCACCAGGCGCAACAAATTGATTCATTAATACACGTCATTTATTAGTACATGCAAAAGGTCATGGCTAAATAAAGGCAAAGGTCCACGGGAGTCATGCCATGGATACCGCAGAAATTATTAATTGGTCGTTTATAAATAAATCCCAAACCTCTTCTCTCGTTTCTCCGGTCATTTTCTCTCCCCGATTCCATCAGCACCAACCGCGGTTGACAGGGTCTCCATCGATGGCGACGGTGGCTGCTGTCGTGCGGCCCGCGCCCTTCCCTCACCGGCGGTGCCCCCTCGACATGGAGGCAACAGGCTTTTTCCTCCGGCGACCCCATGCGGTTCTGGCGAGCTCTCGCTGGCGTCGGCATGTCGGGTGGAGCGGCGAGGACCCTCGGCAGCGGGTGCATCTGGGGATGGCGCAACTCCCGTTCGCGAATCCACCCGGCGACGGTGCCTGTGGCGGCGGTGCCCTCTTGCTCCCATCGACGGCGACGGTGGTGGCCCCTTCGCGCACCATCTGTTCGTGACACCTCCCTCCACGCGCGGCAACTGACGGAGGCGCATCCTGTGCTGCGACGCCCGAGGCCCGACTGCACGCCCGCCGCCTCCCGCAGCGACGTCTGCCCTCTCGCATGACAGCCGCGGCGGTGGAGGCCCCTACTACCACCAGCGACAGCAGCCGTGGATCCTCCCCCACCCCAGCAGGGATGGCCGCTCCCCTACCAGGTACCAGCGGCAACTTGGTCCGTCCGTGCGTGATGTACTAATGTCACTGTCCATCTATTTGAATTAGTTTGATTTGATCTGGATTTTTGGTTTTTCCTAAACGGTGTATTGGTCGCCTCATCACATCTGCTGCCTACCCCTCCGCACCGGCATCAACTCCTGGTGATTCCTGATTATGAGAGTGGACGAGCCAGATCTATCGGAGCTACGATGGCCACTCTTAATTGATCTTTTCCTTTGTTTTTCCTGTGTCTTTCCAGATTATGGAGAATGTTTGATGCACGCACATTAGTCTCGCTTGCACTCCACTACTGCCGCCGGTTGCTACTGTCCTTTCATGTATTTAGGCCTGCAAGGTGCTCGATCAAATGCCAGACTAGCAATCTGAGAAGCACAGTTTTGTGTATTTACTACTCACATACCATGATAGAATTATTTTTATTAGCAATGACACTACTATGAGAGTTAATTTTATTCCTCGAGTCTGGAGGGAGACTTTTTACAGACTCTAACGATGTTGTTAGTATAAAAAATACCTTGTCCGCAGACCGAACGTCCCGATGATTATCAAAGTGAATTATTTACCGTTGACACGGCTACAGGGAATTATATTCTTAACAAAATAATACAAGTAATAATAAAAATTACTGTTGTAGGGAATTATTTGCTTAACAAATGATACAAGTAGTAATAAAAATGATACTAGTAGTAATAAAAAATATCATTTTGATTTTCGGGAATTATTTACCGACCCAACTGATAATGGTAATAATAAATCAGTTCCTCATCTAGATATTACTGTGCATGAATTCCTCATCTAGGATCAGGTGGAGTCAGGTTAGTAATATTATTTATCACATATTATTGGGTTTGTTTTTCATTTTTTTTTTTTACGTCCGTGGGTCACCAGATTAATAGTTTGTAAAAACTGCATAGTTTACTTTCCTAAATATCCTTGCATCAAGGCTTTGAAAAATACGAATTCAAAATTATTATTAGGGGCTCACTTCCGTGGCAACTAGCTACCGCCCAGCCATGCATGCAGAGACTTTGATTAGGTGGAATCAATGGTATACCAGGCCTGCATGCAGCCAGTATTAGCCGGACTGCTGCCACCTGCCACCACTCACATGACATGCGTAATTTTCTAATTAACAAAGTGACGATATTAGTGGAGAAAAATAGTCTGGCCGGCGACTAGGCACATGCAAATTTACCGCTCACAACCGTGGAAGAAAGTTTTTTGTTCAACAAAATGGTGCTATCAGTAATAAAATGATGCTCCTCTCAAAAAAAATAATAAAATGATGCTATTACTATTTGTTACAAATTTACTCCTCGCATTCGTGAAGGAATTATTTACCTAACAAAATAGTACTAACAATAATAAAAAAATAGTTGAGGTTAATATACGAGTAGTAATAAAAGATAGTTTGACTGGCGGTTGAACATGCTACCGAGTAGCACAATAAAAAATTTACGGTCCATAGGGTTGGAGGGAATTATTTGCTTAACAAAATGATATTGTTAATAATAAAAATAGCTCAAAGGAAAAAATTACTTTTGATGGGTCTGAAGAAATTATTTGGTTACTAAAATGCTATGAGTAGTAATAAAAAAATAGTTTGACCGGCAGTGGAACACACGACTTAGTAGCACAAGAAAATTTACCGTTTATAGGGCCGGATGGAATTATTTGCATGACAAAATGATACTGATAATAATAAAATATAACTCAAAGGAAAATTTACTGTTGGCGGGTCCGAGGGAATTATGTGGTTAATAAAATGATATGAGTAGTACAAGAAAAATTACCCTACATCGGGCTGGAGGGAATTATTTTCTTACGGATCACAAGTCAAGAGAATTATTTTCTTACTGTGCACAGACCCGATCAGATTATTTATATCCAAACTAGTGACAACAATACCGGTACACCTTTTTTCCTAGTTTACGAAACATGCAGCATGCCATGCATCACGCCAATAAAAAATGATACTACGCTCCCGTTTAAGTGAATAATAATTAATCGAAATAATTCCTCAAGTGCCAGGCTAGGCAGCACTCAACGAACCAAAATTATTGCATTGCATGACCTGCACCTGGTCAAATCGGTGTGTCTTTCAATGCACTATTGACGCATGCATTTAAAAACGGCACGTCACACGATTCCCTCGCCGGAGTGTAAAGGACCGGCTGTCTCAGGCGGCCGGCGTTGAGAATAATATTCTCAGCGTAGCCCTAAGAATAGTGGGGTCCTATATATATATATATATATATATATATATATATATATATATATATATGTCCGAGAGCGAGAAGAGCCCACTTCTCCAAAAAAAAAAAAAAAAAGAGAAGCAAGCCCATGACTCTTTAAAAGCAAAGAGGCATCATAACAATATATATATATATATATATATATATATATATATATGCACATCTTTGATCTAGGAATATGATACTTCCCTCCATTAATCTAGAATTTGACCTGACATTTCATACAAGGAAGTAAGCAATTTCGTTGGTACTCTCAAGTTTGATTAAACCCAGAACATAACACAAAATTCTTTTCAAAAATTTTTTTGAAAAACAACCAAGTCTATTTGTGCAGTGTAAGTAGAAAGAAAGAACTCCTGCTTATCTCCATCGCATCGATCATTCAAGGTAATGTGGTAGAACACTTTGGTTATTGACGAAGGAAACAACCTCACGAAAAACCTAAAAGTTCAACTTTACTCGAGGGCGAGTAAAAGCCAAGTGTGGGGGAGTTGTTGGCGGTCATTATCAAGCATTTAATACCGCCAACTCAGGTTCATTCCAAGGGAAATAAACATTCTCATGGTGCATATGCATTTATTTCTAACCTAGTTCCACTTGTATTGGTAGAAAACATGTCTTGCGTGTATAAAAAGTGGAAAGCAGTACAAAGTCGCCAAATAAATTAGAAAAGCGCATTGAATGAAAGACGCCAAGGAGTGAATCAATCCAAAGGACCAAACCCAGCGTACAATTTGGCCCATGCACCATCATAGGCCCAACATTTGAAGGACAAAACGCGCAATGAATGAAGAAGGCCGGGCCGGGAGGCCCGGCCTAGGGGCGGCCGCCCACCGCGGCGGTCGGCGCAACTTTTCGGCAAAAAGTTCCCGCCTTTTCTCCCCGGTTTGGAGCGATCTTCAGCGGCGGTTGCATGCGGTGTAAAGTTTCGTTCCCGCCAAGAATAGCTCGAAGCAACGAGAGGCCTCCATTCCCTCCTCCTCTCCACTATATAAAGAGAGGCACTCCTCACTTGTAAATCATGATCATACACATCAATACACAACCATTCACTCACACACTCCACCCCATCACATTTAGTACACATTGGAGTAGAGGAAAGGAGCCAAGTTAGAAGTAGAAGGGAGTGAGAGAGGAGGAAGTGTGGAGAAGAGGAGTAGCGACCCCTACGCCTCGAGCAGACGGAGTTCAACACTGTCGGCTCCGTCTCCGCACTTGTACCTCACGGATCATCCCTCTTTGGTTTGAGTAAGAAATCCGTGTTCTATTTGCATAATTATCTTCGAGCTTAAATTATTACTTTAATTATCGTTCACCGGTTCGTTGTTTACCATATCGGTAATCGGTAGATGCTCTAGTAGAGGACTCGATGAAGACGGATGCTCCCAGGTCAACGCTAGAGTGCGTGATAAGTAGTGTAGGCGTGGTGTCTAAACTACAAGTTACCCTCGTTTACCAATCGGTCCACGGTAGTGAGGTAGGCGGCGGTGGTGACAGCCACTGTTCGACCTTAGTATTCCTCCATGTCCCACAGCGGTAGTCCGGAGGCCGGACCCTTCCAGCGGGCATCCGGGGGAGAGCGGTGGCTACGTGAACGTATAAGAAAAGAAGTAATTTGGCTTTAGGATAATCTGCTGTAGTAGAAACTCACTACCCGTTCACCCTTTCCATCTTCATCCCGGTAGCTAGTCGAGCCCGACTTAACACCCGTTCCTCGTGGAAATCGATACCGAACACTTCGGGTGAAGTGCTACAACGGTATTTCGTGCGCTTGCGGGACTATTGCCTTACGCTAAGAAACACCAACAGCGGCGTAAGGATTTGCGACGCCCATCGGTCGGGTCGAGTGTCGAATCATGGGCTCCCGCCTCGATACCTTGTACCTCTGCGGGTAATCTTTCGGCTTGGTGAAAGATATTAGTGTCTTACCTTCACTATCATTCTTAAGTTTCATGCTATCATTTATTTTGTCGAGAATTATGGGATCGTTGTTTGCCTTTGTGGTAAATACTCTAGTAGAGGACCCCTGATGAAGACGGGATCTCCTGGCCAACGCTAGAGTAGTGACAAGTAATGTAGACGTGGTGTCTAAGTTATAAATCACCCTTGTTTGCTACGCAATCCACGGTAGTGAGGTAGGGGATAGGTGGTGACAGCCCTATTAAGCCTTTGTATTCCTCCACGTCCCGTTCTTTGAGTAGAGCCGTAGACCGGCATCGCTTGGCGCACCAAGTGCAATCCGGGGCCCGTAATACTCGCTTAATAGAAAGAGTAGCCTGACTTAGTCTAAGTGCTCAAGGAACACATCACTTCCACGATCACCTCCTATGCTTGACCCTTGATAGCTAGGAAAAACAGACTTAGCGCCCGTTCCCTGTGGAAATTCGATACCTGGAATACTTCTAGGTGAAGTGCTACAACGGTACTTTCCGTGCGCTTGCGGACTTTGCTACTTACGCTAAGAAATACCAACACTCCCCCCATGCACTCAATGTCGAGGCTCATGCCATCACTATTTGTGCACGAACAGCAAGAACCATGAGTCTCTGTGTTTCTCTCCGGTCCGTGGCGTCGACAACCCGCTCGCGGTGTGCTACAACTGCTGGAGCTTTTAGCGCGGCAAATGTGTGATGGGCTATGCGGAATCCAATTCGAGTTGCGGCGATGAGTTTGACTCGAAGGTATTTTTGATCCGTTCTCATGCAGATTTGTTCTATGATGCATATCAAATTCAAAGTGGCATGTTCTCATAGATAGCACTTTCTCTTGCAAAGATTAAGAAGCGGATTAACATGCTCAAAAGGCAAGTTCAAGGCTTGAACGAGCCTCTATCAGCAAGGAATGATCGTAGATGACTTGACTAAGACTGTCGAGGATCTTAAAAGAAGGTTGAAGCCAACCTTGGCAAGATTTAATAATAATGCCAATATGTAGTCTTAGTTTTATGGGTTTATTGGAGTTTGAATAGACTGCTCAAATATTTTGTCACGCCAGGGTTGTATTTCTTTACTTGAATAATCAATTAACTTGAGTCCAATTTCTTCGCATGTCATCGTTATCACCTTGCCCATTTGCCTATAAGTAGCGCCGCCACCACCCCGCATTAGCTTTCCATCTAATCACCCAGGACCGAGAGCTCCCGAGCCGCGACCATTGCCATTTCTGCCACCAAGCTCGAGCACCACTCTCCGTAGTCGTTCATCATCTTCAAAAGCATTGACGAGGTTCGATCATTGCTGCGAAATGGGTAGATCCTTTCTCATCTCGTTTTTCCTTCGAATTGCTCACGTCGCGTCGTTGACGTGCACAGCTCCATCGCCATCGTTGTTCATCGCCGTCCATTGTTATAAGCCACCTACACTCCAATTCATCGTGTTGACGAGACCCCCTTGCTCTCCTAGTTCGTTCTCTGCGTGCTCTAGTTGGCCGATTGTGGCGCTAAGGCTACGTTCATCTGCGCTGGCTAGTTCTTGCCATCGGCCATGGCTGCACACCGTGCGTTCGCGCGTTCCGACCGTGCATACACGCCTGAAAAGGAAGCAGTTCGTGAAGATGAGCCCATGGGAGACAACAATGGAGATGATACACCACCGTCTCCATAGGGAGGGTAGAGGCATGCAGCCTCCAGCAAGGATGGATAGTGACGAAGCGCCATGTGTCCAAGGCCGACACCGTGGCACACAACCTTCTGACTGTAGTCCTTCATAATCACTATCAGGACTGGGTAGAGGTGAGGGTTGAGTATATTTGCCTCAGCTATGAGCATCCCCGAGAGGCCACATATTGGAGGACCACCGTAGGAGTCTATATCAAAGAGCTTCAGACAAGGTCCTGGCTTCTGGAGACTCGCTACACACACGCAGGTATTCAGGCCACTTAGGAGGACAACATCAATGGTGTCGCTTTAAATGCTTATATGGAGCTTCATGGTCATCGTTTTGATGCCATGAGAAATAGCAATGACCACTATCTCCCTTATGCTAGGCCTAGCATGGGGTGGATAATCATGGAGTCTCATGGAGAAGACTTCACCACGTGACTCACTATGCGTTTTGAACGCTACTGATGAACGAGAATGAGTGCCTGATTTTGGAAAAATGCTCACGAGCTCAGTGCCTAGAAAATGATTTCAGTCGCAAAGAAGAAACTGAGATTTTGGAATAATGCTCACGAGATCAACCTTGCCTTTCAAGAACAAGAGAAGGAACAACAGTTACTGGACATTAAGTATGCCAAGCGTTGTGTGATGCCAGTGCAAAGGCAAACACGAGGGCCAATGAAGACCTCTAGGCAAAGATGATGATTCCTGTTAGAGAGGCTAAGAAGCATTTCACTAATTTGAACCAAATTCTCTCCAAAGCCAACTAATGAATTCAACTAGTTTGATCAGCTTTGCCAAGTCTTATATCAGACTTTAAATATTTTATTTCATGTACTAATGTTTGATGGAGCCACTAAACTATATTACGGCACAAGCATCCAGAAAATAACTCTATAAAAAAAGGTATGAAGCAATCAAGTAGTAGTAAAAGAATATTAAATATTACCTTCCCTCATTATTATCACTTAGCTTTGGGTCAAGTTTTGTGTGTCATTACTTCTTTCTGAGGAATCAAAATTCTTATGTCCATCATGAACCTCACTGTAATAATAATAAAACTTGTAAGTCGAGCAAGTGAGAAACAAAAGCATATTAAAGTGGGAGGTGATTATTTAGATATTGAAAAGTCTACATAAATTTTACGAAAGTAAAACCACTGTTATAACTATATATGGTTAATAGCTGAGTATTGTGATGAAATAATATCCTTCTTGCATCAATAAAACAAAAGGTAGAGGCCGTTGTGCAATTGAAAATAATGAATATATTTATTACATCAATTGTAAAATGATCAATATGACAATTTGCTGGCAAAGAAAAAAAGTCCGTCCAAAAGCAAATACAAACACATTCTTGAACTACTAGACATTTGGCAACAATAATCAAAACTACCATGCACAACATCAAGTAACTAACCAACAAAAATGGGTAAGCAAGATGCAAGAAACCACAAACTAGCTAGAATAGCATTACCTTACATGATTATTCACACTGATCTTTGTATCAGTCTCCAGCTTAATCAATTCTGCGACACTGATCGCTGGATCTAATGGTTCTGTATTCTTGGTCAGGTTCTCATAAGTCTCCCTTTGACATGACCATTACTGCAAGAGTAATCAAACTTGTGAGTTAAGCAGGTGAGAAAAAAATGACATTCATTAGAAGGCGAATTATTTGGATGCAAACAAGTCTTGAGAAATTTTTTGAAAAGGACACTAGCGGCAACTGTAATGGTTCAGTTTTGATGAAACAATACCCACCCTTGCATGCTTTTTGGTGAACTGCACTATTCACAAGGTTTCTTTTAGCGCCTTGACGTCTAGGCGAAGACTATAAAACTATGAATGCTAGTGATTTTCTTTAAAAAAAACACACAGATGCTTTTCAAAACTAGGCAACATTATATTGTCACGTTGTTCCTTACATCAATTGTGTAATCACAATCAATAAAGATACAAGCAAATCATTGAAAAAGAACAAAGACCAAAGGCGGCTTGAAGAACTACTCATGTTTCAAGGCACTAGTAAACTATATTGAGCACAGGCATAGAGAAAACATGACTATGTAAAAGGGTAATTAAAAACAAGTAGTAGTAAACCATATTAAATATTACCTTCCCTATATAAAATGGTAATAAAAAAAAAGTAGTAGTAAAACCATATTAAATATTACCTTCCCTTATCATTATCCCTTAGCTTTGCTTCAAATTTTGATGTAGGTCATTACTGCTTTACTAGGTAAATGTCCGTGCGTTGCAACGGGAAAATTAATATCACAATAATTTGAATTTGGACATGTATTTTATTTAAAAAGCAACACTTTAAAACAAGATTATCCGTGGCATTCCATTTGTAACTAATCATCACTATTAGCTCATGCACTGCAACAGGAGTCAATATATTTTCAAAAAGCAACAAGAGAGGCATCCAGCCATGATAACCCATTTTGTTCAATAGCAACATGTTATTTGTTCAATAACCCATTTACAGTCTGGTAGTTCAGTTTCTCACAGCAGGCTGGGAAGATAATTGTGTGGGAAGACAATGTCTCTAAAAACATGGGTCTAAATAAGTTTATCAACAACATTTAAAGCCAAGAGAGTACCTCTCTCAATGTCTCCCCTGTCCTTTAGGAAATTGCAAACCTGGTGTCAAATTCTCACATGCAAAATTTGGATAACTAAGATCTTGACAAAATTAGATGCAGACTCGAGATGTATCTCCAACATGCACACAGTAGTAAAGTTGGAGATAAAAAAAGAACCTACAAAACGAACAGATTATTAGTGCTAGAATGTATTGGCTAGTATGAGATCTTGACAAAAATATATGCAGACTCAAGAGGCCATCAATTATTGAAAAGCTGTATCAAATAAACAGGATTGCGCCTATAAGATAGAGCCAGTATGTGTTGCCCTATTTCTTGCTCAACTGAATTTCAACAAAAGGATACTGATCGAGTCGTACCCTACAAATCTTACTTAACATCTTAGCTTATCAAAACTATGGCTTCTGATGTACTAATGTTGCCCTGGCAGCATTCTGAACATGTTGCAACTATGTATAAGCGTCAATGTGGAGTTTGGTCAGAAACAAATATATAATAGCCTTCCAAGCATCCCATTTGGCTAGCTATGTCCTTCAGGATGAAAATGCCTTCACAAGTGATGAGTCCTTTTAGATTCAATAACTACTCTAATAGGAAACTGTTAGCAAGCAAAGTTGCAAGATCCAAGAGCACAAGGATAACCAAACTGTATATGTTCATCAATGTACCTAAGCTGAAACACACTTAAGTTTAACTTTTCTATCAGTTTTTAGGTTCCCCTCTAAGAGTAAACTCAAATCGTCACCTCTGTCATTGCTAGAATAAAAACTGATCCATCAGTGAGACAATTAGCAAATGAAAATTACCAAGGAGTGCTTTAATCAAACATGAAAAGGCAAACCATATATGAGATAATTTGCATCTACAAAGATTATGCTGCCAAGCATTTAGCACAATTCTTCTGCATAGCTATATTAGTTGCATGAGTTAAGGTATATTTGTATATGAGAGCAATCCCATAGAGGGCTACATCACTGAAAAATCAATGTGGAAAATATAGTGAGGCTAAAAAGGTATACAAAGCATATACTTGCACGATAATGAACATTAATTTTGTCTTCTTTGTGTCCTTGCAGAGACAGGGTCAGAGACAGCCCTGTTCACTGCTGTCACATGACAGCAATGATTTCCTGAGATTTTAATTGCAAATTGATGCTCATACCTGAGCTTAAGCCATGACGTAGTACTATTTTGGCTGGATCCACCACTCAGGGTACACGAGTCCTTGTACTGAAAGGAAGACGAGCAAGACAAAAATCAATGTGTATCCTTTCAACATGTAACAACAGAAAATGTTTATCATTTCAAAGTGTAACAACAGAAAACCACAGCCTATTCTATTGAGAAGTCAAATACTCGATGATACAGTAACTGCATAAGAATAAGTAGAACCTGACGACACGCATTTCTCCAATATCACTCTAGGCATGGGTGGAAAAAGGCAATTCCTGGGGGGCTTAATGATCATACGGTAAAACTGCAATAAAAATCAAGATATCCCAGGGTCCCACCCTCATACAGAAGATATTCACATGACTATTCTTATTTCAATTGAAACATAGCCTTACTTTTTTTTTTCTGGGTCATCGCAGCAATCACAAGAGGCACTGAGTAGGGGTGGAATAGCAGGCTAGCACCAGAAGAAGAGATGTAGTGTCAGCATGCGCTTGCCTGGGTGACGTCTGGGGACGAGCCTGTGCAATTTGGATCTGGCTGAGCCAGTGCAAGGCGGCTTCAGTGGAGGACGACGAATCGGCGGCAGACATCGACAAATCTGCGCCCAACGGATTTGAAGCCACCAGCGATTGGATCTGGCTGACCTTCCCAATTATGTTGGAGGGCATCAAGCTATGCCGGAGGGAGGTGCCTGGGCTGCGCGAAGGGATACTGGTCGTGGGGCGGCGGGTCCGGGCGGCCTGGATGGAGATGGCGGACGGCGCCGTGGGTGACACGGAGGGTGGGTACCGGTTGGAGGCGGAGGGCGGTCGGAGCTAAGGCATCGTGGGCGGGCCGAGGGGGAGCTGTGCGTCGTGGACCAGCGGCGGTTCCTCGGGCGCACAACAGTGGGCGGAGCTGGGCAACCATCGCGCGAGGGAGGAAGGGGGTGAAGCCGGGTGCGGTGTTTTTTACGGGGGAGGCGGGGTGAATTCACCGGGTGGACGATTCCGTTTCGTTCTTTTTAGTAGTAGATAAGGAATCATGAATCTCATGGTAATAATAATGAAACTTGTAAGTCGAGCAGGTGAGAAACAAAAGCACATTAAAGTGGGAGGTGATTATTTGGATATCCAAAAGTCTAAATTTTATGGAAGTAAAACCAATGTCACTACTATATATGGATAATAGCTAAGTATTGTGATCCAATTATTGCATCAATAAGACAGAAGAGGTAGAGGCGGTACTACAATTGGAAATAACAGGTATATTTATTCCATCAATTGTAAAATCAGGATCAATATGACAATTTGCTGGCAAAGAAACAAGTCCGTTCAAAAACAGATAGAAACACACCGTTGAGCCACTAGACATTTGGCAACAATAATCAAAACTACCATGCATAACTAACCAAAAAAATGGGTAAGAAAGGAAACAAAAACTAGTGTATCATTACCTTTCGTGATATTATCAATTCTACAGCTATGTCATTGGTCTCGCTTCCTGCCACACTGATCGCTCTGGATCTGATGATTATGTATTCTTTGTCAGTTTCTCATAACTCTCCCCTTTGATGTGAACTTACTGCAACAGCAATGAAACTTGTGAGTTGAACAGGTGAGAAAACAAAAAGACATTCAGGGGAAGGCGAATTATTTGGATGCAAAAGTCTTCTGAAAAGGGCACTAGCGGCAACAGTAGTGGCTCAGTTTCGATGAAACAATACCCACCCTTGCATGCATATGGTGCACTGCACTGTCCGCTTGGCAAAAATTTGTACAATCATAGAAAACATAAGTAAATAGTTCTCTTGGTCTCTGTGTTTGAAAGTGTTGCAGAAAGTTCTTGTGTCTGAAAGTTCCAGATCTACTGCAGACAACAACCCTGAAAAATACTATTCTGTCATCCCATTGCGCCAGTGCGTAAAATTACTACTCCCTCCATATTGAAATAGAAGTAGTTTAGGACAGCGACACGGTCTCCAAAACACTACTTTGACTTCTTTTTTCTATAAAAATATTTATTGAAAAGTTATATATGTATATTTTTATGAAAGTAATTTTCAAGATAAATCTATTTATATGATTTTCACATTTCTAAACTCAATGACTTAAAAATTATTCACCATTTATATTCCCAATGTTTGACCCAAACCTTTTCCAAAAACGACTTCTATTTCAATACAGAGGGAGTACACGATTGTCAACATTAATCAAGACTATGAATAGGACAGGCAGCCTGCAGGTTAAATATAAATTACCTTGCTTGGCCATCTTCACTGACCACTAGAAGCTCGTCCGTTTGATGAGGAGGCTGAAAGGAATTCCCTGCGTTAGTACTTGTATTTTTTCCCAAAATCATTTGACGATGAAACAATAATAAGACTGATAGAAACTCGACTGAGTAGTAATTTACTTCCATTTTAATTCTGTAGGATCGATTCATCAAAATTATTTTAAAGACATCCCTAATCATAAAACAAGTTAAACCTTGTTTTTAATTCTGACAGAACATTGAACCCTTTCTAAAATGGATCTTGACAAAAACTGGTTGCTCCAATTGACCCCAACAATTTATCACAATAAACTAGATGAAATTTGTGAACAAACCCAACTGGAATCACATCAATTGGAGATCTAGAAGTCGAGATATAAAATAAGAAGCATGCTATGTCTAATGATATCACGAGAATGGATCAAGCCCAGTACGGAAAATCATTAAACTATGAATCAACAAAACATCTCGTATCAATAACTTGAGACCCTAGCATAAATTTTTGAGAGGGATAAAGACAAATCTATTCTTGAGAACAAGAAAATCAATCTAAAACCAAAAGCAATGAAGAATGAGGAAGATGAACGAGATCATCACCAACACATCGACTTACAAAGCTTGATCTTTATTGAATCAAAGATGTGTTCAAAAGGTTCACCTCAGAAGCATCCGTACAAGGACTTATCTCAGATCCCAAAGCCCTACAAACAGGGGCAGCCGCGTCCGCTGCCTATTCTTTTCTCGGCGGCGGCGTGCGCCCACGACCCCTCCTCCCTTATTTGCAAGTTCGACCTCACACCTGACCTAGTCAAGGCCGAACCAACCGCACCAGGGGCCTGCTTGATCGGCCAGCACGAGCCAACCACGTGTCCAACGTGGAAACTAGTCCCACTCCCACTGGCCTGCATAAGGGCACCAATGTACAGCACCTGGTCAACCCGTCCAACACCACGCATGCACGCTGTAGCTCCATCCACCACAGCATGCATACACAAGTGTACATACCGGCCAACAAATGCATGATCAAAATGAGAATACAAAGGTAATATGTGCCCTTGGGGTTTTGGTTTGTGATGAGCATTTGTCAGTGAGCTTCTGGTTGTGGGCATGAGTTGGGTTGTACAATTTTTTTTGAGATCACGTCGTTGCGCGTTTTTCATTACGAAGAATAAAGTTCAAACAAAAAGACGCCGCGGTAATCATACAGTTACCGGGACGGCACCCTATAACTCTTGGATTTTCAAGAAAGCATTACATTGGGACTAGAATGCGACCGAAAAGAAACAAGTAACTAGATCATGGAGTCCGCCTCGTCCAGACCTTCCATGTTGAGTGCAAGGGCAACAACATCGAAGCAATCCTTGAGCAACAGTTGGAGAAGGCGGCGCTTGGCTTGGGACATGCCCCCCTGAAGGTAGCCGTGATCGCCTCTTCCACGATCGCTAGGGTTCGCGTTGCTCCACATGGACGCCCAACTTCCGGAGGAGGACTGTCTGCGCCTGCACGGTCGCATGGCCGCCCTTGGGCGCGGCGCGATGCGACCACTTCTTCTCAGAGAGCGGGCGGAGGCCGAGGTGCGTGAACGGCACAGGCGAGGCCCGAGACTTGATGAGCGGCGTAGCAAGCGGCACACAAACCAACTCTTCGATCTCCTCCCCGGTGTGATCTGCGGGCGCAACATCGAGCTCATCCACCGAGAGTGTGGGGAGCGCCTCGGGCCGCCACTACAGCCTCCACCATGGCCGGCTCCACTGACAGCAGGGTTTGGGAAGTCCCTGCCAGCCCTGCGGCGTTATCCCCGATCAAACTCCAACCCCAGCTCACGGAGCAACAACGGTGGCGGCGGCATCCTCCGGAGACAGCGGCGGCGGCAGCGATGTCGGGGAAGTTGGGGTCGAGCGAGTGAGTCCTCCTCGGCCTCCACTAACGCCCGGCAGCCCGGCCAGCGGCACCATCACTTCCTGGTCCTCCGAGAGGTAGGTAGGTAGTGCAGGACGCGAACGCACGGCGACGGAGGCCGCGACTTCATCAAGCATTGGATAAACCCGAATGGGAGGCTCTGCACCTACGCCCGCCCCTAGCGTGAGTGGGTCTATAGAGGTGGTGACAGGGGTAGCGGCGTTGTCGACGTAGCCACGAGGAGGAGGCCACACGAATCCTCCACCGGCTAGGGCCCAGGCCAGCACATCGTCGGAAGCCGGCCGGCTGGTGCGGCGCCCGAGCCGCAAGAGAGACTTCTCCCACGGCCGGGCGGAGGTGGCGCGAGAAGAGGTCGGGCCAACCGACCGCCTACAATGAGGGCGGCTCCACGGAGGCCCTGGGGCCGCCAGGCGGGCGCACCGCCAGCGTTTGGCCCTCGGCCTTTGGCACCCACCATGGGCAGGGGCGTGTGTTGACACCTTGTTATCGTATAAATTTATTAATCAAATAAACATAAGAAAGGGGTAAAAATAATAATACCAACTTAGAATAGGGTGTCACTAACATATTTCCACGAGTTTTGGTGAAGTTATGATTTGCGGGGACTAAAACAGAAAAACACCGTAATTCACGAGCCATACAACTACGCGACGTAATGCAATCCAACTCCGAGAAAGGCTCTAGAAGGCTCCGTTTAATCCCGACGTGATCAAGACTTAACACCCGAAATTAGGAGTCCGTAAGGTCCGAGAAGTCACGACGCGACGACGGGACCCGAAGCGGGCCCGCTTTGGGCCGATCGGCCCAATAATAGGGCCGATCGGCCTGCCACCTCCGCCATATCGGCCCCGCTTCCGAAGCTTCCTCCACCGCCTCCAAGATGCAATCAAAACCGTTGTTTGATGTCGGTTCGATCCGAGGGCGTCGGTAGAAGCACGGGATGGATTAAGATCAAACACCGGATTAGTACCGCATCGCTCACCGGCGAAGGGATAAGAGAAGACCCATATATATAGACCCCTAGACCCCTCATCTAATCATAAATCATCTGATAAGATCAATTTCAGATCATCTCATACATCGATGGAGGCACGGCGCTGGAGAATTAGATTAGAGCGGCTACAATGTAATAGAATAGATCTAGTAGAGAGTTAGGGAGAGGAGCTACGCTCCGGTTCGGAGAAGTCTTCAGCGTTCGGTATATCTTTGTATCACAACTCTATTAGACTTATGCTTTAATATATTTATCTTCTCTAGTTACTTTTATGCCTTTCATTTATTGATTAGAATATAGTTGTTATATAATTGCATGGGATCTTCGCCGTATTGAGTGCTCTGGTTATTCATGATGATTAGAGTAGTAATTAATAGTGTGGACATGGTGTCTAGACTAGAGGTTACCTTAGATTGCGCCCAATCCACGGTTAGTTGTGGTAGCCCTGGGGTGACAAACCTGTCGGTCTTTGTATTCCACCACGTTCGGGTTGGTGATTCGTAGAGCTTTTGGCGGCCTTTCTCCCGATCACCCCTTCCCGGTCTTTTTCGAGGATCGGGGCGGTACCGCATGCTCCAAGTGTTCTTATATAATCGCTATACCCTTTTCATGCCTTAGTTACTCAAGAACCAAAGTACTAGAGAAGTATTCAGGAACCTAGATCTCTTCCGTTGTCCTCTCGACCTAGTTATCTATTCTATATTATAATATTCTCCTGGTTAAGTGCTATTAATTATCATTCATATCATATACATTATTTACCCCCTCACTTTAGTTTAGTTGATATAATAAGTTAGTAGATACATGATTTTGATTTATCATAATCTTTACCATTGCTTCCCTGTGGAAAATATAAATAACGATACTCTGGAATACTCCCGGGTAAAAGCTACAATGGTATATTTATTCTGTGCGCTTGCGGAACCCTTTATATTCTTTTTGCACTTAATAAATACCAACAAGCTTTTTGGCGCCGTTGTCGGGAAGCAATTGGCGTAAAGATTCTCGATAATGATCTTGATATCTGCTAATTTAGTGTATCAATTAGCTTTAGTAGGATTACCCTTGTTACATTGAGTGTGGAATAGACAGGACATTTGATGCCGCCGCGACCTTCCGGCAAGCTTCCACAAGAAAAGGAGAAACCGGGGTGTTTGAACATCAAGATCCATCAACACCGGAGCCCCCGCCATCTCTTAGGTACATTTATTTATATATATTATTCTAACCATATGTAGATTGAAGAAAAGGTCGCCGTCACAAGAATTCAAAGCACATCTCAAGTGACGAAAGTAGAAGCCGCACAACTCACAAACTCTATCGGTGAGTCATGGTAAGTATGATCAAAGGTGAGAAAGTCTTGCTCATGGACTTTAATTTATGAGTAGTTATCTTTTCAATTGTTGCATTGCATGCATGTTTACTTTGAATAATCCATGCATTCACTCCACTTAGTTTATGTTTTTTTTTTTTTTTTTTTTTTTTTAATCGTAGATCCATTGCATGCTTAATTCCTTGCAATCACCCATCATGTCGTTTGCATATAAAAATAATAAATAAATAAAAATATTATCCTCACCAAGATCATGCTCTTTAATCTCTCTTTTAGAAGTGAATCTCTATAGTGCTTTCATGCTATCTTTGTTTGCTCATGCATGCTTTAGTTTGGAAGTATTCAACATACTTCCATTAGCTTTTAAACATAAGCGTGGTGCTTAGGTTATATCGCTTTCCTTAGTTAAATTAGACATGGAGTCTAGTTTAATTATTGAACTAATAATTGCTTGTGTAGACATTGGCTATTGTTGGACTAACCCCTGCAGAAAAAAAGAAAATTCTCAAATCCAATTCGGGTAAGATAAGAGATCAACTCACAGATGAAGCAAGGCGTATGATGAACTCCAATAACTCTGTGCAGAAGAAAGACCCGGATCGTTCCTCATAGAAGAAAGATCTGTAAGTATCACATTATTTATTTTGTCTTTTGCTAAAAGTTACATTTGCCTTGATCCATGCTAGAGTGCAGCTAAGAACATAGTTTAAAAAAAAATGATAAATAATATATGTGCTAAAGTAATCAAAGAACCATCTTTTTGTTAGCATAAATGAGTTTATATCAACCTATGGACAACAACCCGTTCTTCAATTAGTAGCAATCCTTCGGGTATACGTCCACTAATATCTCACAGGAAAGAATCATCGGTGTGCACGTTCATTGTTTAGCATGAACCTACCACACCACCACAGTCTACCTCACTTCTACATCTTTAGAAGACTGTCAAGATCCAAATTTTGGGGAGTGCAACCCCATTATCCGTAAGTACTCTTATCCTTTACTTTATTTACTACTAGTTTGGTATGTATGTTAAAAAGATATAAAAAGATGCATAACTATAGAAAACTAAATAAAAGTTTAAGTTATATATATAGTTTGATCTTTATATTTGCTATAAATAAATAAATAATGTGCTAGAATAAAATTAATGCTGAAGATGATCCCTATGCTAAGGAAATGATGAATAGTTGCTCCGCTTTAATTCCTCTTAAAAGTACTTATAATTCAAACTTAGATTTTCCTAAAGCTTTAAAATCTTAATTTGCTCTAAACCCAATACCTGTGGGAAGCACATGCTTAATCTGAATCTTAGCATTAAAGGATAAAGATACATGAAAAGTTGAGCTACTATTTATCATATTTCTAGAGATACCTGATTCCTGGTTTTTATCTTTGAAAATTATAAAATATTACATGATGAGTTCCTTAGCTATGACCCTTAAGAGTTTATCTTTCACATTCCATTCCACCAAATACGCCGCTTCTAACCCTAAGTACGCCCCCCATACTCCATCGCCGCTAGCCATAGTTATAAAAAAATAAACTCTTGCAATCTTTGGATATGACTCTCTCGGTGTTTTTATGCCAAATAGAGGCTGGGCTACATTCGAAAAAAAAAAAGAAGAAAAAAAAAAAAAAAAAAAGAAGAGAAAAATAAATATTTAGAGAGAAAAGTGAGACGAGAGAGGGAGAGTAACGGACAAAAGTCATACTAGGCGAGAAGGGCCTACCTCCCTAATAAATTTATTTAGAGATGAATAATGGACACGTGTTCGAGGGTGAGTAGGGCCCACATCTCTAAGGAGAGAGAAATATGGACACAAGTCCGGGGCAAAGCCCACCTCTCCAAGAATGAATAGCCCAGACCTTAGCAATTTTTAGAAAGAGAGATATAGTCCAAGATGTTTGAAAAAAAAAAAAAATTAGAAAAGGCTAAAGGCTATTTACTACCTTTCATCCTCATCCACTTCACCACTATTATCCCACTATGTATATTCCCCCCCACATGTGTAACTCCACTCCCACCATCTACTTAAGAGGGCCATACATAGGATCTCTGAAGTTTCTTTTTGAAAAATGTTGCAAAACCCGTGATGATAGTTGATCAAAGAACTTGAGACATGGTACTTGACTTGATTATTCTCGTCTTTTAATTGCTTATGATTCGTGAAAAGGCTACGCCCCATGGTAAAAAACAGGTATGAGAGAGCAATCTGGTTAAGTGGAGAATTTATTTCGATAAACACAAGACTTCCGAGGTATGAAAGCGTAGTAGCAACTCCTGATCCTACTATAGCATATAGCTTTGCTAGGGACTAGCAAAGGGTAAGCTTGGGGAGTTTGTTGACACCTTTTATCGTATAAATTTATTAATCAAATAAACATAAGAAAGGGGTAAAAATAATAATACCAACTTAGAATAGGGTGTCACTAACATATTTCCACGAGTTTTGGTGAAGTTATGATTTGCGGGGACTAAACAGAAAACACCGTAATTCACGAGCCATACAACTACGCGACGTAATGCAATCCAACTCCGAAAAGGCTCTAGAAGGCTCCGTTAATCCCGACGTGATCAAGACTTAACACCCAGAAATTAGGAGTCCGAAGGTCCGAGAAGTCACGACGCACGACGGGACCCGGCGGGCCCGCTTTGGGCCGATCGGCCCAATAATAGGGCCGATCGGCCTGCCACCTCCGCCATATCGGCCCCGCTTCCTCCTGCTTCCTCCACCGCCTCCAAGATGCAATCAAAACCGGTTGTTTGATGTCGGTTCGATCCGGAGAGGGCGTCGGTAGAAGCACGGGATGGATTAAGATCAAACACCGGATTAGTACCGCATCGCCTGCTTTGAAGGGATAAGAGAAGACCCATATATATAGACCCCTAGACCCCCTCATCTAATCATAAATCATCCGATAAGATCAATTTCAGATCATCTCATACATCGATGGAGGCACGGCCTTTGGAGAATTAGATTAGACAAATCTGATGTAATAGAATAGATCTAGTAGAGAGTTAGGGAGCGGAGCTACGCTCCGTTCTGGAGAAGTCTTCAGCGCTTCGTATATCTTTGTATCACAACTCTATTAGACTTATGCTTTAATATATTTATCTTCTCTAGTTACTTTTATGCCTTTCATTTATTGATTAGAATATAGTTGTTATATAATTGCATGGGATCTTCGCTCGTATTGAGTGCTCTCGGTTATTCATGATGATTAGAGTAGTAATTAATAGTGTGGACATGGTGTCTAGACTAGAGGTTACCTTAGATTGCGCCCAATCCCACGGTTAGTTGTGGTAGCCCTGGGGGTGACCTGTCGGTCTTTTGTATTCCACCACGTTCGGGTTGGTGATTCAGTAGAGCTTTTGGCGGCCTTTCTCCCGATCACCCCTTCCCAAATCTTTTCGAGGATCGGGACGGTACCGCTGCTCAAAGTGTTCTTATATAATCGCTATACCCTTTTCATGCCTTAGTTACTCAAGAACCAAAGTACTAGAGAAGTATTCGGAACCTAGATCTCTTCCGTTGTCCTCTCGACCTAGTTATCTATTCTATATTATAATATTCTCTCGTTAAGTGCTATTAATTATCATTCATATCATATACATTATTTACCCCCTCACTTTAGTTTAGTTGATATAATAAGTTAGTAGATACATGATTTTGATTTATCATAATCTTTACCATTGCTTCCCTGTGGAAAATATAAATAACGATACTGAATACTCCCGGGGTAAAAGCTACAATGGTATATTTATTCCGTAAACGCTTGCGAACCCTTTATATTCTTTTTGCACTTAATAAATACCAACAAATAAGCCCGATGTCCCTCAAACCAGCGGGGAGCGGTAGTGTGACAGGAACCCGCAGGCCGCCTTTACGTGCCCTCCCCGGAGGCAATTGAAGCGAGACCAATAAGGTCCCTCGGTACCCACGAAGGACGTGGATGTCGGGAAGCCGGTGATGGTGACGCTGGATGTCGGGCTCGGAGAGAGGCGTGGCAGTCCAGACCCAGCCAAGGCCCCGACAGGGCGGGGCGCCCCACTCAACGTCACTAAAGGGAGGGCCCCCGGGCATGGCGAGGCGGTGAGCGGCGCACGCGGCGGCTAGCGACTAGCGTTCGGTCTAGGCACACGCGCCGAGGCGTTAGTGAACCCAAACCCGCGGTGCCGCCCGTGGCCAGGTGTGGGTGGGAAGGGACCCTCGCACGGACATCTATCCCCGCCGCCCGCCGGGTCACGGACAAGGCCCTACCACGGCCGACGCCAAGCTGGCCTTGGATCTCCTGGTGGCATCTCTTGGGTTGAGGCGCGGCCGGCCTCCAGGCGCCATGCCGCCCAACGGTGGATGGGTAGGGTGGGCCGCCTCAGCCCCCATGGCGCCCCCTCGGGGAAGGTCGAGGCGGCGCCGAGGGAGTTCGAGTCAAGTCGGAGTCATAACCGAGTGATACCGTCCTCCACCGAATGGCCTTTGCCCCCGCCCACGGACCTAAGTTGGGCGGGGGGTGGCGAGGAGGAGGCGCGTTCTCCGACGCCAGGCGGCCGGGGGAGGCGGCCGGCACGCTTAGCGGCCACCGGTTTCGTCAGCGCTTGGGGCCGGCGGCACGACCTCACCATCCTCGACCTCATCGTCATCGTCTCTGCCATCATCTTCCTCGCCCTCCTCATTCGAGGCTTCGACGGCGACGAACCCATTGCCAGCCATGTCGGCATGGCAGCGATGGTCGGGCAAAGACGACGAATCGGAGGGGCACCCCGAACGTTGGGGGCGGGGGTCAGCCACTCGAAAGGGGGGGGCGACACCGATGACTCTCTAGGAGGCAACGGATCCTCCAACATTGACACTTTCATCATGCGAACTCCGCATCCCGGCCCTGGAGGCTCCGAGTGTGGCTGCGGGAAGCCGGTCGGCGCACACGGGACCCGGATCTACACCGGTGAGGTGGGATTTGGATTGGGTTGACCGGATTTCGGGGAGAGGCGGCGGTTCGCCCGGCCAGCGGGGCGAGCAGGAGGAGCGTCGAACTCCAAACGGCTCCAAGCCCAACGAACGCGCTGGGTTGTCCAATATGTTTCTTGACGTGGCGGTGTGCGGGTGTATGTGCATCTCGGACATGGTGGTCAGCGGCCGATGGTGAAGGTCAAGCGCTTCCGTTCCGAGGGATGGTCAGGACAAACGCCGGAGGCTTGGACTGTGTGGGACTCAAGAAGCCTGGTGCCGGAGGCTTGAACTGTGTGGGACTCGAGAAGCCTCGTGAGTTACCGTGGTGTGGTTGTAAATAGAAGAGTGACCGTATTGACTGAGTTAATAAGACGCTGGTCGAGAAAGTCGTGCGGGTGCTCTAAAAGACTTAGAGCACTCACAGTGCAGACTCTACTATGGTTTCTATCCTCATTTATTACCCCCTCTATTTATTGTTTTTGCTGATGTGACGCTATATTTATTGAGGAGAGAGAGCAAAAACACAAGAAACCAAGTCTATCTAAGAAACCAGGTCTTCACGTAAATCAAGACAATTTGTGAGAGTGACAAGTGGGTCATGTGACATCATGATAGAAAATTGCATTGTGGGAGATAGTTTCTTGACACAATGTCCAAGACTATAGAAACCATGATAGTTTCTAGCATTGTGAGTGCCCTTAGTGGCTGGACAATCGAGAATGGCGGTCCCACATGTTGAAGTGTGGGTGGTGCGTATGAAGTACGCTACTGGGATCGATTTGATGGTTTTGGGTCTCAAAACCATTGGGTCGACGGTTTCTAGGTTTGAGCCTCAAAACCCAAGCGAGAGATCCGGATGAGGAATGGTACCAAACACATGGCGGCATCGAGGAGTTCACGTTGAGGTTAAGTTACCTCATGATGGGCTCATGATCGTTGGATGCTTCTACCTCATGAATTTTGTAGAGAGCCTTTTTTGGGTGGTGTGCAAGGTGGCATTGGTATTGTCTTTTCATGTGGTGATAGTATTGTTGTTGCCTCCTTTATATGTTGTATTTTTTTAGAAGGGGCGGCAAAGCTTTGCCGCGATTTCTATTAGACGAAAAAAAAAAAAAAAAAGAAGGCAAGCGCCCTACCCAGTTTTTGAATGGAAACTGGGCGAAAACCATACAACCGAGGAGAGCCACGCTCATCCTACCCACTTTGATACAACTCCACCACCACTCACAACTCAACTCGGTCGAAACAACGACCACTACTAGCCACTCAACTTGGTCGAAACGACCCCACTAAAGCAACTCAACACTACTAAACAACAACTTGGATGGGATAAAATATACAAGAAATGCCACTCGGCTGGATTGGGTCATCAACACGAGCCTCCACCATACCCCCTCGATCGGATTGGGACGTCGACACGAGCCACCCCACGGAAGGAACCTAGAAAACAACACAAACACCCACAACTCTAAACCACCACCACACGAGAGGAGCCGAAGCAAGCCACGAAATCGCGCCCGTTGTCGCCAACGTTGTGTCGTAGCCCGCTGCAAGTCCGAGCAACTACCCGAAACTCCTCCACCACGGGACTATCCGCCTCAAGCTGCACCCCCACGATCGTCGATCCCCCAGCACCGGCGTTGCATCCACAGAAAATCCCCTCGCAGCACAATGAAAACCACTAATCTCGGCAACTCTGCGTGGGGGCCTCGCCTCACCCACCGCCTCACTCCACTCACTCCACTACCCAGACTCGGACATCCGAAAACCGCAATGAGAGCATCGCTTCCGCCCAGCCGACACCGAGATCACCACCACCATCTCGCGCCATCATAAGGCCTCCAACACCCATGGACCCTCTGCACCTTGCCGCCAACACAAAGATCCCGCGCACCTTCACCTTCACCGCACCGCCGCACGCGGACCAACCAAGCCACCAACACTACCACCAGCTAAGACGAGTCTCCGATAGCAACGCCTCCAAGGAGGTAGCGACACCAAAGGCGCCGCCGTCGCCCGTCCAATAATCGGACCGGGTTTTACCCCGAGACTCCGTGCACTAGGACCCGGTGTTCCGCACGGTGTCCCCAACGGAAGAACGACGCTCCAAGGTCGCGCCACCACTACCACCAACAGGAATGCCGGTGAAGGCTTTCACCCGGATCCACACCGAACCTAACGCACGCTCTCGGACAAGCGGTAACCCCACCCTCCTCCGCAACACCTCCGCCCAGAAGAAATGGCTTGGTACCTCCCAACAATGCCACCATGACACCGTGAGAACGTACCAGCCCCGGACACCCAGGGAGCAAGCCACCCAGCCCCACCACCGAGCGGCGCCGGGATCCACACGGACGTCGAGAAGAAGAAAGGGGGGCACCACCAACTCACCTCCGCCCCCGCTGCCCGCGTAGATGTCCGCCCGGCACCGTCTTCCGACCACCATGGCCAAGGGATGCCCGAAAGAGGCGCCCCACGCCCGAGCCTCCCACGGTAGAGAAAAGCCGCGCCACTGCCCCTCGCAGGCCACCACCGTCTCCGTCCTGCGCGGGCCACGCCAGGCACCTCGCCTCCATGTCGTTGGCCTTCACATCAGCCAGCACCCGGCGCCGCCGCCGCCGACCGACTGGCCGTCGCCGCCGTCTTCAAGCTTCCACTGCTGCCGCTGAAGCCCCTCACCTCGCCCGCCACGGATTCGCGTCCCCGCCGCAGCCCCCCCCATCAGTCCGGCGACGCCGGATCTCAGCGGGCTGAGCCTCCGCCGCCGCCCGATAGTCACGCCGCCGAGGCGCTCCCGAGAGCCGGAACAGCCGCGCCCGCCGAAGCCGCTGGAGGAGAGGGAAGAGAGCCCCCGCCGCCTTCCTCGCGAGACGCGCGAGCTCCGGAGGCCCGCTCGGGGGCGCCGGCGGGAGGAGGTGCGGAAGACCGGCGGTGGCTAGGTTGGTATTGTGTCCGCTCGGTCCCACGCGGGGCGACGCGAGCGGAGGGTGTCTATATGTTGTATTTTATTTATTTAATATCTTATTTTATTTTTTATGTAAAACACTTCTTCTTCTCTACCAATATAAAATATACGATATATTATGGGCTTAGTGGTTGTGCAAAATGCGTTGCCAATCCCCCAACTTGGAGAAGATCGAGTCTTGCCGTAACGAAAACTAAACAATTCCGTGAACTCCACCTAACATGTTACCATGTTCCGCACGCATCCATCCCGAGAGACAAAATACACATATCAATCCAAGAGAGCGTAAAGCGAAACCATCCCGGCCTCAATACTAGTGCTTATCTTCCCTTCCAGCTCCACGTACCATCAGCCCGTCGCCATCCATCCAGCAAGCTAAGAGATCGACCCTCTGCCGCCGCCGTACGTCGCCGTCGCCATGGCCGACAAGATCAAGACGGTGGTGGTGCTGGTCCAGGAGAACCGCTCCTTCGACCACATGCTAGGTTGGATGAAGTCGCTAAACCCGGAGATCGACGGCGTGACGGGCGCCGAGGTGAACTACACCGTCGCCGGCGACGCCACCTCAACACCCGTCCACTTCGGCAACGCCTCGCAGTACGTGGACCCGGACCCCGGCCACTCGTTCATGGCCATCTACGAGCAAATCTACGGCGACCCTTTCACGTGGGGCGTCACGAAGCCGGCGACCAAGCCGGGGGTCACCGTCCCACCCATGAGCGGGTTCGCGCAGCAGGCGGAGACGGAGAAGCCCGGCACGCCGCACGCCGTCATGAACGGGTTCCGGCCCGACGCCGTCCCCGTGTACCGCGAGCTCGTCCGGGAGTTCGCCGTCTGCGACCGGTGGTTCGCGTCCGTGCCCACGTCGACGCAGCCCAACCGGATGTTCGTGCACTCGGCGACCTCGCACGGCCTCGTCGGCAACGACAAGAAGCAGCTCCGCGCCGGGATGCCCCAGCGCACCATCTTCGATGCCCTCCATGACGCCGGCCACGACTTCGGCATCTACTACCAGTTCCCGCCGGCCGTCCTCCTCTACAGGTCAGTCGTCGTCGTCCTCGTAATTGCTAGGATAATGCAATGCAGCAATAGCTGCAGACAGGCTCTATGCAAACTTTGAACCTTTGCTCTTTGTTAACTCAGTAGCGAATTGTCACCGATTGATAGATCAACCACTTTGTCAAATTAAATGTTATAAAACAATATATTTAGCTTAATTTAAGCATGTCACTATCATATATTAGTTGCCTAGTATATAGATCAATGAGATGAGGATGGCTACTGAAGAAGACTTTGATATGTTCAATTGTTCATCTGACCTATAGTACAAAGGAGTCAAGTCGTTGTGCCTTTATTTAGAGCACACAAAAATTCAGGGATTAGTTGGTTTCTAAGTAGAGGTAGGCATTTCTTGCTATGATGTTGATAGCTTAATCAGCTTAATACCAATAGGTACTTGTTTATACGCTAACAACGCGTATATGCGGTTAACATATAGATATATCTATAAGCAGCGGCAACTCATTGACCTTGAGATGTTGCTAACGGGGCATTTTAGATGGATATTCCTCATGATCGATCTGATCCAAACAATGGCCAGGTCATAGTCGCTTGATCAGTACAAACACTTGTATTTAATTAATTGCCTCAGATATTGTTAAAATCCACACCATGTGCAGTGACAAACTTGCCTCGATATTCTCTTTCATTATATGTTTAATTTTGCTTTGTTTCCTGTGACTAGTGGACGCATCTACGACATGGCACATGCATAATACCATCTTTTAGCATTGTGTGACCTGCACAAGTCAGAAAAATATTTAAAAAATTGTAACTGGAGATGGTAGTATTTAATTTATTTAACACACATCCTGCGTGCTCGAATCTTTTTGTGCACAAACCAGCTGTACAACTATATTTTTACTACTACAGATGTACTTGTTATAAGTTCATGTTTAAGCTATTATTGTTAGATAGCTCAGATCCCTTGAATGTACTACCTCGGCCCACCCACCCACCCCCAACCCCAACCCCCAAACAAAAAAAAAATGACCTTATAGCAGGTTTATTAGTCAAAGTCAAACTGATGTCAGTTTAATTAATTTATATTGAAAATACATCAATGATGTCGATGATATCAAATTGGTTTAATTTATCATGTAATATATTCTCATTTATTGTACCTAGTTTGTGTCATAGATATTGATGTTTTTATAAACTGAGTCAAACACTCAAACTTAGCTTATTATCAATTGTTTTTTACTAAACCTGTAAGGTCGTTACTTTTGGGATGGGGCTACTAATACATATATAACATTTTTCATTTCTAATCCATTATAATGGTAATTAATAATTAATTATTGATATACTACTAATGCATATAGTATTCCTTTGTAATAGAGTAGACATAATTTGGGAAGGGGAGAATGATGTTTTATAAGACGTTTTTAAAGAAATACCAAATGTCATATGCTATTTAAAGAAAGATACATTAAATGTATATACTTCATTCTAAATAATAAGACGTTTTTCACTTTCTAGATGCATAGCTTTTTCTATATACACTATGTTTAGATACATTGTAAAAAAAATGTGCCAATGTGTTAGTACTTATGCTTGCAGTAATCGTATAAGACATGGCAAACACTCTGAGAGCGTCATCGCATTTGAACACAACTTTGAATTCAATTAATCAATCCTCTTCCTCGTTCTTCCTCCTCTCGATTCCCCAATTTCTCTCTACTACTCTTACTGCTGCTCACACAATTAATGTGTACAAAAGTCATAACGTCTTATAGCAGTTTGAAACATATAGTATTACTAACTATATGTGGTCGTGTGAAGCATCAAGCTACATGCCTTTTTATAATATAGGAAAAAAGTCTAAATCACACCCCCACCTTTGGGAGGTGGTCTAAATCACCCCCGACCTTTGAAATGGTCTAAATCACCCCCGAACTTTTGAAAACCAGTCAAATTACCCCCAAAGCAGTTTTGAAAAATCATAGAAAATCATAGAAAAATCATAAAATGGAAAATAAAATTATGCTAGACTCCAAATGAGTAGACCTACGCAATGAACAAATAATATGGTATGCTTTAGTACATTCTTTTTTCTGTAGCTTTAGATTTATGCTTTTCCTCGTAGTTGTAAAAAAAATGTACTAAAGTATACCATATTATATGTTCATTGCGTAGATCTACTCATTTGGAGTCTAGCACAATTTTATTTTCACCATTTTATGATTTTTCTATAATTTTTCAAAACTGCTTTAGGGGGTAATTTGACCCGTTTTCAAAAGTTCAAAAATGATTTAGACCACCTCCCAAAGGTGGGGGTGTGATTTAGACTTTTTCCTTTTAGATATGTATATAAAAGATGAGCGAGAATTAATCTTGAAGAACAGAACAAAAATGAATTGTACATGCCCATATGAACTAATTACATTGTCTGGCACGTGCCATCTACATTTCCTACACACACGCAGGAACATGCGGCAGCTGAAGTACATCGGCAAGTTCCACGAGTACGAGCTGAGCTTCAAGCGGCACTGCAAGGAGGGCAAGCTCCCCAACTACGTGGTGATCGAGCAGCGCTACCTGGACTGGAAGCTGCTGCCGGGCAACGACGACCACCCGTCGCACGACGTCGCCCACGGCCAGAGCCTCGTCAAGGAGGTCTACGAGGCGCTCCGGTCCAGCCCGCAGTGGAACGAGATCCTCTTCGTCATCACCTACGACGAGCACGGCGGCTTCTTCGACCACGTTCCCACCCCCACTGAGGGCGTCCCCAATCCCGACGGCATCGTCAGCGCCGACCCCATCAACTTCACCTTCGACCGCCTCGGCGTCCGCGTCCCCGCCATGTTCATTTCACCATGGATCGAGCCGGGCACAGGTACGACGACGATCGACGAAGCTGACCACTCACAAGCGAGCAATCTGCATTGTGATTACTGACACGGAGCATTCATGATTGTTCGTTCTGCAGTGATTCACCGGCCGTCGGGGCCGGAGCCGACGTCGCAGTACGAGCACTCGTCGATCCCGGCGACGGTGAAGAAGATCTTCAACCTCAAGGAGTTCCTGACCAAGCGCGACGCTTGGGCCGGCACGTTCGAGACCGTGCTCACGCGCGCCACGCCAAGAACCGACTGCCCAGGTACCTACGCACGACGTACTCGATTAAGCTGATCTTACTCTGAAATTCTGAATCTCTGTAACTATAACCGATAATCGATACAATTGCAGAGACGCTGCCGGAGCCGGTGCGGCTGCGAGAGGCGGAGGCGCCGGGGGCGGCGGACCGGGAGGTGTCGGAGTTCCAGGCGGAGCTGGTGCAGCTGGGCGCCGCGCTGAACGGTGACCACGCCACGGAGGCCTACGAGAGCGACAAGCTCGTCAAGGGGATGACCGTCGCGGAGGCCTCCGAGTACTGCCGGAGCGCGTTCGATCGGTTCCGTGAGGAGTGCCAGCGGTGCCACGAGGTCGGCATGGACGGGAGCCACGTCCCGAGCTCCAGCCGTCGTCCACGGCAACGACGGCGACGGCGGCGGCGACGACGACGGCACCATTAGCGTCCAAGCTGTGCGGATGTCTCCCCTTGCTTCAACGCGTAGGATCGAGTGCGTGCCGCGTTACGTTATCTATGGGCTCTCATGCTTGTTTGCCTTGTAAGTCGATCTGCGTGTGTGTGTTTATCACTTTATTATCTGAATCGCTTTGCGTCATTTGTTTTTGTTTTTATAATAAGTGATCAATAAGAAAGGACAACAACTGATAAGAAAGTTTGTTGGCGTACATGTTTGGCGTGGTACTGAACATATTTTTCGAAGAAAAAAGAAGTTTCATTCAATGTTTGCGCAAAATCAATTCTTATCATAGTTACAAACATATGAAAAGAAGTGACTCTTATTACTCTCCGTTTTGAATTATAGGTCTTATTCAAAAAACAAATTATGCAAAATTTGTCAAATTTAAGTCATTCTTAAAGAACTTATAACACCCATGTTGATCTCTCTAATATCTAATGTGATAAAGTATTTGGTTACCCTATAATGTTTTGAAAGGAATGGTAAATTAGAAGAAATCAAAAAATTTGGACATAGAATTTGAGGGGATACAGGCTCTATTCGTGTTTTTTTTTTTTTAACAAAGACTCTATTCGAGTTTGTTCACAGATTCAGTTACCCTTAGAAAAGAAACATTTATTCAATTACAGCTTGATTACAAAAACTTGTTACAGCCATCACTTATTTAGAATGGCTACATGGGCCAACAGGCCGAGCCGACTAAAGGCCACACATGGGCTGGGCCTTTATACAGAATATTTCTTCACGTCCGAACTTGAATACTTCTCTGGTTCCGCTCACTTCCTCTTGAGGTCGTGGCCAGCCCTTGGTTTTGAATTTTTCTTTTTCTATAGTTTTTATCCTTCTCATGGCAAAGTGACATGTCTTTATAATAAAACATTTAATTAAAACATTTTCTTAAGTTAAAATGGCTATTATTGTAAAGCATGTCTCATGAAGCTAGGAATATATATTTTCAACATTTAAATCTTTATTTTTTATTAGTTGCTAAAAAAAAATTATCCTCAAATTTACTTTTAAACGAACTATTTTATTTACAATAACTTTCAATTAAAAATAGGATTCTAGGTCGGTGGTTGCACACTTTAATAACTATGATAGTTGTATAAATGGTAGTTTAGGTTTACACACGGTACTCAAACTTAGTAGTGATAAAGCTTTAGGTCGAACTACAAGGCACAACTTGATTGCTATTATAATATATTTAATCAGCCTAATAATCATGGCTTATACTTCCATAGAATTTCAAAGAGTAGGAGGCAGAGGGCCATCATAGCATCTTTAGTCTACACTGTTTTTTTTAGGTGTTGCATCATTCTCTTAATGCAGAACCACCGGTTCCTCCCGGGTAGGGTTTCGTTTAGAAAACACGACTTCACATGTATTTCATTAAGAATGAGAGTATAAAAGTCATTACAAGACCGAACAAGCAAACTGAAGCAGAAAAAGAACTGACAAAGAAACGAGGCTCGAGCATAGCAAGTTGTCGGGCTAAACTAAGTCCAAGAGCTAAAACAATATAGAAATTCAAAAGATAAGCAAAGTGCCTGCACAAAACCCAAATGAGAGAACGGGGAGCAGCCACGAGTCCTCCAACACACTGAAGCGATAGCGGCTCACAAGCGCCTAGAGGATGCACGGCGGCATTGCTCCGGGTACAACCATGCAACCAATCCTAAATTCGGGCAGTGTGTGGACCACTTTAGACGAAAGAGATTGTTGGAAAAAATGTTTTTTGCTTAGACGAAGGAGATAAATGGACAAAGGGAGTATTATATCTAAAAAAAAAATCGTAAAGACACGTGCATGCTCCATGTGCTATCCAATCAAAGAGTTAGAGAGTAGAAATGTGGCCATTTCAGGCTGAAATTTTCAACTCCTAGGAGGATTTGATTTCTGTTGCAATCGCAAATAACCAAAGGAAAGGAAAAGGAAGGCCCAGTCCAATCAACATTTACGTGCCCCAGCCCACGAGAAGGTCTGCAACAGGCCCCATAAACTCGATCGATCAGTGACATGTGGGCCAATGCTTTCCGCTCCAACGTCTGGCCTTTGTCGCCGTCACTGACAAGGAAGGCCCACCACTTACCACTTATCGGCCCCACTGCCAGTGACTCGTCAAACAAAATCTTGTTCCCACGTTGCGCCTCACACCACATCTCCCCTCCGCCGCCGCCCCTCGCCGGCGACGACGACCGAGCGGAGATGGGCGCCGCCGGGAAGCCTCCTCCCTTCATCTGCTTCAAATGGCCATGGAGCCCAAACCCTAACCCTACCCCATCGCCGAGCCCCAGCTCCAGCCCCTGCGGCGACCTCGAGCTCCCGTGGCTCTTCAAGTCCATCCGCACCCTGGCGCAGGGCCTCCTCATCGCGGGCGACCTCCCCGCCTCTTCTGCCGGCGGAGGATTATGGGCCCGTCAGAGGCGCAGCACGGGTGCCGTCGCGGTGGTGGAGGCTGACCGTGGGGACGCGGAGCAACGGGCCCTGGCGGCGGCGCTCGCGACCGGGAGGCCCGCCACCGTGCTGGAGTTCTACTCCCCGCGCTGCCGCCTGTGCGCCTCGCTGCAGGGCCTCGTGCGCGAGCTCGAGGATGGTGTCAGTGGCTCCGCCAGTTTCGTGCTCGCTGACGCCGAGGACGACCGGTGGCTCCCCGAGGTGAGGCGCCCCTTGCAGCATTCTTCTTGACAAATTCAGACAAGTCGTCAGACTTGTGATGTCGATTTGGGTGTTGTGTTCTCTACAGAGGGGGGGGATCATTTGCAACACTAATTTAGCTACATTGGTCTTGTTCTGTTAATATTTTGCCTTTGCATTGGTAATTTAGTCAGATTGGTTTTGTTCTGATCACCTTTATGATGAATAGGTGTTATGTTGTGCTTTTATGATGAGAAATTGAAATTTAGAATTCAGAAGGTTCACCATGGTAAATAAGTTTTTTTTTTTTTTTCTTTGTATGTTTATAAGGTTATTGGGTTTCATTTGTCCCATTAAGCTCCTGCAGTGTCAGTTTCAAGACATACGGGTCAAATATTGCATTCAAGTTATGTAACTTGCACAGCTTGAGGGACATCGCAATGACAATACAAAAGAAGAAAAGAAAAAGAATTTGAAAGAAAATTGCAATGACAATACACAGCCATAGTGATATTCAAGTACTTTAGATATGGTTATCACTCTTGTTGTTTTGTTCCACAAGTAAATATGGTTACTGAAAATTTGTTAGATCACAAGTGGTCACATCCAGACATTAGTATGATTGGTTGAAGATTTGACAGATGGATTAACATTAATCCTTGGTGGTGGAAGCAGTACTTTTTTTGACTTTATCATGGCTGTTGAATTGCAACCAGGCATCTCAATGTGATATCTTCTTTCTTTACCACTTTTTCACTAATGAAGCAACATATCAATTGCTGTGGCATACTTTTATGGTTTTACTTAACTGTTCAAGTAATTAATTATTTAGATGGTACAGTTATTTGGTGTACAAAGGGGAAATGTTGCATTGCGTGCATTTGCCAGTTAGTAGAGTATGAATTATCCCTTTGTTCCAAATTGCAATTACTTAGGCTTTGTCCTAAGTCAAACTAATTTTATATGGACCAAGCTTCTAGAAAAATGTACTAACAATTACAACATCAAATTAGTTCCATTAAATTATCCCTGAATTATATTCTGACAGTACACTTATTTGAACATGTAGGTGCTGAAATGTTTTATGAACAAATTCAGTTAAAGTTAGTGAAGTCTGACTTAAAGACCAGGCCAGAGTATTATCTTTGTAAATAGGCTGATAGGTTAGGTTATTATTCAGAAGAAGAGTGGGAGTAGAGAATTCAACATATGTTTTACTTGAGGTTGATGGAAAACCTGCTCTGACAATTTTTCATGTGTACGGATGTGTGTGATAGTTCTAGTGGGGCTGCTAGTTATTTAAAACATGGACTTATGTCAAACTTTGGTATTAACTGTACAAGTAAGCTATAGCCTGCTATCTCTTCCTTTTAGAGATATTGGCAAATGGCAAGCTTGAAATTGTCATTTCCCCTATTTAGATGAGCTGTGGCAGTTAGAATTATTTTGTCATGTTAGGATGCTGAAGAAATAACCACATGTTTCAGCATTTCAATAGTTCTTGATTGAAGCTAATCAATATAGAACAATGAATGAGCACTGAGTTGTGCTTCTGCTTCCATAAATTATCAGTCCTTGTTTACCAGCCTAGTTTGGATTATTACCTTATTATTTCTTGTATGTACATCTGCAACTCTGCATTGGAGCATCATACTATTTCTCTATTGCTCCAAGCATCTATTGTAAAAACTGAAATTATTTGAACATAACAGTCAATTTATTTTTTTATCACTTGCAGCTTCTGCATTATGATATCAGATACGTCCCTTGCTTTGTGCTCCTGGACAAACATGGCAGGGCTCTAGCGAAGACTGGAGTACCAACCAGCCGGGCAGCACGTTATCGCCGGTCTTCATCACCTCCTGAAGATGCAGCAGCAGCCATCTGGACAGGAAGGAAACCATAGTGCGCCTCCATCATGAAGCCCAAAAATATTTGAGCAAGATCTGTAATGGAAAAGAAAGCTTTCAGAATGTGCATTTTGTCTTGCAAGCCTGAAAATGAGCAACATTGATACGTCAATTCTTTAGCTGATTAGTAGTAGTACAGATTGAAGTTGGTGCAAAAGCATTTGATATTTTCTTTTTTCGTTAGGTTTAACGAGCACAGCTTGATGATATCTGCCTTAAGTAGCCTATAGAACTTGTAGGAGATTTTTTTTTCCTAATTGTTCATCAGCAGATGTAATGATTCCTGTGTAGTTAGTCATTTCGTATTTTTCACCTATCCACCCACCACCCTAACTCGCCTCGCCTTTTGTGAACATGTGAACAGTTTGGTTCTGGAGTACAAAAACAGCTAAAGAGCTCAAATATGTGAAATATATGACATGATATGATTGATTGATTGATATTTCGATTGATGTGAAAATATCAAATACAAGGTTTTAAAGCATCTCCAGTGCAAACAGGTCCTACTCTATTTTTGTTAGTGGAACTAGAAATAAAACAATGGGGTGTGTTTGGTTCGCTTCTTAGATGAGCCTGACTGATAAAACTAAGTCGGCTAGTCTAGGCCTGCCTCCACCAAGCTCGTGTGTTACTTAGCCTGGCTAGTATGAGTTCGTGTTTAGTTGGCTTGGTTTGCATACAACCTCTTCTTTGGGTTGGTGAGTTTCACACTCTTAACCCGACACCATTTGTTAGTGACCAGAGCCTAGCCATGTGGCCAGGAAAGAATGGCGTCCTACCTCGTTCTTCTGGAGCTTGGCTAACTCATAGTCGGTGGCCTCCACGGGCTTGGTTAACTAGCTAACTCATGGTCGGTGGCCTCCACGGGCCTGGTTAACTGGCCTAACCAGGCAACAAAAATAAATGGGTTCGTGGAGCCTCACTAGCAGTTAGGCAGCCAACCAAACACACCCAATAACTCCTAGCAGACTACCTATTTTACCACCCAAATTTATAATTCATTTTTTTATCAGAATTTATATAATTTATTTCAAAAAAAATGGAAGAGATGCCATGATGCTCGAGAAAATGGAACTGAAGAATGTGTGTATCCTGAGGAACCCACCGGGAGTATTGGAACAGCGATTTTTCCTGGCCGCTCATCGTTGATCAGACGGACGCCGTGAACCCATACGGTTATCCTCTCCGCTCCTCTCCTCACCTCCGGCCGCCGCCTCACACCACACCACCACCCCGGAACGCGATGGCGGCGCCGCTCGCCCCCTCACTGCCGCCGCCGCGCGCTCCGACTCGGGAGCCGAGGCCTCCTCCGCCATCGCCACCGCCACCGCTTCCTCCTCGCCTCGCTCCGGCCCTGCTCCTCCGCTCCTCAGCCACATCGTTCCGCCGTCCCGGCCGCTGCACACCGGCTCCCAACGCCCCCGCCACCGCCTCCTCGCCGCCTCGCCCGCACTCTTGCCGCCTCTGCAGCCACGGCCGTCTCCGAGGGCCAGACAGAGTAAGGCTCTGCTCTGTTTCTTTTCTATTTCCCGTCCTCTGCACCTTCAAGGCTACTACCCTGCTTGTTGCTGAGGAAGTGTAGTCCGAAAAAATCCTGTTTTTTTTTGCTTGTACTGCGTTGCAAGGAGAAGGGGAAGTATAAGAAAGAAATGACTGACTATTTGTTGGAGTGGTAGAGAGACGTCGTGTGATTCAATGGAGGTTAAGCTGGTACTAGTTGCTTGTTATGTCAACTAATGGAGGGGCGAGTTCTCATGTTAAAACTGCTTGAAAGTTGAAATGTGTATTAGTGGCAGTGGATAGTGTGAATTATTAAGGTGGAATTTCCACTAAATTTTCAGAAGAATTGATTGGTGCCCTCTACATTGGGTGCCTATCTTGTTATAGGCTTGTTATGGAGTATGGAACTTCCCTGTAGCATGATCACACTCAACAATGTTGGTTTTGAATTTATTATTTTGATTGTTGAGGAACTTAGGAAGTAAGGTCTGTGGATGTGTTTTAGTGGTTTGGTGCCACTTTTATGTTGTTTCCAAGGTTAATTTTCATGGTATAGTAAGAGGCTGTATGAAAGATGTTAATCAGTGGAAATTATTTGTCAGACCATTAGTAAAACTATAGAAACATATGTTAAACAGCCATTCAGCTAGCTTATTCATGGACTGGTGCTTAGGATAATGATATATAGTATGATTCTTCAGCTTGGTATTGCTTCAAGCAGTTTTGATTTACCTTTGGTGTTTAAGAAGGTTGCAAGATAGACTAATTGGTACTCACTCCATTCCAAATTATAAGATGTTTTGGCTTTTCTAGACAGTTTTTGCTATGCATTTAGATATAAACTGTGTCTAGAATTCTGGATACATAGTATAAGCAATGTATCTAGAAAAGTCAAAATGTCTTATAATTTGGCATGGAAGGAGTAGTTTGCAGTAACTTTGCACCAATTCCAAGCTATACCACTTTCTCCGATCATTGGTAATTCTGTTTCTTATAGCATCAGATTTGAAAGAGTTGAAAACCTTTGTTGTTCCCATGTACCATGTGCAACTGGTTATTCTCATTGTGATTTATGTCTGCCTGTGGTGATTGCTACTAGTGTGGAATATAACAATCCTAATGTTTTTGGTTTGTCTAGTTTAGTGTCTGGTTCAGCAACTTCAAGCAAGGGACGCATCTACCACGAGACATATGGTTGCCAAATGAATATAAATGACATGGAGATTGTGCTTTCTATCATGAAAAAAGATGGTTATGATGAAATTGTCCCTGACCCTGAGAGTGCAGAGATAATATTTATCAACACCTGTGCCATCCGGGACAATGCAGAGCAGAAAGTCTGGCAGCGTCTCAACTACTTTTGGTTTTTGAAAAGGGAATGGAAATCTAATGTTGCTGAAGGTAGATCAAAATCTCTGCGGCCTCCCAAGATTGCTGTTCTGGGGTGCATGGCAGAGCGACTGAAGGAGAAAATACTCGATTCTGATAAGATGGTTGATGTTGTTTGTGGACCTGATGCATATAGGGATTTGCCTAGGTTGCTCCAGGAAGTCGATTACGGCCACAAGGGTATGAACACACTTCTGTCGCCGAGGAAACTTATGCTGATATCACCCCAGTAAGGATCTCTGACAATTCAGTTACAGCATTTGTGTCAATCATGAGAGGTTGCAATAATATGTGCTCATTCTGCATAGTTCCTTCACTAGAGGTAGGGAAAGATCTCGTCCAGTGTCTTCTATTGTCCGGGAGGTTGGTGAACTGTGGAAAGCTGGCGTGAAGGAGGTAATGCTTCTTGGTCAGAATGTTAACAGTTATAATGACACTTCTGAAGTAGAAGAATTGGAGCCTGGCCAAAAAATGGCAACTCAGTGAAGGATTTTCCAGCATGTGCAAGGTGAAGAATATGGGGTTGCGTTTTTCTGATCTCCTGGATAGATTATCTTTGGAATACCCTGAGATGCGGTTCAGGTTTACCTCACCACACCCAAAGGATTTCCCGGATGAGCTACTATATTTGATCTTGGGATAGGTATAACATCTGCAATCTTATTCACTTACCAGCACAAACAGGCAGTACAACAGTGCTGGAGCGAATCTTGGGAGGGTTACACTCGAGAAGCATACTTAGAACTTGTGCACAAAATTCGTAATGTCATTCCTGATGTTGGGCTAAGCAGTGATTTCATAACCGGTAAGCTTTTTTTCCATAGTCTGCATTGTCTTAGCTAGATTAAATTGTTTGTGTTTCCTGGTTTTCTATAGTTGTGATCTTCTGAACAAAGTACTCCCAGAGTGGATTTCTTTTCCTATGGCTGTGTCAAAAAAGTGAGAATTGACCATATGTCCATTACTCCATATAGACTATAGAGTGGCTCATATGGTAAGGACCTATAACAGACCAATTCGAATTTAGAACCAATTTGTATTCACTAATCAACTAACAAGATAACATCATAGATATACTTTATATCTAGTATTGATGGAAGAACTTATAAAAAAAAAAAAGGATAAAATGGTGTGCTGCATTGAGGCGATATATTGAATAAATGTTAAGTTCATATTTGACCAATTTGTTTCAATTTTTTGTTAAAAGTTTCCGATGTTTATAACAATGGTTCGTTTTGTTTACAATTTGGAATAAGGTATCATAAAGATCATGTCCTGTCTTGATTGAATCTGAATCCTCCATTTATTTCTCTTGCTCTTGCTTAAGACTTGTTAAACTTCATAGTTTGAGTGGAATTGGCTTATTGATAGATGAAAAAAAAAGTTAACATTTATCTTCTTGTATATATTGATAAACTGGAATAGGACAGTAGTTTAACAACTAGTTAGCAAGTAACTTTGGAGATGTGGACAGCTCTTATTTCATGATACAAAAGCTGTTTTGGCATAGGTCATGGAGTCTTTCCTAGTTAAGCTATGAATGGCATTTTAAATGAGATTGAGATTACTTGATTGATTGAGTTATTACAGTAGCACTAGCATTTGGCAATAATTATGTAATTGTGTCAGATATGTACTTAGATATCCCAAATTTCTTGAATCATTCATAGTGGCATGCAATTTTTTTTAGTTTCATCTTCTATGATCTAACCTGCATTGTTTTTAATACACTTCATTACATTACTCTGTTTTAATTTGGGATGTATATTTTCTGATAATCTGATGTATTGTAGGTTTTTGTGGAGAGACAGAAGATGACCATGCTGAGACCCTCAGCCTTGTAAGGGCTGTTGGATATGATATGGCTTACATGTTTGCCTATAGCATGAGAGAGAAGACTCATGCTCACCGGAATTATGAAGATGATGTCCCTGAAGATGTCAAGCAGAGGAGACTCACGGAACTAATTAACACCTTCCGTGAGACCACAAAGAAGAACTACGATTCTCAAGTTGGTACAGTGCAGCTTGTTCTTGTCGAGGGACCCAATAAGCGCTCCCAAAACGGAGCTGACAGGGAAGACTGATAGGGGGCATAAGGTGTCATTTGCCAGTGTCCCTATACCACACACATTCGAAGGTGAAGAAGCACGTAAGCCAGTGGTTGGTGACTTTGTTGAGGTGAAAATTCTCAGGTCATCGACAGCAACATTATTTGGGGAGCCAATTGTGCGCACAAGCTTGAGTCTGTTCCACAAAAATGTTGCATCTGAAGCGCAGGCTGTTGCTGCATAAGTAGTAGTTACATTTGTAGTAGTTGTGGATTATATGTATCAAATGTCTACAATTTTGATATAGAGAAGAAACTGAGCACGTCAGCCTCATGGTTAAGCGTTGGTTGTTTAGTTTTGATAAGGTAGCATGGTGCACTGCTTTTATCAGCGGAAGCCAAGAGAATTTTAGCATAAAAGTCGGCTGGTCTTGTGAATTACCCTCTTTTCGAAAGCTGTATTGCCATGTGAAGGTCTAACAATATTGACAAAGTTTTTGCTTGTTACAATAAACTTCAGCTTGAGATGGCCTTTTTACTGCCGGAAAACTGACCCAGATTGTCTATATATCTGCAAATCTGTGACCAGAGGATTCCCAGTTTCTGTTCAATGTTCATGGGGATGTGTATAGCAGATGGCACAGTTACACAATGTTATGCACATGTGTTGATGTCCACATTGTTTCTCAAACTGGGAAAAGAGTAAAGTTCAGTTGAGAATATTTACAATTCTTCTGTGTTTATATACAGCTACCTAATCCTGTACACGCGTTGATGTCCTACGCTGATAAAAGACAATTAAGAAAATCTGTGATTAAATTTTCAATCTACAAGATGCGCTAATTATGTGAGTGCCAATGGCATCACACTGTGGCTGCCACCTTCTGCCGTTGTGGTGTGAGAAGTCTTGCAAGAGGTAGAGGCACATGTGCTTTTACAAATGTCCCATTTTCCTTGTACTCCTGCAGTAAATATTGCAAGAGGAGAATTATCGTTAATTCCAAATAAGAATGCAAAAAATGCAAATTTTATATTAAATGGAAGCTTCCCAAGAAATTAATATGGCATGCACTTGATTATGTCCAGATATTATCCAGGTTTGCAGATTTGCAGTAAGCAAAAATGTGAGTGTTCAGAAAGAAATTTCTAGCCATATCAACCCATGCATATGCTTCCATGACTACACTATCTCTTTGGCAGTAGTTGAATGAATATATAAAAAAAAAAAACTTGACCTGTGAGGGGCAAGCCTCCCCCAGGCATTAAGTAGTAGTTGAATGAATTATCTCACATATATTTAGCTCAGAAAAAAATTACAATGGCATAAATTTGACGACAGGAAAGAGAAGTTCAAAACACCAGTGCCAAAGAAATTGCATCTTAATTAAATTGGACACTCACCATTTTTTCAACCATTCCAACCTTATGTATGTCATTTAGGAGATCTCCTTTGTCATATGGAACAATAGCTTCAATTGGAACCATCGAGTCCTGTAGAAGACAAATATGCATGATTTAAGTCAGGATTGACAAAATTCCATCTTAGAAGCATATTTTGAAACTTCTAGGATAAAATATATGCTTTAAATATCTGTGTTTAATCCCTTCTGCAGGTCTAACCAGAAATACTTAGAAATTCCATTTCCCATACCCACCTCATGTGTGGGAGCTTTCAGGACTAAGTATGCCATCCATGATTGATCCAGAATAAGAAATACCTCAGCTAAATAACCTTTACATTTATGATCCTTATATCATTAGGGTTAACAATGCCAGGAAGATAGCTTGGCAAAGTCGATTTTGAGGGAGACTTTGCAGGGAATTGGACTGGTTGCTCTTCATTTCCTGCCTCAGCTAACTGTCGTGCCTCTCTTTACATATAGCCGCCCCCTAACAAACCCCAAAACTGTCTCCTAGCAACCTTATCTAATCCTCTCTCTTTAACTAAACCTTAGGATTCCTGGCCCCTTGACTGACACATCATGACATCTATATGCCTACAGCTCTCACTCCAATAATTTCTGGAGCCAGAATTGACCAGCTCCAAAAATACTTAAATCTGAAGCACAGAGGCCCTTTATTGCAAATAAATTAAGTGCACTAGATACCCAAAGAGGCATGTCTGAAAAACAAGAACTCTGCCTACAAGGGTGGAACACATACTTTCAACTTTGCTTGAACTGCATTACAGAATTCTTCCAAACCATCACCATTCATGGCTGATATGCAGATTATTCCTTGTTCCTGAGCTTCCTCTTTTACTCTCAATGGTTCATCCGTATTGTCAATCTGCATGACATACAAATTGGGATCAGTTTCAAGAAAAAAACACTTGACGAATCAGCTCCAAGTGGAAATGTACAATTGTGTCTTGCTTGCACTATTATTCCAAATTGCTGACTAGAACAAAATGAGCCAATGCAAATCAAAGCTCCACAGAACCCCGCATCATTTGTATAAATATTAGGGATATACTGCTACATGAAATTTTTATATGAACATAACCTATTCAGAGTGAGTGGTAGACAGAGGTAGAACAAAAATGAAAACCCTTCATCCTTTGGCTCCAAAACACTTCCACACTATTCAATTCACCGTTAGCATAGGCAATTAGGTACTAAATTAAGCATATAATGACTATGATCACAAATCTCATCTCTACTCTAAAATATGAAATAAAGTGGAAACTTTGAAAATTTTACCAAACAGGTCAAACATTTGAGCAAAACGAACCTTATTCCACACAATTAATTTGGGGATTGACCCCCTACATCCAACTCCTTCAATACTCTTTCAACAGCATCTATCTGTTGTTGAGCTAATGGATGGCTGGAACACATGACACAATATTAGTACAGTGCATATAGATGCATTAAATTGAATCCACAACAAAGAGAAACCCTAGTATAAGTTCCATACCTAATGTCTACAAGATGAACTATAACTGATGATTCTGATATCTCTTCTAATGTTGCTCGAAAAGCTGCTACCTGGATAGGTATTATCAATAAATGATATATGCAAAGTTCGCATCATAAAGACAGGAAAAAGTCCCAATATTTGCAGTTTTATTCTTCAGGAGCATAACATGTAAACAAGTGCTTTGTGGATATGTATAATGTACCAGCATAGTGGGTAACTTCTGAATGAATCCGACAGTGTCAGTTAGAAGGAACTCAGTCCCATTCTTCATCTGCATACACAATTACATTCAGTCATGGCCATATGTAGATATAATTATGGGTAGTTCTTACCAAAATAACCATTCCCAGAGGCATACAAATGATAATAAATAGAGCTTATTCATGTCGTTATCCAATTTACCGCGACTAAAAAATTCTCTATTTTCATTTTTTTATGGATCAGGAGAGTTTTCAGATAACATACCAAGACCCTTCTTGTTGTTGGGTCTAACGTGGCAAATAATTTATCCTCTGCAAGTACATCAGCTCCAGTTAAGCGGTTCAGGAGTGTACTTTTTCCAGCATTTGTATACCCTACCTAAAAAATATTTGGAACTGAATATATCTGTAGAATAGAGAGCATAGGAAACTTTTGATTACACTTAAGGAAATTTACATGGTTATACCAGAGAAACAACAGGAATAGGAACTGATTGGCGGCGGTTTACGGTACAGCTTTCGGTGTTTCCTAACAGATTCCAATTCTTTCCTCAAGGCACCTATCTGTCAATGACACTTATGTTTGAGATCCACAAGTTCCAAAAAAAGAAGTTCAACACTACAAATTCAGCAATGTGCAATATGAAAAGGAAAATATATAAGTCCTATAAATGAACTATCAGTAGGAGTTTGTTATTCCATAGAGTCATGAGAGACAGAGTGCCCTGTCATTGACCAATAGTGATAGCTAATAACACAGTCCTGTGTGCATTTATTGAGCAAAAGAATATATTACTTCCAGAAAGAATATTACTTGAGTTCTCAAGATGCGCTTGTCAACTTCAATTTGCTTCTCACCCATACCCTTAACTTGACCTCCAGCCTGCCGTTCAAGGTGACTCCACATTTTTGTCAACCTAGGAAGTTGATATTCCATCTGTGCCAAGGTGACCTAAAAGGAAAACAGAATATATAGTAACTTAAGCAGACAACAAACATGTTTATTCTACTTAATAAAGATGTGAACTCATGTCAATAAATGATACCACAAGATACTACTGTTAATAAAGCAGTGTGCGTGATTTTTACCTGTAAAGCAGCTTCATGTGTTGCTGCCCTTTGATTAAAAATATCAAGAATAAGAGCAGTTCGGTCACAGACTCGGACACTCCCACCAAATGACTTCTCCAAGTTACGTAGTTGTCTGAAATCATTATTGTGAATATGAGCTATCAAAGCAACTATTAGACCAATCTAAGGTGGTAAGCAGTTTAAGAAAATATGATTAGGAAGAAGTTGAAAACATTGTATGGTCAACACAAGTACACGGTGTCAAAAACATAAGATAATTTCTTCAAATATATCCTGGTTAGGTAGAGAGGGGAAAAAATTGATTATACTGGCATCCGTTTATGAGATTGCCAAATAACACTCTTTGAAGTAACAATAACAGGTACAATGAGTAACCAATATTTTCACCATAATAGCTTATGATCAGCGCAAGGTAAAGATCATACACTTGGGTTTATTTGATGGATCTGATATATGAGAAACAAGGAAAACAGATCGAATCATACAGCAGAGTAATAAGTGAGAGTCTTACCCAGGGGATAACTCATCATCGAAAATTACAGTCTCAACATCGAGGGCTTGAATTGCACTCCTGATTTCAGAAACCTTGCCTGAACCAATGTAAGTCCTTGGATTTGGGGTAGAAAGCCTATTGGAAAAACAGAAAGCATGTGACCCACTGTACTTTGTAGAAATATGAAAAAGCAAGGCATGCAGTTTGTATGCCATGCCACAGCCTTACAATCTTACATAAGACCATAACAATAGAGCTTATACAGAGGAAATTTGAGCTAAATTTATGTCAAATTGTGGCAGTGCCACAGCAAACATTTTGAAATTTGAACTAACAGTAGCATTTCATCTATCAGAGTTGACAGTGTGGACCATGCATTAGATTGACCAGGCATCTCATTTTTTCCAATGTGGCCCATCTTGAGAACATATAAGCCAAATGTTCCAGCAGAGCACAGCGCAGGCTCAGTACAAATTTTCAAGGCAAACAGAAGCTTACTTCTGATAGGTTGAGCCGACTACCACAAGGCCCGCGGTATCAGCCAACTGCTCCAGCTCCTTAAGAGACTCCTCTATGCCGAAGAGATTCCCTCCTGTCCGTTTGAACTCGACACCAACCAGATAAGCCTTCTCTTGAAATATCTGCAGGTAGCCAGGTCCACACTCCACAGGTTCAGAAAAATCAGACACGCTGAAATTGACATGTATGTAACACAAATTCACAGCTCCAATGTTCATGTCACGGCTCGAAATATCTAGCGAGGATAACAATAAAGTTCCCTCCGGTGAATCTGATGGATCATTGCAGACTATCAGATTTTGCACACGCGCGCAGCAGTCGGTACAGACAGACAGAACCGCTCAATCTGTCAATCCCAATCCTATCCACGAAAAGCAAAGCAGCTGAAGGTACACAAGCAAGCAGCTACCTCTTTGCCGTTGATGAGCTTGAACCGGTCTTGCCCCGCCGCGGCCTCCTCCTCTTCCTGCCGCTGCCGCCTGCTCTTCACGAAAGCCCTCGGCGGCAGGCGCTGCTCCTCCACCTCCCTCTGCTCCAACTCCAACTTCATCACCCTCAGCGACCCCACCTCCATCGCCTACACCAACACGGGTTACTCCGTCTTCGGTCTCCGCCGGCGCGGCCTCGAGCAGCCGCTCGTCGAGTGCCTGACTGGCCGCCCACCACCACGGCGGCGAGTCGGGGAGCAGCGGAGGAGGAGGGCGGTGGGGCTCCGGAGGCAGCGGCGTCCCACGGAGGCGGGCGCGGAGGTCGACGGGAGGGCGGCGAACAGGCAGCAGGTGGCGGCGCTCGCGGCGCGGCGCGGCGGGCGGAGAGCGAGTGAAGTGGAGGCTGGCGAGGCGAGCGCCAATGGCCGCCGAGTGGAATGGATAGGCGAGTGAGGTGATGACGTCGACGGTTTCTGTTGATGCTGTGGGGTGGGACCGGTGTAATTGACACGCAAGCCGCTTGGCGCGGCATGACGTGGCATAAAAAGCTTCCCGGCCTGGCCTGGTGGGGATTTTTATTGGTGGGTCCGGAAAGAAAAGATTTTAATGAAGCTTTGGGCAAATGTTAGCAAAACCATGTAATTTCTGCCAAATTTTGGAAACCTTGGGGATTTTGTGTTATATACTTATACTTTCCAAATTTTGGATTAGAAGTCGTTTAAGACATGATTGTGCATACCAAGGAGTCATTAATTATGGGTAAGTTTTTCCCGCTTACCCTTATTACGGTTCTTGGGGTGCACTGTGAACAAGAAACTCAGTTGGCTTGGTTGGCTAGCACGGCGCCTTTGCACGGTTTAACCAAACGGCGGCGCCGAGAAATGCGAGCTTGACGATCAACCGAGACGCCAGGGGCAAGGACGCCCAAAACGCTGCGCATGCACGGGGCGACTTTCTTTTCTCGCTACACGCCAACTCGCCCGAATCGACCTCTAATAGCGGCCCCGTAGGGAGTACTTTTCCATCGGGCTACCCCGCCTCGGCCGCGACGCCGCCGTCGATGCTGGCCGGCCCGTGCACGGCCCTATGAGCCGTTTTTAGTGCCGCGCCAAATTTAACGAGTCATGCTGGCTCGCTCCCCACAACGAGGGAAGTGGAGAGCATAGTAGCAAGGTGGTCGCCACCACCGCCATGCTCAACCGTAGCGCGGAGCGGAGTAGTCGAAGCCTTTGGGGCGGCGAGGAGGCACTCCGGCGGGGGTGGGGAAAGCATGTATCGCACTCCGGCGGCGGCGGCGTTGAGCAGGGCAGGCATGTGCGAGAGGCCACCCCTATAGCAGCCATCGCGCCATCTGTGCTCAATTCGGACTCCGCGAGGGGTTGCGCGGCACGGCGCCCGCCGTAGGTAGGGAAAGGGAGTGACCGCCGCGACAAGCGGGGCAGAGCGGCGCTGCGACCGTGCATCGAAATCGGAAGGAGGGGAGTGGCATTCTGCGGCGCGTTGTGTTGGATAAGGTTAGGGTTAGGTGGGAGAGATGGGGAGCAGTGTGTTGGGCCTTTAACAGGTCCGGAGGATATGTGAGGAAGCTAGGGAGGCAGCGACTCGGGCCGCTATCGGGCCAACACTAAAAGATCAGACTGTACCGTGCTGGCCCACGGGCTCAAGTGTCAGCCCAGGCACTACCTGTACATCGGACCTGGCCAGGCTCGTGTCGAGCCAAAATCTCGTGTCTCGTGCTTCGGTTTGTGCCGTCGGGCCTCGGGGCTGTATATATGTCATTCACGGTTTATTTAAAGCTCTGTCCTGAAATCAAAGATCTGCCAAGAGTATTGTCAAAAAAAAAAAAAAAAAAAAAAAAAAAGATCTGCCAAGAGCTCCGGTGGCAAAGCGAGAACAGTAAAAATCGACTTAATCGACTACTCCGTACTCTAGTTATGATTGGTATTGACTACGCTTTCATCACCAATAAAAACTAGAGTAAAGAATATTATTTTTTTCAACCTTCAAATTAGGTGTCAATCTGACTTTCAACTATTATCTTACGGACACCTTCACACCGTCAAAATATGAATTTTTTTTGTCCTCTAGATGATTTTATATGGTTTTTCCAATCTCTAAACATATTAAAAATATGACGTGGTCCCTTAAATTTCATAATTATTTTATTTTTAAATCAGAAAAAAAATATGAAGCTAGTAGCCGATTTTAAAATTAATCAATTACGAATTTTAGAGATGAAACCAGATTTTTATTACTTTTAGAGAAATAGAAATCATATATGAAATTGGCTATACAACTAATTTGTTCAGTTCCGACCGTTGAAGGTTGTCTATGATCCGGTTTTATCTTATAGTTTAAGGTACAAAATCGGACTGACATTTCATTTCGATGTTGGAAAATGCATTTTATCATAAAATTATTACATATGTGCCCATGCACAGAGACAGAGCTTCATTCGGGCGTAGCGTCATGTATAATACTCCCTCCGTCCCGAAATAGATGTCATTCTCGCTTCCTAAGAAGTCAAAAGTTTTCAAAATATTAACAATTATATATTAAAATATATAAATTTTTATGTTAAGTAATTAGTATCCTCGAAAAGATTTTTAAGTCTAGTTTTTTAACAAATTTATTTGAAGATTTAAATGTTACACATATTTTCTACAAATACAATCAAAGTTGAAAAAGTTTGGCCTGCACGCTTCCCATAGCGACATCTATTTTGAGACGGAGGGAGTACATACATACAACCTTTGTTTTGGTAATTGACATACACAATTTTGAAACTGTCGCAATTGAAAGACACATGCTTTTGTTTTACAAAAATTCCACATCTAGCACAACTTGTTGCGCCACAATCCAAATAAGCCCCTTTTGTCCTGCCAAATGATCCTATTGTCATTGCAAAATCTGTTCTTCATAAGGTTTTATTTAAAATTTGTTCTTCCATTGCACTTTGCCGCACAGCACAAAATCAGTGTTCAATCCAAACAAAACTCAGAGAAAACCAATTCAATAAGGCGGCTCTTTTGAAGAATTGAACAGATGCAGTGAGTGAGCAACTGAGCATAGTTCAGATAAATAGTTCCTTGCCATCACCATCAACAAACCCTCGTTTTCGTTTGTATAAGTTACATCCAACACCACTCAATCTTTCTTACCACTTCCCAAAAAAATAAATTAAGAAAAAAACAAGCAGCTCTGCACAGTGACAACAATGACATGTGCAGGCCATCCTCAACACCAAATTAAATAAGATTAGCATAAATAAACAACAGAAACAAGCCATAAACATCGCTGTTCGTCGTCACTCGTCGCCATAACTTATTATTATCTACACCAAATCCACAAGCCGTCAAAGCACTCTCATGCATAACTTAGAAGAACGAAAGATCGTCTGCACGCCATTGCCACCGTGCATCTTGCTAGTGCACGGCGATGTTGATGGCGCCCTCGCCGGCGATCTTGTGAGCGCGGTGCTTAGGCTGCTGCTTCTTGGGCCCGGCTGCCGGCTTGGTGGCCACCTGCGCCGCCTTGCTTCTGCTGCCGCTGCATTTGCAGTTGCTGCCGTCGAGGCCGCCGTCGCGGCTGGTGCGGCAGCACGGCCTCGTCGTGCCCTCGCTCTCCGACGAGGAGTTGGACGTCTCCAGCATGGAGGCCGTCGTCTTCCTCCTGCCCAGCTTCGGCGACTTGGGCCGGGTCGTGGGCAGCTTCTTGAATTCGGCCTTCGGGGACGGCGTCGCCTCGTGGTAGAAGCTTGGCATCGGGTTGGCTTTGAAGGTCAGGCTCTTCCTCAGCTGCTTCAGAGCCTCCTCTTGCTCTTTCTGCAGATTGTTCAGAAATGAATGCATCAAGAAACAATCAAGACTCGATCGGCTCTGAAAATTGTTCAGCAATCAGAAGCATGTGCATCCAACGCATTTTCAGTTAACTGAAGATTCGTATTCGAATAAACAGTCTGAATGAACATACCAAATGGGGATCAGAGACACAAGCTGCATTGTAGTGTAACTCGAGATGAGAAATAACAGCAAGATAAATTACCTTCAACTTAGCCTCCAACTGAATCTTCTCTTCCTCCATAGCTTGATGCTTCTCCTCCAACTTCATATAAAACTGCACCCAAAGCATGGAAACAACAGGTATAAGCACATTCTCCCTTTACCAAGATTCACATTTTTTACAGAAAAAGGAAAAAAGTTATGGAATACATACTTCTCTGCGCTTCTCAGCACGTTCAGTACAACGGAAAACTGGGCCTGATGGAACTGTGGCCTTTCCAGCTGATGGTTTCGCATCATCCTGATTACCCCTATTAGTAGATTGTAGTGGCTTCCGTGTAGTTGCAGATGGAGTTTTCTGTAAAGAAAAATGGAGACAGATTTATAACTCCGTACTATGCAAGACATTTGTGTGATTCTGTTAGATGATTAATTAATCATACAAGAAAAAAAAAAAGGTTAAAGAAATGGAAATACACACCTTCGTTGAAGTCAACACCTTCTTTGGCGCTTTGGAATACGCTACGATTTCCATTGGAGGACTTGCCATTTGATGGATCAGGAGTGTGGTTGCTCATATCTTCAGGCTCTGATGGGAGATCATTATTCGGTTCCAGCGCATCTTCCGTTGATGTGATTGAGGTGCCATCACTCATTGTTGTTTCTTCCATTGGAACCTTTTCCTGGTTCTCTTGTTTATCAGCACTATTTTCAACATTAACAAGAGATCCTTTTTCATCTCCAGTAGACTCTGAATTCATAGAGCCACTGTCAGTACTCAGTACAACATTGCACAAATAACTCAGTACTAGGCAAACGACCAAATTGAACAGCTAAACTGAAATCGATACAAGCATCAACCACTGAACCACAGCAAACTTACCATCATCAGTCTGCTCAGAACTTCCGATGCCCGAATAAGCTTCATTTCCAGTAGCTCCCTTGACTACAGCAGATCCCAAATGTTCAGAGCTGCCATTGTCAGATTGCTCAACACCAACAGCACTAGGCAGGTCCGAGTTGGATGGATGAGCACACTTCTCATATGACACATCCATGGTACCACTAACAGCAGAATCAAGGTCCTGTATAGAAGACTGAAGTACAATTTTAGCATCTATAGATACCCAAAAAATAATACTAATGCAATAAACACTTTATCGGTAACCTTGAAGTAGCCTCTGCGATTCTAAACGACGTAACAACAAACTGGAACCACTTTGTCAAATAACAGGGACATGCAAACTGGCAAAACGGTGACCACAGGAGGGAAACGGGATGTACCTATCTTCCGTAGAACCGACATGGAAAGGCCAACTGTATGGGAAATGTGGGAAATGATTTCCTCACTACATACCAACCAGGAAAATGACATGGCAGTGGTGGATAGAATGAGTCATGTACTTTGACAAGCTATCTTATCTGCCAGCATGACTGTCGACAATAATCAAGGAATTAAACTAATGATTTATTTGAGATCCTGTATGTCGGTATGGCAGGGCGTTATCTGTTACGGAGACTTATTTGATGGTATTAGACTATTAGTATAGAACTGGCTGCATCATTATTCCATAATAAGAGGATAAAACTAGTACTACTAAAATAGAAGACAAGGGAACAAAGGCGACAGACAAAAAAATTATATCTGAACAATTTGAACTGTACCTGGTGCAGACTGAATATTAGTTGAAGGAATCAGAATACTCTTACTATTTAGCATGTGAAGATTTAGTTGGACTAACATAAAGTGGGACGACGAAAAGATTATTTTGTAGGCCACTGTTTTTTAGTGCTCTATTGGCCTTTAGAACTCCAAAAGGAGAAAGGTTGACACCTCTAACTCCAAGTGGTACTAGTGCTTGTATATTATGCTAATTAGGATTTGCTATGATCCAATCCAGTTAAAGTTACACAAAAAAAAAATAGTATTGAAGACTTAAGTTGTTTACGGATCTGATCCGGAAAGGGGACATGATAACAACTTCCTTAAAAGCCTTTTTTATTAGATCAATCAAAAGAATTTGGCTTCCCAAAAGCAAGTTGGCTTTGCGCGAGCTTGTTCTATAATATTATACATTATCATAGCTAGACACCTGACAACCTGAAGGCCAGGGCCATCCTGCTGATAGCTAGGCATACCTGAACTGAACATGTATCCGCAATGACAAACAAGAGAAGACATCTCCAGACTAGTTTATTATTCAGTTGATAAGTTAATAGCAATGGGTCAACGAGTAATCAGAGACACTGCCAATCATATATTGCTAAACAAACAAAGCAAAGCTGATCCCTGGGACGTGAGGATCTGCTAATAACAAGTTTCCTGAACTAGTGTGAGATGCGTATCCTTTTGTGAGTTGTGACAGCGACAACGACACTGGGACGGACGAGTGTAATCTCTTGTGCGAGAAGGCAAGGCAACAGAGATGGTGTGTCTATATACTGGATCACATAATAGAATTGATGAGGAATTGAGGAAAGAAGATGATGAGAGAGAGCTCGGAATTGGTGGTGTTGTTATGTGCTGTAACAAAATGTCTTATTATTTCCTTTTTTTTTTATTACACCTACAGAGCCAGGTTTCTCTGAAAACTCAATTTTTCCCCTGGAACAGAAGAAGTTACATAATGTAGTGAAGTGTTTCCTTCTTTGAACGCCCCCTGTTTCTATCGAGATGCAGGGGAAGCAAAGACAGACGCCTAGTTGCAGAAATTCCGAGAACCGGGAACGATGCTAGCTACCCGGCCTATCTATCGATCGATCTATCTATCCCTTTTTGATGTGGGGGAAAAGAGAACCGAAATGCTGCAGGATTCAGGAAGGAAATTCCAAAAGCTATGCGCGTGCAGGCAGCGGCAAGCAGATCGCGCGTGCCTGCATGGTCGCTGCTGCCTGCAGCATTCAGGAGCAGCAGGAAAACAACGGAGCGAGAAGGAAGGAAAGAGCAGGCGAATTACCTGCTGCTTCCGCGCGCGCGGCGTGTCCGGCGATCCTCCACCGATCGATCTCCACTGCTACGCAAACGCAACGCGACGTACGGCGTCGCTAGCTGCTGGTGGCCTGGTGCGTGCGTGGATGGTGGTGGCTTCGGTCGGCCGGAACGACGATGGCTGGCGGCGTCACTGTGGTGGTGGTGGTATTTTGTAGGAGGAGCCGGAGCCGGAGCCGGAGTAGGCGGAGGAGGCAGCCAGCAGAGGGAGGGACGGAGAAGAAGGTGGCGGTGGTGGGTTGGTCTCGTCTCGTCGTTGATTTGAACGGGGTTCGCTCGGCGGTAGCTTTCCTTTCCTTTCCTTTCTGGGACCCACCGCCTCGCCTCGTCTCGTCTCGTCTCGGTTTCCTTTTTCGCGTGGGTCCCTCCCCTGTGGGTGGGCCCGGCAGCTTGCCTTTCGTTTCCGTGGCGGTGCGCGCAGCACGGACCACCACGGTTGGGTTGGTTGCTTCGAACGGTTTGGGCGCCAGCGCCACGAACGGCTCTTCTCCTGTTGTTGCTGCAGCTTCCTCCTCAGCTTCCTTCCTCAACTAATATTTTTTTTCATTTTCTTTCTTTCGTGTATGTACAGTACTAGTGATTTTTAAGAGATGATTGATAGGATAATTTATAAAGGATGGGGCTTCTGCAGGCTTCCATCGGGCGGTTGATCAATAGTTCTCTAGCGCTACTCACTGTTTCTCCATCGTTCTCAAGTGGATTTTCTAGGTTCACGAACGCTTGGTTCAGAGGAGGATTTTGGAACGAAGAATTCCACGAGCAAATGGAGAAAATTTATACTCCTTTGTTCGAAATGGACAAGAGATTGTGTGCGCGCGTGCGTCTAATCAAAACAACTTTCTTCTAGTGGTACAACCCCCCACCCCCCCACCCACACACACACACACACACTTCAGTGCTGTTGTTGTTGTTTGCTTCTTAGTTCGTGGTTGCTTGGGTTGCTTTGTCCTCCTTGCACACGATTTTCTTTTTTTTTTTTTTTAATGTTTCACCTTTCTTGTACAATAGTAATTATGAAGAGATAGGATTATAAAAGGATTGAGAAAAAATTATGGATGGGGCCTTCATACTTTCATCTAGCGGTTGATTAATATATCTCTACTGCTACTCATTGTTTCTCCAGTGTTCTCACAAAAAAATTATCTACGCTGACTCTGGGTGAGGAGGGTTTCAAATCTACTACACCTATATAAAACCCCACTAAGGAGTTCTCTCAACACGCAAAGATGCCACATCGCAGAAAAACTAAGACCGCGACATCCCGCCAAGGCCCCAATCGCTTGAACTAACTAAAAAAATGTTATAACTCACAAACCAAAAACCAAATTAAATTCGACATAAAGATTGAGTTCCTTTTAATAAATCCTTCAAAACACGATCTCATATGGATATATTTTGATTAAATTATAGGTAGGCCCCAATCGATGGTAGTTTGTATAGAGTAAAGTTAAAAAAATGAAAAAAAGGGGAAAAGGAAAAAAAAAAATAAGAGAGTGATAGTAATATTCTAACTCATAGATTTCTCCTTCATACTGCGTGTCAACATGCGGGAATCCACCTAGTTCCACGGAGTACAATGGTGTGTGAGAGATCGACCATGGTACGACAAAAAAGCACCTAGGACCCTATTTTTAGTTGCTTCATGACGGCAGATTAGTTGGTGGGCATTTTAGACAATCAATTCCTAATCTTCTCCCGTCTGGAGAGAGTTAAGCTTTGCTTACACCTAAGTGGATGTTGTGGAGGTTTTTCAGCCTTGTCATGGACTACGATTTGAGATCTAAGATTGATTATTCGTACTCAGTGATAGAGATCACTGGGAGAATTTTGCTTACCAATGAAATTTTCATTGTAGTAGGACAGGGACGATTCATAGTTATATTCTCATTGTCCTATTGCAAGTACCTGTTTACTTCGAATCAAAGGGAGAAAAACCAAAAAAAAAAAAAAAAAAAACCTATCTCCACCGTATTATATCCTATAAATATCTTATTAGGAGCATGAAGAGTTTTGCATAGAAAGAAATTCCAATATTTGCATTAAATAGTTTACATCATTACACGGTACGTGATGGCAGGATATGACCGCTAATAAGGCGCTAGCATGGCTTCAGTATAGAAACAAAATTTTGATAATTTTTTCAAATACTTTCTTATCATCACTATTGTATATGAGGTACGTGATATGGTACGATTTGAGTGCTGATATGTGATATATATCTCTCCATGGTAACAGGGCACCTAATTAGTTGGCCTATTGCTCCATAATAAGAAATTAGTTGGAAGAAGTTGATTAGTTGGTTGATGGTACAATCTTGTAGGTTGGTTTGATTCATGACTACAGTTAAGCCTTGACTACGCCTGAAATTAAATTGGCTGCGCTGGAGTGAAGTGCTAAATATACCTAATGGTCCTTGTGGAACTTAATGGTCCTCTTTTGTTTTTGGATCAGAGCTAGTACAAACAGTAGGTTTGAACTTTATTCAAAGACTACAGTTACATGGATGGAATTAGTTCAGGGTGTACTTCTCTTCCGTCCTAAGTTAACATAAGTAAGTGATCCAATAAACCAAAGAGTTTTTTCAAGCTACTACACGATGTCATGGCGCACCTTAATTGATGAAACTAGCTATAATTGCAAAACGTCCTTACAGGGGTCCTCATAGTTTTTTGTTATACAGTTATAGAAATTATGTAGATGAAATAATAATGTAGTCTAGCGCCCTAGTCATTAATTTTTAAACTATCAGAATATTATATAGACAATTAGGGCATGTACAACCCATTGCAGGCGGCGTGTCGCCCTGTAAAACCCTCGAATTTAAATGCATGCACACATAAAAAGATAACTCATACAACCCACGACATTTGATCCATCTATAAAATTTTGTTTAATCGCCTGCGTGTAGCCTTTAAGATCCACTACAAATATATTTATGTATACCATTATGTGGCTAGTGACATAAACTCCATCCACATAGTAAATCATAGAAATTAGCTACAATGTTTGTTTTACTATAGAAATATCAGAAAATGCTAGTATAGAAATCAAAGAAAAGTCCAAGACAGTGACGTGGCGCAAGCAGGTCCAAGTATTCTTGGTCAAGCCACCGTCCACACATCCATCCGGCCTCATCCAGACTACGACGAGCGGCCGGCGGAGGCTTCTTCCTCCCGTGCTCGAGCGGCTTACACTCGTCCGCGCGCCGGTCCGCATGCGCCGCCAGGTCCAGCGGCCCGTGGAAACCGCCGCCGGTGGCCGCCCGTCCGCCTGTGCCGGCTGGCACAGCTGCTCCGCTCTGCTTGCGCTGGCGCTCCGCTCTCCTCGCGCCGCCGGTAGACCGCCAGCGACGGCGGGGCTGCCCTACAGTCCGCGACGCAAGCTTTTGGCGGGAGGAGGTCCAGCGCGCGGTGAAGTTTTGGCGAGGGCCGCGGGCACGGAGCGCGGGATCCAGCCCGCCGTCGCTATGAGCAGACGGCTTCTACAACCCGGCGAAGCGCGTCTCCTCGGCCTCGGGGAACGGGACGGAGTCGTCGACTCAGGAGGCGACGAGGGGCCGTCTCTACGCGGACGCGGGGTTATTTTTGCAAAATTGCCAGTATACAGACGCCTCCTACCGACGCGCTGTACGTGCCCTTAGTTCTCCATTGCACTGCAAGTCTGTAAATTAGAAACAAATTTATGGTCTAATGATGAACTTCACCTGACATTAAGGAAATTTAATGTACTAAGATGGTTTTTTTCTTTTCCAGCGGCATTCTTTTTTGGAACTAAACTTTTATATGCAAAATAAATGACTTTTCTCCTTTAGCAGATGAGTATGTAGGAAGATCAGGAGAGTGATGCCCACTTCTGTTGTCGACCCCAACAAACAACATTGTCCACAAAATATATGTTTTCCTAGCTAGGCAAAAAGAAGTTAGCCTAGCCATATAATAGGTTGCATGAGCTCTCACTAGACCTTTTATGGCCTAGTACACTTCGGTCCCTCACGAAGCGAAAAGGAGTAATCTAAATGTATATAAAAAAACTTGTGGAAGGTATTTAGTTACTTTGATCAAATGACACCTAGCTAGCTTGTGTGATATTGTATTGTCCATTCTCTCGCCTGATGCTGCGCCATTCATCCCTTCAATGGGCGTGATCGGAAGCTGATGGTGGAGTGATGTCCTGGTCGAGGACGCTCCGACAAATGACGGCGAGGATGACGACGCCAGGGAGCATGTTGGCGGACATCCCCTACCTCCACGCCGCCGCCGGGCCCTCTCGCAAGCCTCGACGCAGCACCCACATGGCATCCTCGCCGCCGACTCCGCCGAGGGCGCCGAGTTGGAGGGGGTGTTGACGCGGGCGCCGCCGGGTGTCGGGGCACAGAGCCGGCAAGGCCGCGTCAGCGCACCACCGTCGCCGCCGCCCGCCGGGGTGAGAGCCGCCGCGGCCGCGGGCGAAGCGCCGCGCTTCGGGCCAGGCTCTCGAACGCCGCAGGCGAATCCTCGCCCACCACCGGGGCCAGCGGCGGGGCGACTTCCCGGATGCCGACGGTTGGCGCTGCGTGTGCTCCCCAAAGACCTCGGAAAGCAGACGGGTGCAAAGACACGGTCCGCAGTCTACGCCGGGGTGTACCGAGGGACGCAGCCGTGGTCTCTCGCGGGCGACCCCGGCGGCGGCGTTTGACGGCGCCGCTGCTGTCTCGGCACCACCACCGTGTCGCGCAATGTCGGACCCTATTCGCTGCTCGCCATGGACTCCACCACCGCGCCAAGGAGTGCAGCAACCTAGGAGCAATGCCTTCGGCAGGGGTGGGTGGCGCTCGGCTTGCGTGATCAACGATCCGCCCCAAGATGTCGCCTCGCCGGTCCGCCGAGCTCGGATGTGACCGGCGGGGTGGGCGGCGGGCTCTGATGACGCCGGGCGCCGCAGAGTACACCCGCTGGAGGTCGACATCGGGCCGCTACACGCCACTCGTAGCGCTTGAGCCTCACGCGCCGGTGCGTTGCGTGGCGGAGGAGCCTCCGGCACGGGTGGACCCTATGTTGGAGGAGCTAGCCGCTTCACTCGCCCGCGGTAACTAGAGCACCGGCGGCGGGGGATCCTACCTTCTACACCAGTCTAGTCTTCGGAGGTAGAAGCGTCGGGCCGGAGGTCACTCTCCCTACCGAGGCTTCCCCGAGACGGGCCAAGGTATGGATGTTGAGCTGCGGGACTTGAGTATGGATGTTGAGCCGCGGGACTTGGCCACACCCTTGGAGGAGGAGGTGGATGGCCAAGGAGAAGGGGATGTCGATGAATGCACCGAGACAGAGGACAACGGTGCTTGCGCATCCTTACGCAAGATGATGTTCAAGAAGGTTCCTGAGCCGCTGCTACCAAGGCCGGTCGCACCCCCGGCTGTTGAGATGCAACCCAGCAGGTTGAGGACCAGACGACGAAGGCCACTAGCTCCCACACGATCTAGCCTGCGTCAAGCCGCTCGTCCTTCCTCCTCTGCCGGTGGCGCAGCGTGCCCAACTCAAGCTTGCGGCGTGAGCTGGACTTCATCAATGGCGGGTCGTCGGCGCCGTATTACTCGCAATCACAAACTACGTTGGACTTTTGGGCGGGACCTACCGGAGAAGGCGGTCAATGCATTAAGGGCTGCAGCGAGGCTTGATGACATGGAGCTTTGCAGGGCGTTGGCTGCAATTGCGGCGGAGGCGGGGATATACATGATGGAGTCTCCATGACAGTGCAGCTAGATGATGCTCTACGGTTGTTTCCAGAGTGTGAGTAGTCAATTTAGTATCCCTCTCCCAGTTTGACAGTCTGTCAATCCGGGAAGTTGTTTGCGCCGCTTGCGCATGTAATTCTCTACTCTTCTACTTATTAATATATGCCGGGCTTTCCTGCTGCGTTTCAAAAAAAAAAAAATATTGTATTGTCCATTTATCAAAATGTGGTCAAAAGGCAGTTGCAAAATCACATTGAAATTTCCTGTGCACAGATGTACTATATGTGTAAATTAAATTTAAATTTAAATATTTTGGTATAATCAGACATGCATGCATGCATCAGCTATTTTGGAAGGAATACTTAAAATTTTGATCCTTTTTGTGTCTATATGCCAAGCGCATGCATCCTGCTCCGTACTAATTAAGTACTTAACAACGGTGTACTCCAATCTATGCTACTTAATTAAACAATCCGTTAGCAGTACAAACGGACAGAATAATAAGATCTCAATGATACTCCAAATGATTGGCATGAAACAATAGGTTAATCGTCAAAATAATCATGTCTCTGCTAGACGAGATAAACGTTATTCAAATGCACACGTTTGTGTGTGTGTGCTTGTCATCCTCACGTAGGCGCATCGGCCTTTAGTGTTTTTTTTTTTTTTTATACCTGTAAAATACAAAAGGATCAGACGTAATCAGGGAGAAATGGGAGAACAAAACCAGCCAGAGGAATAATATTTCATCACAAATCATGCACATCAACTTGACTGGGTGCTAAATTTATATGCGTCCTGTCGGTCGATCGGTCTCGTCGACATATAGCCAATCATCACCTACTGATGCTGAATTAATGAACAAACAATCATCTCTTGCTACACACACACACACACCAGGACTTGCTACCAACTCTATATATTCATACTCATACATAATAAACAACATATAATCCACAAATTAAATGATAGTATCGCCTAATTAATCATGTCTAAGCTTTTTTTTGTTTTTCAGCTAGCTGATTGCATGCTGATCAGGGGGCCATCGGATCGACAGTCGCGTCTCTGAAAGCTTCATTGGGATCTCTCTCGCTCTCGCTCTCATGAGTAAACAGTTCAACTGCATACAGCATGGACATGAGACCTTCTTCTTTTTCTTGTAGAAGCCTATATTATAATTGCTGCTGCTTGATAATGCAGCAGATCGATCGAGATTATTAGAGCTTGAAAGCGATGCAGTTTAGATAAAATTAGTAGAGCTAGAACATGAGTTTTGGAAAGTGTTTATTTAGGCCAGCAGCAGGAATAAGATCGATACTGCCGGCTTTATCATTCATTCATGAAATAGATAGGCGCACGCAACCGACGACGTCGATATCAGGCAGGGGGCCGGCCACACACCGGTACTGTAGGCTGAAATTGAAGGTGGCTGACAGTGGTGAATCGAGCTGCTACTAGGTAGTTAGCTAGGGCCGGCCTGCCGCTGCGTCTAGGCCGGTGCCGGTGCTTTACTCTTTGGAACCAATATATATTCGTGCGAACTGTTATCTATCACTTCTAGTAGTAAACGTACTGTCATGCAGCAAGAAAATTCCTTGATGAATTTAGTTTACTGCTCTGGCTGGCATATATGCCAGTGGAAATCATTTTGCACATATATACAGTGGTGGAGCTTCAACAACGTCTTAAGAGGGACCTATTAACATCAATGAATTAGAGCAAGGGCCACTAACATATGATACATGAACCACGCATGCGCATTAGCCATGGTCAATTGTTATACGTTTATATTAAGAAAACATAAGAAAAACCTAGCGGTGGTGGCCATGACCTGGCCTTAACTTTTTTTTTTTTTTTTGAGACCACGCCGAGGCGCGTATTTCATTAAGCAGGAAGAGTTTTAAAACACAAGTACAAATGTTGTCTGGTAACACCATGTTACCAACGGCCACCTAAACTACTGGATACATGAAAGGTTTTATTACATATCTGCCTTTATGTATAGATATGTATATACTCCAATCAAGTCTCACCTTCTTTTCCAAAGCAACCTTTTTTTGACCTCTAAGACCCAACTTGATACGGTGAGGAAGTAATAACGTGTTTGGCTGCATAATGGATTCTCATTTTCCCCGAAACTGCGGGTGAGGCCATCCAGGACCTATATCCTCCTCAACAGCAAACTCACGGGCCATCCCAGGACACGGCGTCTCGGACACCTCCTTCCTTCAACACCCATTGGATCCACCACCCATCGCACCCAATATACAAGGTATGGACTCTGGTTTTCCTGAACTTGCATGTGTGGCCGACCAGGACCAACATACTCCTCAGGCGCAAACTCACAGGCCATCCTAGAACATGAGGATGATGGACAACTCCTTCCTTCAGCACCCATCGGATTTGCGGGGGCTACGGATGCTACTCGATGCATCCATTTCTCCGAGAGAAACCTCATGCGGGGCCAAGAAGGGCGTGGACTTGGAGTATTCATTGTCAACACAAACATAGTTCCTGCTCTTTCCCTCTTTGTCAAGGTGTCAATGAAGGAGGATACATCGGTCATCATGGCGGAGTCGACCACTTTGACTCTCGATGTTTTGGTTCTTAACAGGATGCAAGTTACAAATGCCCATCTCCTAGTTGACAACCAGCTGCTTGTCAATTACATCAACAGTCCTGATCTTTCCAATCCTCCAGATTGGAGGATTAAGCCATACACTGAGGTGATTACTAATCTCGTGGCACAAACAAACTTCAAGGTCCACAAGATTAGAAGGCATGATAATCAGATGGTTGATCAGCTAGCCAAGCAAGCTCTTCAATCTTTACATGTAGACCACAAGGAATTCTCAGGTTTATGTGTTAATAATGCCCATGCTATAGAGTGCCCATTTATGGAAGCATTCCACTTTGTAACCATTAACAATGTAATGGTTCTAACAACATTTTTGCTGTTAATGGCAATGAATTTTGTGTTTGTTGTAAAAAAAAAACGTGTTTGGCTGCATATCAATTCATCACAACCCACATCGGTTAAGAGGTAGGTAATTTACATTGGCGTGAGCCAAACAAGCCCTCACATTTTCAGGTCACCGTGGTTTAAGTGTTTTATATAATACTAGCAAAACCTTCCAAATAAACCTCCAAACCCCTTATATTTTGGGTTCACTTCACTATTAGCTATACATTATTTCATATTAAAAAAGGTCACATGTTTGATTAAATACTCGTTAGTTAAGATAATCATGAAGCACTCCTCTAATGCAGCAGGCAAAATTAATATATAGCGTGATGAACAATGAGTAATGGCAACAATTTTGTCAACTTAATTATTTTGCTTTATCAATCATCACACTTGAATGAAAGTGAAGATATTACATATATAGAGAGAGTTTTGTCCTCTCGCAAAGAAGAATTTTACCAGTTCGGCTGCGCTCTAATCCACCTTATACTTCAATCATTTCCAACACATGTGAATTAACTGTGTGGATTAGAGTGTGGTGCGCTAAATAAGATTTGAATGCATGGTTTTTATTCTTACCTGAACAATTTATACTGTATGTATCTAGGATTATACTATACTACTATTAAAGTATAAATATAAATCTACCCATAAAAAGTACAAAATTTACCTACTCCCGAAATTGGCGCTAATTAATCAATCCACGCAACTGGGGTGGCCCGACTGCCCGAGCCCGCGGGGCCGGTAGTTTTGCTTGTGTAGGCAGAAAGGTGTCTCTGACAAAGATGCATTTGAAATATATTGGTCGTTGCCGGTGCATGATCACTGATCCAAACTACTGTAGCATAAAAAATGAAACTCGCGTTGCACTGACAACTACAGATGCCTTCTGCTGCACGTGTTGAAGCAATGCTTGTTCTTCCCCGAATCAACCTGTTTCAGAGAGGTGGATTATGAAGCACGAACGGTGATGGACTGGAATTAATCGATCAATCTGCTGACTGGCTGCTGATGCCCAATAGTTACGGCTTGATCATTACTACTGTATTCGAGACTCCTAGGAGTGAAGAAATAAATAAAATAAATAAAACAAATAAAGAGGTGGCCGGGCAGTCCAGTAGCTATAGCTAGCTGCAGGATGGAAGCGATGTTGATGCATGATTAATTGCATCTGATGTATCCCGGCAACCTAAACGGAACATGAGTTCACATCCTATGACGCCCGGCCTACTAGCTAGCGCCCTATATAGGTAGACAATAAGAGCCCAGTGGACAGTGGATCCTACTGTGTACAAATTAAGCTAGCTACTATAGCTGGCCAGGACACACGCACGCAAGCGTAGGGATGTAAGTGGCAGCCCGCGAAACCCACCGTATATAAACTTTATTAAATGGGTTATCGCAATAACTCGTAAAAAATTTAGCGTATATGTAGGTTCGTAGGCTAGCCTACTTTCATCCCTACGCGGCACGGCAGCAACACGGGGATAAGATCATCATATCGGCCGCGGTTGCGGCGGTGCTTTCACGTACGGGGACGACGACGCACGCGCGGATCCCGTACGTACTACGTACCTGTAGCGGCGCAGCACGCTCTCGCACGCATGCAATGCTCGATCAGCTGGCCGGCCGGGGCAGCAAGCTAGTCGATCGCACGTCGAGGACCCATCCATCGAGAGCGACGGCGACGACGGGCTCGTGACATGATGCATGGGGGCCGCGCTGCGGAAAGGGACGTGCGCGCGGCCGTTGGCACACGCACACACATAGACATAGCACACGAACGGCCGGCCCCGCGCGATGGGCGGGCGGGCGTCTCAACCGCGTCGTCGGCCCTGCGGCGGTTGGGCGTGGAGAAACTATTCGTGGATGTCGTTGCGGTGGGGCGCACGCAGGGGGTCGGTACTCGGTGGTGGTGGTGTCATCCGTCTCACGTACGTACTGGAGAGATCCGGCTGTCTCGACACACACATCAGCCGTTCGTAGCTTCAACGGTTGCTGTCGTCGTGTATCTCTCTGTCTGTTGCATATACTACGACTTACGACTACGTACAGTATATTAATTATACAAATACATCGATCTCCTACCTTTGTTAGAGAGCAAACTGAGAAAAGCATGCATACATCTCCTTCATTTTAATTAAGCCGGCCACATATATTATTGATATACACGTAGTACGCAAATGTGGCTTAAATTTTGGCCGCGCAGAGCCAGAGTATGCTGCAACGTCTACATCAAAACTCGATACACTATTGATCGATGGAGATCATCAGTTGAGTTGATGAGTACGACCCATCGATCCTACAGTCCGGCCGGCTACTGCAGCACCTTGCATAGTCATCACTTGTCGACAGATCCAGAAGGCTACTATAATAACCAGCATCACTTGTCGATTGTTTTTTTTGTTTCTTTCTCTCGTGTCAATCAGGCAAAACATGCACAGAGAGGAGTACTGCTACTAACCAACTGATGATGTGATGATCGTCGTCGATCTGATCAGCATCAGCAGCCGAACCGACTGGCATGCTACGCTGGCGTGTCGTCGGTGCCGCCGGCCGGCCCGCGCGCACCAATAACACGCTGCCTACCATGCCTCGCCGTGCGCAGGCACGCCGCACGCACACGATCAACAAACGCATGCGGTGCACGCGTCGTTGGCTGCTAGCTTCTCCCGTTCCAGGACGGCCGTCGCGTCGATCAATGATCATCAATATTGTGTTTTGTTGCAAGAGGAGAGCGGTTAAATATTGCGTACCAGCGGCCCGGCCGGTAAACAACGTACTCCCTCCGTCTCGTTCGCTACGTTCGCTACGCGCACTAGGCCGTGGCCTGCACCGCAACAGTGCCTGCACCGCACCAGCGCTCACACAGCAGTCTTATCCCTCCCTCGCATGCAGCTTGAGCCTCACCCACCACACAATTCGGTCTAGAAAAAAAAAAAAAAAAAACCGAACGATAGCATTAATGGCAGCAATACAGTCCAAACTGTAGCATGTCAATCATTTGGCGCTAGGCTTTTCAGGCCATCCGCTCGCGTTCCTTAATTCATGTGCCTTCTTCCAAACGACACTTAAAAAGGGACAGAGGGAGTACCTGGATATTGATAATGTGCATGTTCACCAAAAGTGTGGATGAATCAAACCACCCATGACTACAAGAAACTCGAACTGCGCAGCCTTAGGACGATATAGGGGTAAAATCATCAAGAAAATAGTCCTCGTCCACAACTTGTCAAGCAAACACACTAAGAGCAAGATTAATGGTTACATCGGCGGCCGGCTGCATCCTCGTGCCAGGTCACTTGTAGTCCAAGTTAGCAAACACCCGTATAATGAAACTAGCTACTGAATCGGCTGTAAGAAATATTTAAATATTTGTTGTTTGCATGGCCTGCCTATGAGATTAGGAGAGAGAGGAAGGAAAGCTAGGTGCAGACTGCTTTTGTCTCGGTTCCTGCGTTTTTATCGGCGACTAACGAAGCGCCCGCTCAACTCTCTTTCTTCTTTTATCTCTCTGCCAGCTCAGACTGTGTATGACATGGACATGCATTTAGCCGGCTGAGAAACATTACTATACTTGCTCTAAGGATAGGAGATAAGGGAAAATCAGTTTCCTTGATGGTTCTAACAGTCACTAATAATTTTCTTGGAGGCTAGCCGTCTAGAAAATTAAGATCCGACTTAATTTTGGAAATGGTCAAGAAAATATTTCAACCACCAAGGAAAATAGTTTGCTTCAGGGCTGACGACCGCAAGTCACTGAGTGTCGTCAACCTCCGAGGCAAGTTCATGCCCGCCCAGCTAGATAGCAATACTCCCTCCGGGATGGTATTAGAAGTCGTTTAGGATAGCGACACGGTCTCCAAAACACAACTTTGACCTCTTATTATTATAAAACTATTTATTGAGATGTGATATATGTATACTTTTTATCAAAGTATTCTTTAAGACAAATCTACTCATATATTTTTTACATTTACAAACTCAACAACTTAAAAGTTATTGATGATTTATATTCCCCCCGTTTGACCCAAACCTTATCCAAAAAATCTACTTCTAATACTATCCCGGAGTGAGTATACTGTAACGGAGAGATCCGGCTGTCGTCGATCGACGACACACCACAGCCGTTCCGATCCTTCACTTCACCGGTTGCTGTCGTCGTACGCATACAGTATACTATGACTGCGTATGCAGTATGTACGTACAAATACATCTCCTTCGCTTGTTAAAGCACGTAGGACTGTGAACCACATGCACATTTAATTTGGACGTGTCTAGCATACGTACGTACGTATACACGGATGGATATTGTTTAAATTTCGGTATGCATATATCATTGCATTGTATATATATATGTTCCAGCGTCTACGTCAAAACTCGATATATAGGTTATTGATCGGTCGGGATCATGAGAGATACTTGTGGTCGAATGGGAGGGGTAGTAAGGTAAAAGCGCGAGACAGGCGATTTTCGGGGCGACTCCATGGCGACGCCGCCGCCGCCGCCCTCCCAGCGCCCGCCGCCCCGCTCCCACGCGCTCTGGAGCCTAGGGCGGCCCTGCGCGCTGCGCCTCCGCCCTCCCCAGTGCGTATCCCCCCTCTCCCCGTCCCTTCTCCCTCCGTCTCCCTCCCCCTCTTCCCCCCCTCCCGCTCCCGGATCTGGATGCATGCGGATCGGAGCCCTCCCTGCCGGCCACCATGGAGGACAGCCCGGCGTCAAGCCTCGGTCCTGGGCCGATCAAGTCGAGGAAGAAGAGGCCTACCACTCCGCCATGCGCTGGCGGCGGAGCGGGAGGGCTTGATGGCGGGGCCATTGACGAGGCGGCGCTTGCTGCGGCGTACCTCTTGGCCGGGATCGTCCCCCGGCCGGCCGCGGCTTTTGCCCCGGCGCGCCCTCACCTCCACCTCGGGCCGCGTTGGTTTTGGTAGCGGGCGAGGACCGACTTTGCCTCGGCGGGAGGTCCGACTCCGACGCCGGCGACCCCTCCCCACTACCTCCGCCCGCCGCCTGGGAAGGGGAAAGCCGCCATCTTTCCCGACGCGGGGCCATCCACCGACAACCCGAAGCCCAAGTCCAAGAAGAACCGCAAGCGCAAGAATTTCTCCGGGTTCATGGCGGCCGCCCGGGCAGCCTATGAGCGGCCGCTAGAAGCGCGCCAACCGGCTTCGAGCGCCGCATCCGGCCTCCGTGATCCAACGCGCACGCCCACCTTCGCCCGGGGATCGGCCGAACTTCTCCTCGCGGGACCGGCTCGCCCACCCGCGCCCGGCCGTCGGCCGGCGCACCGGACCGCGACGGCTTCGAGGTCAAGAGCGGCAAGAAGTGCGGCCGCGCTCGCCGCCATCCAAGCGCAGGGCCGTTCACCGAGCTCGCGGGCCTGTGCTTCAATTGCCTTCGCGAGGGCCACATCAAGGCCAAATGTACCTTCCCGGCCCGCCGCCTCCTCACCGCTCTCGCGAAGGTCATCACGCGCGGCATGTCCGCGGCTGAAGGTCGTTGCGGCAACAAGCGAAGCCGCCGCCGTCCAACCAGGTCCACCGCGACGTCCGCCAAGAACGCTCCCGCTCTCCCGCCACGGTGCCGGCTCTACCGAGACGGTGGTGGGGGGGCGGCTCCATGTCCACCGGCGCGCCATGGCGGCTTCTTCGGACGCCACCGTGGTAGGGGGCTCCCTCCTCGCCTCCGGCACACGCCTTCTTCCATTGCGCCTCTCTGCGGCCCAAGCCCTGACCGCCACGAGCCGTGCGCAACGACGCGCCGCCACCTCCCACCGCCACCGCCGCTACACCCGTCACGTGCTGGTGGGGCGCAGCGTCGCGCGCGATGGCGGGTTTCCTCGGCCGTCATCGCCGCGTTGCCCCCGCCGCACCCGGCGGATGCTCATCGTTCCCAACCGCCACGTCTAGCGTGAGGAGATGATGCTATGGCGGGCACCGTTGTTCGGTGGGTGGCACTCGTCCGGAGGTGACGACGGCGGCGATCCACGCAATGCTCTTCGACCGTTTTGGGATCACGGCAAATGAGGTCTCCGTCCGCATTCACGCGCCCAAGATTTTGTGGTGCGCTTCCACCACCGAGTGATCGGGACCGGTACTTGCTCGCGGCCGCCCCTCCCTCTGGCGCCGCTCACATGGAAGCCACAGGTCAAGACAAATGCGGGTCGGGTCTACGGTTCCTTTCGCTACCAAGTGCTCCTCGCCATCCGGAGGCTTCCGCTGCACGCTCGTAACACGGAAGTGGCTCAAACGGTGTTGGGAGATGCTTGCGCCATGGTCCAGACACAAACATGAGGGACACTCCTCTTGAGGACGACAGAGAGTACTTCATCACTGCTTGGTGCATGCACCCGAGCTTCGTTGAGACCCAAAAGCTGATCTTTATCCCGGAGGTCAACACTGTGGGCGTAATCGGAGGAGAATCGGTATCTCCCCCGGGCTACGCCATCGGGTCTGCACAAGGGTGGTTATGATTCGCGACTTCACCACGCCTCCGGCCTCTCCTGGTGATGATGATGGGGATCACGGTCCCGGAACCGGCACCCTGGGCGGACCGGGGGAACGCCACGTTGAACCAAAGACAAAGCACCATGGGGACACCGTAGCAGCGGCGCCAGCGAGAGCACCGACGGCCGAACGCTGATGGACGTGGTGGCGCTACTTCGAACGCCAAGACGCCGTCATCGCCGGATCCATCGCTCGCCCTCTTGCCGGGACGGTGGCGCCCACTACCGGGCGGCCGATGTGGCTCCCGCCCGGGGCCCTACGCCGCCCTCCGTGGCCGGAGCGTGGACAGTCGCCGGGCCGCTGGGGCTTGTGCTCGCGCCACAGACCCTCGCAACCATCCCCCGGACGGCGGTGCGCTCTTCTTCCGCCCGGCTTGCCACGCCCGGTACACTCGCGAGGCGCATCCTCTTCGCCTCGCTCCAAAAACCATTGCCCGGCCACGCAGCGCACCCGCCCAGCGGCATTCTCGATCGCCAGAACCGGGTTTGGTAGGGTGCTTCATCAACATCGCCCCCCACATCTACCGCAGGATCGGCCGGGGTCGCGTCGCCCCGCTGGCGTACTAACACTACAGACTGGTGGTCACCGCGGGCCGGAACTGGGCCGGGCCTCCTCGGGTGACGTGACAACGCACACAGCCGGATTGGTCCGGGGATGGTGGAGGGCCGAGCTTGCAGCAATAATCCAACCCCGCCGCCCTGCCGCTTGATGCAACTACTCGAACCAGCCCAACTCGCCTGTGCAGCCGGCCGGGCCTCTACAACGTCGCCACACAGACACCAGCGGCTGGGAGGCCCGATCAAGCTACCTCCGTCCAGGCGTTCCCTCGACTTCGGTTACCTTACGGCCGGAGGAGCCCTTTTTTGGCGGGGCCGCCGAGGCTGCGGACCTCAAAGATCACAGCAGAGGAATGGTCCTTCGCCGCAAAGACTCGGCTCGCGGCGATCTGAGGCAGGGACCCTAACCCCAAGCGGCAAGCGCAACGTGATGCTCAACCGTCTTGAGGGTCGCCCGGTTGATGCAAACACGGAACTCGACGACCCGTTCTCGCCGGGAAGTTCGCCAAGCGCCGGGGGCGGCGTCTCTTCCGGAAAGCGCCAGCACCTTCGCCCGATTGTTCCCGATGATGCGCCCACACACGGGGTGCTCGGCGGAGGGCGGTAGCCTCCTCTCCGCGACATCGCCAAATTGTTTCACCCATGAGTACAAACCACATTCTAGTGTGGAACGTTCGTGGCCTTAACAGCCGCGCACGTCGTGATGCAGTCAGGCTGCTGGTTGAGCAGCAGCGGGCTGCAGTTGTGTGTATCCGGTCGAAGCTCGGAACCCTCTATACATCTGCTCAATGAACTAACAAGCAGCAACTTTCTGTATCTTGCGCCTCCTCCCTGGCGCTGGCGTCGCTGGTGGAGCCATCATTGCTTGGCGCCGTGACCTGTGGAGTGGCGGGCAGGCACATACGGCCCGCTTTTCTGTAACCATCTTGCTAACTCCTCTCGACGGCACCACTCCGTGGTGGCTAACTAATGTTTATGGCCCTGGTCGACGGAGGGACAAGGCGGCGTTCGGATGAATTGCGGGACATTCGATGCGTCTCGGCCGGGGCCCTTGGCTCATTTTAAGCGGGGATTTCAACCTCATCTATCAAGCGGCCGATAAAAAGCAATGGACGGCTGCACAGGGGCCTTATGGCGCGCTTCGCACGGTGTCTAGACGATCTGCAGACTTCACGAAATCCACTGTCCGGCGCCGCTTCACTTGGTCCAGCGGGGCCGAGAACCCCACACTCGAACGCCTTGACAGGGCGTTTTGCGGCGTGGCGTGGCTACATCAATATCCTTCACACCACCGCGCGGACTCTCTTCGGTCCGCGCCGGACCACGCCCCACTACTTCTACTACTCTCCACTAGACCATGGGGCGAGCCACGCTTCCGCTTCGGCGATTACGGCCGGCGGCTCCGGGCTATCTGGAAGTGGTCACTACGGCATGGGGTCCTATATTGCCGATTGTTAGCCCAAGCATGGCTATTGACATAAAGCTCGAAGACTAGCCAAAGCTTTCAAGGCGTGGAGAGCTACACATGTAGGCGGCATCAACATGCGGCTCCAAGCCGTAGCGCATGATTATCCTAGAGTTCGACTTGCACGAGAGTCATGCCAGCTTTCGGCCGGCGAGCGGGACCTCCACCGGGACCTGAAGGCACATGTGCTAGGCCTCACATCATTCTCTCGGACGATGGCGAGGCAGCGCGCCCGTACACGCCACTTACGTGAGGGCGACGCATGCACGCGATACTTCCATCTCCAGGCCTGTCACCGTCGCCGAAAAAATCACCTGCTAACTCTACAGCATGAGGGCCAAACCTTCACTTCTGAGGAGGCCAAGGCGGACATTGTTCATCAATTCTACAACAACCTCCTGGGCACTCCATTCACTCGTCGGCCGCGGGCTAGACCTTCCCGGCGGTCGCCGCGCGGCTTGACCTCTCGGGCGGTGGGGCCGTTCAGCCTTGAGAGATTGCCAAGGCCGTTCTGCAGAGATGAAGTCGGGGAGCGCGCGCCTGGGCGGGGCGGCTTCACTCCCGAGTTCTACAAGTCGGCATGGCGGTAGTCGGGCCCGACATCGCAAAGGGCTTCGAGGCATGGTGGGATCAAGACTTTAAGTGACTTCCACCATCCCGAATGAGGCGTCCATGGTGCTTCTACGAGAAGGTTGATGACCCAATGGGGGTGGGGACTATCGCCCGATTAGCCTCATCCACTCCATCGCCAAGCCGTTCACGAAGTGCCTCGCGATAAGATTAGCACCAGGATGGGCGACCTCGTGCAGGCCAACGGGCTGCTTTCATTCGCGGGCGCCGCATACATGACAACTTCAAGACCGTCCAATCCATCTGTCGTTGGCTGCATGGCGAGGAAGACGCCTATGATCCTGCTTAAGGTTGACCTTGCCAAGGCGTTTGACTCGATCTCCTGGCCCTTCTTGCTAGAGATCCGGAGCACACAGGCTTCCCTCGGCGTTGGAGGGGCGGCGTGCACGAAGATAATGGTCAACGGCAGGCGCAGCGCATTTACCACGCACGCGGTTTGAGACGAGGGGATCCTCTATCGCCCCTCCCGTTGCGTCATTGCGATGGAGGTGCTCAACGCCTTCCGGCACACGCGGACCGGGGAGATGTTGACCGCCCCGCCCCGGGAGGGATCAAGCACCGAGCGGCCCTCTATGCGGATGACCTAGTCATCTTTGTCCGACCTCTACCTCTGGACTTCCAGCAGCATCACCGGGATCGCTTGACCGCTTCGCCGGGGGGCCGGGACTCTCAACCAACCTTGCGGGGGTGCTCCATCACTCCAATCCGGTGCACCGGGAGCGGTCGGCGAGGTCCTTCAGGTGTTCCCTTGCGAGGCTCTGGCGGTTCCCAACCAAGTACCTAGGGGCACCCCTCTCCGTGACAAGACTAGCGAGAGGGATGAGCAAGCCATCGTTGATGCGGTGGCGGCAAAAAAATTCCAACATGGAAGGCGGACCTACTCAACAACGCCGGCAGAAATCACTTGCCCGGACAACCCCATGCGCTATACCGGGTCCACATCTCCATTTGTTGTGCCTTCTCACCTTGGGCCATCGAGGCGGTGGACAAGCATCGACGTGCTTTCGTGTGGGCGGGCAACTACCGTGTCCTCGGGCAAGTGCAGTAGCTTGGCCCATCGTGTGTTCCCGGCGATCGGGCGGCATAGGGCTGCCCGATCTCACCATTCTAGGCTACGCTCCGCGCCTAAGATGGGAATGGACGCGGAGAACAAATCCCGACGCCCGTGCATGCGCCGTTCCGGACCGGCTGGGACCGAAGATGGATAGAATGTTTGCGGCATCTGTCTCGGTGGTCGTGGGAGACGGGTCACGGCGCGAGGTTCGGATGACGACGCGGCTGCGGATGGCGCCATCCGCAACACGGCGCCTAATTTGTTTAGCACCGTGACCGGCCTGGAGAAGGAAACGCCGGTTCGACGCGGCGCTCCCATGAGCACCGCCGGATATAGGACATCTCCGGTAGCGCACTCCATGCCGGCCCTTGTGGAGTATGCTGAACTCGGGAGAAGGCGCAAGGAATCGCCCCGCAGCCGGACGCCGAGGACAGGTTCGTGTGGCGTTGGACCGCCCTCCGGGCCTACACCTCGCCTCGCCTACAAGGCCTTCTTGGATCCACCGCCCGCTTGGGGCGAAAGAGAGCCGTGGAAGGTGAAGGCCCCTCCGAGAAGGTCAAGTTCTTCTTTGGCCGCTACACGGGAGACTCGGGCGGCCCGAGCGCCGCAAGAGACACGGCCTATAGCAAAGCGATGATCGGGCGTCTTGTGCTCCCGTACCGCCGGAAGCCGCCGATCACCTCCTCGCGTCCCCGTGTCTTCAGCCAGAGAGGTCTGGCATCGACTACTCTCGCTTGCACACCTGGGCAACCTTTGCCCAACCATGGACGATACTCTGGTGCAGTGGTGGCTACGATCGAGGCGCGCCGTCAACAAGCAGTTCAGGAAGGGATTTGACTCCCTTGTTCTCGCTGGTTTCATGGGAGATCTGGAAAGAGAGGAACCGGAGAACCTTCGACAACGTTTCCAAGACCGCCGCACAACCGGTGCTCAAGATCAAGGACGAAGCATATGGGTGGGCAGCAGCGGGGTACAGGGACCTCGAGTTCTTGCTAGCGTCGGTGCAGCGCGCTCAAGAGTAGCCTCCCGGCTCCTTCTTAGTCGCACAATTAGTTTCACCTTAGTTTACAAAGCCCGAAGCTGCGCCCGTTAAAGCCGGGCGATGTGTGTTAGTGTGACTTTGCATGCCGGTCAATGATTTTGGCTAGAGCATGTGCCGTGTAATAACTCTCGCTTCTAATACAATACGCACAATGCGATGCGCTTTCAAAAAAAAAAAAAAAAAAAAATCGGGATCATCAGTTGAGTTAAGCGTACGACCGGTCCTAGCTACAGGTTGCTAGAATAGCTAGCATCACTTGTCCATTATTGGGCAGGTGGCGTAGTACGTACTACTCACCATCATCCGTGCTTGATTAAATTTATTTATATTATATTAGGGTAATAAGATATATATACACTGACGTAGTATATATATCATGGAGGCGTGGTTTCCGTTGAGGAATTAATAAATATAAATAATAATCAACTGATGATGAGTGACTAGATGCAACGCCCGGGGAATCAAGCAATTGCTAGCTTGTCCCGTTCCAGGCCGTGCGCGCAGTCGTTTCACGCGCGTTGCCACGCCCGTTTGTTCAAAAAAAATGTGTGGACGAATTAAACACCCATGAATAATTTATGTTTCAAGTCGTCAAATAAATTTAAAGGCGCATATATCTATATGTATGCGTACCACCATATTTCAGTTGCTTGATCTAAAGAAAAATATTTGGGTTACTAGGCCCTGTTCTGAATTGGGCCTCCTTATGAATTTTTCCTTGTGAATAATATATACATTGGGCCCTTTCTGAATTTTTGTGAATAATACATGTATATATATCATGCACTAGGCCCTGTTCTGAACATGATGACTGCTTGATCGATTCATCATGCCAGTGAAGCAAAAACATACTTTGTGCTAGTGTAATTTTCTGGAAGTCATCAGGGGCCATCTGACCCTATAAGAAGCTATAGATTCGCCCTGCAACAGTCACGCGCCTTGCAAATTTGCATAACATCTGCTCAGGTTCTACGTGAACTCCTCATGTACTCATGCCATTTAGTAAAAAAAAAAAAAAAAAAAGCATATATTATGCTTTAACAAATCGCTGGTGTGCGTCCAGCCGGCCGCGTTCGAAGCCTGGCTTCGACGCCGGTGTCGCAACCAAAAACTCTAGTGATTTTTCCAAGGACACGCTCTTGGCACGCGTGAGTATAGTTGGCCCCACAGTATATTGGCGGTGTGTGTGAGGTGCGTGTGTGGTGCCTCCCAAGAGCCTACAGATAAATAAGACTAAAAATTAGTTGTTATTACTTTTGTTTGGTAATTTAGAACTAAAATGGCACTAAAATTTAGTCTCTAATCCTTAGTCAAATGAACCAAACATGGCCTAAAATGATAAAAAGCACACACGCTGAGAAAAATCCATGAAAAATAGTACTACTTCCGACAACGAATTTGGAACTCACTTGAAATTGGAACTCACCACGATGAATTTTTTTTTTTTTGCATCCTAACTTCTCTTCAGTCTTTGAACAAACCAACGAATTTTGCATGAGAGAAAAAAACAGCTTGTTTTATCAACGGTGTGGCGGAAGCAGATGCACAAATTCAAAAATCATAGATTTTTGAGGAATTCAAAATCACATATTGATTCACAGCACTCCGATGCAAATCAAAAATCGAACGCCTCGAGACCTCAACTGTCGGCCATCTCATCCGTCTATCCTCAATCGGACGGTCGAAATGCGCATCAAAATCAAACGGACAAAATATCCCCAATCCCCTAAACCCCGTCCGTCCGTCCGTCCGACCGTCATCCACCACCACCACCACCACCATCCATGGCCGCGGCGGCCATGGCGGCGTCGTCACCGGCGTGCCACCTCCGCCACCCGCCACGGCTCCGCCTCCTCCTCCCGCTCTCCACCTCCGCCCCTTACCCGTGGCTCTCCGCGTGGTCGCGCCCGGGCCAGCGCAGCCGCCTCCGCTCGCCGCCGTCCGCTCTGGACCTCCGCCCGGAGCCCTCGCCCTCGTCGGACTCCGACGACGAGGACGCCGTCGGCACCAGCCGCGCCTCCGGCCGCTCCACCATGTCGCTCATCCTCAGCCGCCTCCGCCGCGCCGGATACTCCCCGCCGAGGACCCCGCGCCGCGGCCGCCCCGCACCACCCGCCGAGGGGGTCGGTCGAGGACGTGTTCCGCGCCGACGACGGCGTGCTCCCCAACGCGCGCGGCGGGTTCGACGCCGACGACGCGGAGCGGGCGCTCGGGGACGCTCGCTTCCCGTGGGAGCGCCCCATGCCGCCGCCCGATGCCGCTGCTGCGCCGCGGGCCACGCGCTCGCCGACGTGGATGGCGGAGCTGACGCCCCCTCCGCGGAGCTCAGGCGGCTAAGGCACGCCGCTATCAGGATCAAGTCCAGGATTAAGGTGGGCGGGGCCGGGGTCACGCGTGAGCTCGTGGAGAAGATTAAGGAGAAATGGAAGACGGAGGAGGTGGTCAGGGTCAAGGTCTCCGGCACGCCGGCGCTCAATATGCGCCTCTTCCACGAGATACTCGAGGTTCATTCTGATTCTGCCAGAATTGTACCCTTTTATCTACCTAGCTTGTATCGGTTGATATGTAGAAAACAACTTTGAGCAATTCGTTTTAATTGCATAGCCGATTAGATGCTTGAAAGTACTTTATACAGCAACTCGTTCTAATTTCATAGCCATAGCTTGCATTGATTTACTATTGTCAGAATAATTTGCAACAGATGCTAAGCAGTGAACTTGATTGTGTCTACTCTACCTATCTATTTGTCTGAACTCCTCTATGCTATCTGTTACTCTGTTAGCTCCATCAGCCCAAGGTCTAAACTGCTCCCTGCTGAAATCTGTGTTTCTCACTTTGCAGTTGTACCCAATTGTTCATTAGTTTCACTGAGTTAGGTTGTAGAAGTAGAACACCACATAGCTCATAACTCGGTTACTCTCAGCAAGAGACAGGATATAAATGAGTAGCATCTTGTCAGTGCTTGAAAACTCTATATGGTTGATGTTTATGATGTTAATTATCAAGTTCGTTGATTCCACTTATTATGGTTCTTTCTCAGTTCTCACTGTAGAATTGACTGGAAAATAAGCGCTACATTTTGTTGCTATTATTAAGTTCAGTTGAGAAAACATACTAGCAAAATTGCATGAAGTGTGGATAATATCATGGAACATTTGGATACAACTACTACAGTATATTCTCTATACAATTAGATCTTTGAAAACACTGTGCTTTTCAAACTTATGCAATGTTCGCAATTATTGTAAATTTAGTTATTTGCAAAAAGTAATAATAAAAGCCTAAGTTGAATATAGTGGCTTCGATTGATTCTCAACTCATCTCTGTTCAGATATTTGAAGTGCTTGTCATCTGACATACTTCCTTCCTTTTGTTTTGTGTGTTATAATGGTGGTAATCAGAGAAAAACAGGAGGGCTAGTAATATGGAGATCAGGGACTTCTGTTTCTCTGTACAGGGGAGTAGATTATGATGGACCGGAACCCACTAAGGGGTCAAAGAAGAATTCACAGTCTCTTGCTATAAAGTCCCCAAATAAAGGTTCTCCTAATCCTTCCTTATTGCCAATGGAGAGCAATGGACCTTTAGTTTCTAATGCTGTGAAAGAGGAAATAGTTGAACAAGCACCAGAAATCAAGTATGAAGATGAAATTGACAAACTGTTGGATGAACTTGGCCCAAGATACACTGACTGGCCTGGATCCGACCCGTTACCAGTAGATGCAGATTTACTTCCTGCAGACGTGCCAGGTTACAAGCCCCCTTTCAGAGTTCTGCCATATGGTGTCCGGCCATCTCTTAGCCGAATGGACACTACCAATTTACGCCGTCTTGCCCGGGGACTGCCTCCTCACTTTGCTGTTGGTAACTTCTGTTATGCACCTTTGCTTTAGTTACACTATGAACTTGTCAATCCATTGTACTATCTTATATTAATTTCACCCTTACTAATGGATGTTAGGACGAAGCAGACAACTCCAAGGATTAGCTAATGCTATGGTCAAGTTGTGGGAGAAAAGTTCTATTGCTAAAGTCGCTTTGAAGAGAGGAGTCCAGCTGACCACCAGTGAGAGGATGGCTGAAGATATTAAAGTAAGTAAAGAAAGTGTCTCTTGTTAGATTTGTACAATTTGGGTAGCATATGTAAATATTTATACCCTAGTTAGAAAAATTTAGTTGATCAATAGCAACGCACATTACAGATTCGAAGTCCTTTTTTTTTTTTTTTGCAACTGTCATATTCATCCATTTTGTGCAGCTTGAAGTTGTATTTATTTCTTAGTCTTACTAAATGAGCGTTAATGGTACCTATGTACTCATTTGGGCTCTTGATCAATAAAAAATGCTGGCTAATTTTGAATGAAAGATTCATAGTTTCTATCAAAGATTAAATTGACGAGAGTTGTGGCCCTGTGGAACATAGATTATGAACCAAAGTATTAATGTTTACATTTGGCTCCCTGTTATAGAGAATAATCTGCTGCTGCTGTTATTCTTTTCACTTATCCATTTGTTCAAGTGTTTAGGTAGGTCTTGTAGTGAACTAATGATTGATAGCTAATGTGTTTTCAATCCACATCAGAAATTAACAGGTGGCGTGATGCTTTCAAGGAACAATGAATTTATAGTCTTCTACAGAGGGAAGGATTTCTTGTCCTCAGAACTTGCAGAGGCGCTGCTAGAGAGGGAAAGATTAGCAAAGTCACTTCAAGATGAAGAGGAAGCACGCTTAAAAGGCAGCGTCTTATTTTTCTTCAAGTGCCGAGACATATGTACAGCCTACAGTAGCTGGTACTCTAGGGGAGACTCTGGAGGCTAACTCTAAATATGGAACTAAACTTGATCAGAATCATGCGGACAAAATGGCAAGAACTGTTGAAGCTGCAAGACACGCTGACCTCGTAAAGAAAGCTAGAGTGGAAGCTCTCACTTGTAAGTGCCCAAGTTTGAATAGTTTAAGTTCACTTCGTTAGATTCTATCTTGTCTTTTTGGAAACATTTTTTTTATCTGTGCCCCATGATGTCCAAAGTACGCCAAGGATTTATATTTTCACCCCCCAACACACACACACAAAAAATGGCAGAGTGCAGATGCAGTATGACAAGTAGTTTGGGGCGTGTTCTTTTCTCTTCTTGTGGGATTTTGAATCTAGTCTACCCCAACTGGCTTAGACTTAAAGGCTTTGTTTGTTGTTGTCATAAGTAATATAGGGTCATGTTGCATCTAAGCTTGTGTAGCTAAATTCTTGTATGCATTGTATCACTGGAAGATGCAAGTTATATGATTTGAATCGAACCAATTTCATTTTATTTATGTACAGGCACAGAAAAAGATGGACAAAGCTGAAAGGGTACTAGGAAAGGTTGAGACAGCCCTGAGGCCAACTGAAGATTCCAGACCTGAAACAATATCAGATGAAGAGAGGTTCATGTTTAGGAAACTTGGTCTAAGGATGAAGGCATTTCTGCTCCTCGGTAATTCCTTTGTCTTTTTTTGTGTTAGATTTGTGCAGCCACTAGGGAAATACATTTTTAGTCTGTTTCTACCTCAGATTGCCTGTCTCTTCAACCCAATAAAATGTAGACTTCTCCATTTCTAATAATTGTAGACTGCTCCATTTCTAAAATAGCAGTTAGAAACAAATGGAGGGAGTAATCTGTATTACCATTCTCAGGGTTATTGGATTGTTCTGATTTTGTAGTGAATGATTGAGAAACTATTTGTATTCCTTGCAATTCCTTATTTTGTTGAAGCAATACTGCACCTCTTTGTTTTAATAACCTGACCAGTTATATTACTGACATGGGATCTATTCTTGCTAATGTTATTTCTTCCAACCTTTTGCAGGCAGAAGAGGAGTTTTTGACGGCACCATTGAGAACATGCACTTGCACTGGAAGTACAGGGAGCTGGTGAAGATACTAGTGAAAGCCAAGTCTTTTGCAGACGTGAAGAGGATAGCACTATCACTCGAAGCTGAGAGCGGGGGAATTTTGGTTTCAGTTGACAAAGTCTCCAAAGGCTACGCCATTGTTGTGTTCCGAGGGAAGAACTACAAGCGCCCTTCTTCGATCAGGCCTAGAAATCTCTTGTCAAAGCGCAAGGCTCTGGCCAGATCCATTGAGCTTCAGAGACATCAGGTACTGTTTCGATTTTGGCGGTGGTTTACTCAACGTTCACGTGGTATATGTTAGGGTGCTAGCATCATATCCTATTCCTATTTCTGTTTTAATCATGGCCATTTATCTGTCATACATTTTTGCAATGACAAACCTTGGTTCGTCTTCATCCTTCTTTTTCCCTTCACTTATACCCTTCTGGCAATTTAATTTTGTGACAGGCTCTGAGTCGACATTTTGCAAAGCTAAACAGAAAGGTGGAGCAGCTTAGAGCGGAACTGGTGCGTACAGTTACCAGCCATTTTTTCCTCCTGAATGAAACGTTATCATATAAATATCATACATATATAATACTTACATGTGCCATTATTTCTTGATTATTTTACAGGTCCAGATGGAAGACGTGAAGGACCAAGGAGACGAGGCACTGTACGCCAAACTGGATGCCGCGTATTCCAGCGACGAGGAAGACATGGAGGTGAGCACGATCAACTTTCACGGCCACGCATGCTCGATTGAGCTCATCTCTTGCCAGTAAGTACCCCGTCGAGATCCCTGTAAACCGCTCACGATTTCGCCGTGTAGGATGAGGACGACGACGAGGTATACCTCAAGCGCTTCGACAATGAGGTCGCCGGCGCTACCGCCGAGGATGGCAGCGAGCCCGTGGATGACGAGGCCGACTACCCTGACTCCGACGACGACGGCGACGAAGCAGGTGATTACCCGACGAAGACGATGATGGCGAGGACGATGAAGACGATGAGGTGGCGGCTGTGGGGAATCTGGCGCTGATTTTCGCGCCGCCGGTGAAGTAGGGTTCAGTTCTTCTGACAGAGGAGACCACGGGGTCGACAGTGCTGACTTTGGCACGTGTGGGGACGATGTCAAATGTAACGAGGCACGTGACAGTAGGCGGCAGCACTCGCACGCCGAGCAGTCACAAGGCTCTGTACAGCACACAGCACGTAAATGAGTTGCTAGTACAACCGTTCGTTTGATTCGTCGTCGTCGGCCCGTCACGGGTAGTGCGGCGATGCTGTTGCTGTGCTGGGCCGCATCGCAGCAGAGTGCCTGACGCCGTGACGCGGCGAATCGCGGGCTCCGGCCAACCAACGCACGCGTCAGGCCAGGACGGACGGACTAGGAGCACGGAAACGACGGATAAATGACAAAAATCCGCCGTGTTGGCACATGGATCGATTCTGGATCCTATGCCTGAAAGTGCAAGGGATCCGTGCCTCATCCTCACCGCAGGAGGACTTGGCACGCACCGTACGCAATCTTCCGGGTTTGCAGCAGCTGGATTTAAGCGATTCAAGTACTTACATATTGGTTAGCCCTGGGATACCGATCCGTGCCAATGGAGTCTAGAGTAAGGTTGTCAAAATCACATTTTATATACCTTTACTTGAGATCCAAAAAACTATGATAAATACTTAAGATCCATAAACTATGATAAACAAGCAAACAATTGTTGAGGGTATAATGGAGCTTGGCTTGAAACCCACGAGAAACCAACGCATACTAATTATGGACTGTTGAGTGCTCACTCCGTTCTAAACTATTAAGACATTTTGGCTTCTCTATATAAACTATTTTAATTATGTATCTAAACTTTGTGTATATCTAACTATGTTGACGAGTTCAGTTTGTAATAGGGGAATATGTATTGTGTTGATGCTTCATATATCTTCCATTTCGCAAAATAATAATTGAGAGTAGCTATAACTTTTCAACTAAGAATTGTAAGTTTGATTGCCTTCAGCTTCTCTACGAATTGTATCAATATGAGACATTTTTTTTTAAAACAAAATGAATTAGGAGGGGTTTATTTTGGTACCATATTTGAAAAATGATTTCTGCACTTATATTTGCCTCGGTCCATAATATATAGTTCATCCTAATTCACTAAGTTCCTGAACACACACAAGCGCAACCAAACAAGGTCTAAAGTTACCGCGCTACATAATACACCTGTCGACCCGAGGTTTAGCAAAGATGAAATGTTTGGCATCAACCGACCATGCCTTTATTTTGGACCATCCTTTTTTTGGAATCAGGACACGTCGATGGACACACGCGTACACGTGACTTTGGTCAGGCCATATATTCGTACGAAACCAAATCAGAAAGCATCAACTGAGCACTGTACTTTGTGTTACTAGAGAAATGCAGGCTAATCCACTGTCCATATCCATAAGATCGATCGATGTGTACTTAAATCAGCCGGCCGGTTGAACCCGCCCACTACAAACAACACCGGATTGCAGTAATAATGCAAAGGACAAGACAAGGCCACTGAATCAAGCGAAGTCGGCATGCACGTGACCAGCTTATACTGGTCGAGTACGTGTTGACTATACCGAGCCCGGCGAGTAGAACTATATTATCGTAGAAACGCATGCACATGGCTTGTTGGATCGAATCGAGGCGAGTTGAGTGCAGCTGTAGTATCATGTTTTCTTTCATGCATGGGCATGACACTACACGTTACACACTTCATGTGGTCCTGAATCCTGATGGAGTGAAGAAGGAAGGAGAGAGCTCTCAAACGCTAGCCGTGCAGCTCAAAGATCCAAAGCGTTCAATCACACACACACACACACACAAGACACAAAAAATCTATTTCAATTTTGTTTTGTTTTGTTTTGTTCTTCGAGAAGTCTTAAGCTAAATAACCGAGCTCTAGCTTGCCCTTTTTAGACTTTTCTATACAAAAAGTCAAACTTTGTAGGATAAAACAAAGTCGTTTAAAAATCTTCGTATTTTTCATCTAAAATACTCACAATTTGCACACGCAACTCGAGATTTTATTTAAACTGGGATATTGGCCAACTTGAACTAGACAACGAGACGGCCTATATATGTTGAGGTCTTTTGAGGCGTGGACCGGTAGTACAAGATCTGTTTGCAATTTGGAAATTTCAAATAAAAAAAAAAACACACATATATACATATATATCATACAGTTTTAGAAAGCCACTGCAGAAGCGGAAGGGACAATCATGATTGTTCATACAAGGAAACACATCTTAACACTTCCAAGATAACAAGACTACAAAAAGAAGGAAATGCCTGCTCAAAAAAAAAAAAAAAAAAAAAATAGATCTCAAGAAGCGCCCCTCCAAGAAATTTCAACCCAAAATATTTCATCAGTAAACACCCCCAAACTTCGCGCACCCGGATCCGGATCAGAGCCCACGTATCCCCAGACCCCACTACGCCTCCCTGACACCGGGCCCACTCCTCTTCCGGCCCCACCCGTCAGCCCCACGCTAAGCCAACGCCCCCACGAACCCCCAGCTCCCTCCTACTCCCCTCCCCCACCATTCACGGCATCACCCCCTCCCTCCCTTCGCCTACGCTCTCTCACACGGTTGCGACGAGTAGGCGGTCGAATTCGAGAGTGAGTGGCTGCGGCGGCGGGCGTGGTCGGCGGGCGGCGCTGTGGGTGGGCGGAGATTGGACGGAGTCGCGTGGCGTGGCGTGGCTGGCGCCGCGCGCGATGTGGGCGGCGGCGGTCGGCGGGAGGGAGTCCGCCGCGGCCGCCGCCGCTGTGCTGCGGGTGCTGATGATCGCGACGGCCTGCGGTCTCGTCTTCGCGCTCCTCCACCTCCCGCTCCCCGACGCCCGCGCCGCCGGCCCCGGTGAGTCCGTCCGTCGAGTACCTTCCTTCCCTCCTCCCGCCGTCGCGGAGACCCGGCCCCCTCGCGCGCGCGCGCTAATTTGGTTGGGTTGGGAGCGCCGGGTTTAGTGGCGGGTTTAGTGGCGCGCTTGGTGTGTGCGCCAGCGCTTAATTCCCCTTTAATTAATTATTGGGCCTTTTGCTGATGATGATAGCGATGGGAACCTGCTGCTGCTTTGCGTGCAGGGGCGGAGCGTGGCGATGCTGGGGGCGGTGGGGCCCGCTTGTCGGTGCAGCAGGTGAGAGTGAGAGCGTGTCCCAGACGATCCTGATTCTGGCTCCTTTCTTTTGTTCTTTTTGAGTGTTGATTCCGTTCTGGTTCGCTTTGCTTGTCTCTGAATGTCAATTTGGTGGTGCTTGTTTTCAGATGCAGGGGAGGATTCGAGAGGCCAGAAGACTGAGTGTCGTCGTCACCGATGAGGTAATTCGTGGCAACTGTGATGCTGTTTGTTGGGCACTGTACTATTGTATAGTTTTTCTTTAAATACAAATCTGGGAACAACTTTTTCCATTTCATTCCTGTATTGATTATATTAATTGTTCCTGGGATCTGGGTGTGGGTGTGGTAGAGAAGTGCCACTGCTGAATTGTACTGTACTAAGAAAGAGGTTCCTGATGCCAATTTGCTGAATTCTGTAGCCTGAATATGAAGTTGGACGTACAGTTGAACCGCTAGTTATTTGTCAGGGAACAGTAGGATTTTCTCCCCTGTTGTTTTTCCTTGCTTATATGCTGTATATGTGGCTGAACCTTTTCCATTTCGAGATGAATATTGTGAGGTTTTGGACTTTTGGTCAATATCCTCTGCAGAATGACTTGTCCTTTTTGATATGTTTCTGAGCAGGGGTACATTCCCTGTTTCAACTGAATGCAGCTGGAGATACTAATGTCAGTCAGTCTTTCTGCAGACAGACGGGCAAACTGATGAAGTTGCGGCGGAACAAGATGAAAGGATATCTAAGTCTCCCCCGGACACTAAAGAAAAGATATGGATGATGCAAGATCAGCTAATTATGGCCAAGGCATACCTGCAGTTTGCTTCTCCCCAAGGTAGTGTACATTTAGTTCGAGAGCTGAAATTGAGGATAAAAGAGATTGAAAGGGCGATAAGCCACTCAAGTGGAGGCAACCGTGTATCTGGGAGGTAAGGTTTAGTTACAGTGATCATTAAAGTAGTAAACCATGCAAATGCTTCATGGTACAAAAATTTCTGGTACTGACATAAAAAGAAAAAATACCATGCAGTGTGTTGCAAAAATGAAGGCGATGGAGCTGACTCTTTCCAAGGCTCAGAGGACCTACCCACGCTGCTGTCAGATGACATCAAAGCTACGTGCAATGCTGCATAACAGTGAAGAATTGGTCAGAGCACACCAGAGTGAATCTTCATTCCTTGAGCACGTTGCTGTGAGGACATTACCCAAAGGCCATCACTGTCTGGCAATGCAGCTTACTGCAGAATACTTTTCGTTAGATCCCATTAAACATGAATTTCCTAAAAGAGATAGCATTCAGTTGGATGGTTATTATCATTATGCAATATTCTCAGACAATGTGCTTGCAAGTGCTGTGGTTGTCAACTCTACAATTAATGCATCAAAGGTATGATCATAGATTGCTGAAGAAATAATAATTTGTTTGCTTTTTGTGCTTGCTGAATGTACTATTAAAATAATGGAACCTCAATGTGCCAACTTCTGTTGTATCCTTTCTGCATTTCTATAATTACCCTGCCATTGGTTTTCTATAACTTTGAGGGACTCATTGGATGGATATTTATTTTAGATTACTTTGTTATTCATGTTTTGTGATGGGAATTTACATGCAAGGAGCATGAAAGGAAGGACTGCACTATGACTTCTTCAGTATGACTTGTTGATACTTTCATTTCATCCTAGAATTTCCTTTTGATTCAGCCTATTTTTATTTTGCAGGACCCTGGAAGGATAATATTGCACATTGTAACTGACGATTGAACTATCCTGCAATGATGATGTGGTTTCTGACAAACCCACCAACTCCAGCAGCAATCCAAGTCAAAAGCCTAGATGATTTGAAATGGTTGCCTGGTGATTTCAGTTCCAGATTCAAGCTGAAGGGTGTCCGAGATCCAAGATACACTTCTGCACTTAACCACTTGCGCTTTTATTTGCCAGAAGTGTTTCCCTCTTTGAGCAAAGTTGTACTCTTAGACCATGATGTGGTAGTCCAGAATGACTTAACTGGATTATGGGACCTAGATATGAAGGGTACGGTAATTGGTGCTGTTGAGACATGCACTTCAAGTGAAGGTTACCATCGATTGGATAGCCTTCTTGACTTTTCTAATCCAGACATCTTCAACAAACTTGACCCAAAGGCCTGTGCATTTGCATTTGGAATGAACATATTTGACCTGAATGAATGGCGCAAACAGGATTTGACTACAACTTATCATAAATGGTTTCAACTGGTTAGTGTTGATGATATCATATTAATTTATTTTGGGGGAGCACAACTTTCATGCGAAGTATTTCTACTTTTATTTGTTGTTTGAGATATCCTATTTCTCTTTGTTTTCCAACTTTCAGGGCAAAATCCAGAAGTTATGGAAGGCAGGAAGCATGCCACTGGGTCAGCTCATCTTCTACAACAAAACACTGCCTCTGGATCACCGATGGCATGTCTCTGGGCTTGGCCATGACTTCAGCATAGGAAGAAACGAACTCGAGAGTGCCTCTGTCATCCACTACAGTGGGAAACTCAAACCCTGGCTGGAGATTTCTATCCCAAAGTACAGAGAGTACTGGAACAGGTACCTTTAACTATGATAACCCACACTTGCAGCAGTGCAACATTCACGGATAAAGGCAATGGCGGTGAGGTGATATGCAAGGTAGAACACGGATACACAACTTCGCTGTAGAACTTATTAGGAGAGCAGATTGATTATTATTTTTTGTTTCTCTTTCTATTGCTAGACGCCCTATTATGTACTTAGGGCTATGCATTTATTTTTTTTGCTAGTAGTCACAATCAGTACAAAACAAAAAAAAGCAACAACAAAATCGAATAGAAGAGCTACAGTTTCACTAGTGATACTGAAGTTTCGACAAAAGTCAACTCAAACCGCTAGCTAACATAATCAATAAAAGATTATTCATGCCCAGGCTTTTTGAGCACAGTGAAAACATACCCAAGATCTCATTATTAATGAAGTTACCATATATGCTTCATTGTCAATGAGCATGTCGTCTAGCACTCTTCTGAAAAGAATAATCAGTGTCTCCTTGTACCTGGGGAAGAAGAGTGCAGATTCCAGGGCACTCATGCAGTTTGCATTGGACAAGATACGCCATCTTTTTGCAAATAATATTGCATTCTCTGTTTTGTTATACAAAGAAAAAGAAGAGATTACTACTGTCATTTAGAAAAGTATGCTATAGTGCTGGCATTGCCATATCTTTGTTTCATTCTCGTTTTTATCAGATATTTGTAATGTACTCCTGGGTCTCCAGTGTGGACATCTCAACAAAGTGATGAGTCTACTAGTGCTGGCATTGCCATATCGTGTTTTATTTTCCTTTTTATCAGATATTTGGAATGTACTCCTGGGTCTCCAGTGTCGACATCTCAACAGAGAGACGAGTATGAAAATATGCTGTGTAGCTACAGTTACATTTTCTATAATTCATTTTCTATTTGATTATTGCTATGGCCATGGTCAGAATTAAATTATACAGGATTCAGAGTACAGGATATAGTGATCTCCTTTTTGAAAGTACTGCTAAATAAATGGCTGCACTGTCAGTCTTTTTTTGGCATTTGTTGATCACCAGGGACGAGCATTGTTGGAAATTCTGAATGAGTACAATTTTTTTTGGCAGATAACTATGATAACTAAACAACCACACCACCACCCCCCCACAATGTAAAAAACTGGACAAATTTGGTTCTCTAATCTGGTGCTATTCCAGTATCTTAAATTACTAAACTTCAAGTTTGATCTCTACAAAATCATTATTAATTTGATTCAAATAGGAAATATATGAAACTGTCCCCCCCTTTTTTGCATAAAAATGTTATGTATCTGTTGGTGCTCTTTTTAGAGTTGTTTGTCTGACAGTCAGATTTCCAGAAGTCCTTTTTGGTCTGCTTTTGTTCAGGATGCCAATTGCATGTGACAGGAGACACCACTGACAGTTGCTTGCCGCTCACAACCAATGCCAAATGGAATTTTCAGCATCAGATAGTTTGTTTTGCATCTATCTATAAATATAAATGAATTTGTTTGCTATAGCGTCTAACAATATACCTTGAGCAAAGAAAGTGATAGTTCAAAAAATAACTTGCAGCAATCCTTGAGTGCCATGACGTCGACATCGCCTCCGTGCCGAACGCAACGCTGGTGGGTAGCAGTTGTGCTCCCCAGACAGGAGCGCCGGCGCCTGCGACGCACGGCGTCCACGGCCTCCGGCGCCATCCATCCGGAAGCATCAGCCTGTGCCATCCTGACCAGCGGCCGCACGCCATCGCCCCTGCCGGCCACCATCCCGGCCATGACCCTGAACACGCCGCGCACCCTGTGTCTGGTTCGTTCGGCGTCAAGTTCCACGAGGCCGGGGCAGGGGCCAACGCCCCATTGCCGTTCCTCGCCCTTTCCTCTCCCTCCTCATAGCTTAAAACAACAGATTTAACAATCCATTGACTGCTTACTGCAGCAATACATTATTCATATGTATCTCAGTTGCCAACTGCAAATTGAACACAAGTCATGCATATATAGTCAACAACAGGAAGAGACTGATGAATGCTAAAAAGTGATATCATTTTGGAACCCTCAAACATCCAGCCTTATCAAGTTGGATCACTAACATCAAACCACAAAAGTCAGGGGAATCAAGTTCACAAGAACAGAAACAGAATGCCATCAAACTAAACATGGTCCAACTAGCTAGCAGTTAATATAGTGGTAGCAATTATAAAGAGTCACTTCATCAGGCTCCCTAAGCCATAGCTACCTACATATATACACAAAAGGTGCCGAATGACTTGCAACAGCACATCGATCTGATCCACTATGATGCCCAGATATTAGATAACACATATACATCCCAAAAGCACAAATAAACAGAAGCAGCGGAACTATATCCAAAGCTTGTGCATCAGGATAGCATCTACTGCAGCATAGACATGACGTTGTGAAACTCAAGTTTACCACTGCTGCACAAATCCTCGTACCCGCTACGCGCTGTCTTCATACTCTCGACCTCCTCATCTATGTTTTCCTTCTCCATTTCAATCTTCTGGCTTTGCTGGCGAATTTCCCCAAGTTTTTGCTCGAGCCTAGCTGCAGCTTTATCATTTTTATCAATCTCTGCAGCAAGTTGGGAGGAAAAAGTTGTCTTCTCCAAAATCCTCAAATCCAGCTTGTCAATTTCTCCAACATAGCTGGTGAGCTCGGATTTGACCTTGCCCAATTTGCTCATGGAGCTCTCCACAAGTTGCATAATAACCTTTACATCGGAGGCTCTCTTCATATTGTCCTCGAACCATTTCATGTCCTTGTCTATGCTTGCTTGGTTGATATTCTTCACTAAGTCCATGAATGAAACCATCGTCCTATATAATCCCATTCCTTGAGTACTTTGATTTCAGACACTCCAACTGCATGCAAAATAGTACAAAGGGTGAGAAGCTGATGGCTAATATAAGCATTAGTTTATAAAAGAATGTTCTTACTGCTAAGGGACATTCTTCCATTGGCTCTGTCACTTCCTTTCTTCCTCCCTGCTGGACAGTCCTAGTCACATCCAATGAGTTAGCTGGACTGCATGGTCCTTTTGGATCGTCTCCTGTAAGCCACTGCAGATTGTCCACCAACTGTTATTACATTTTAATTACCACCTATAAAGATGAATGTGTCCCATAGAAAACACTTACATTTCTTACAAAATGTCTTTTTAATTGAAGCCCTTTCTGTCTCTAGTGACACCTAATGTAGATTGACAAACAGCGAAACAAAACACATGAATATGAAATACAGAAAGGATGTTTCAAAATCCAATGATATAAGTCTATACCAAACTATCTGGAGACAAAATAGTCCGCCATTCCCAGAGACACTCAAATCTGAAATAATGTCCGGAGTAGAGAAATTCATGTTTCCCTTCTGAATATGCACAAGCAAAAAAGATCAACATTAACAAAAATAATAAATTACATGCAGGCATCCTTACTCCAGCTACAAAACATAAGGAATATGACTCAAATTATTAGAGGGACCGACCTTTCCCTGAAGTTCTTGATTAGGGCGTGTTCTCGATACAATTTTCTTCATCCTGAGTGATTTAATAACAAGGTTTTCCTGTTTTTGGGTGACAGCACTATCTCTGGATGCTGAAGCCATATCGTTTCTTAATTCAGTATTGGAAAGCATATCATGGTCATCAACATTTCTTCCAAAGACAGTTCCATTAAGCTCACCTTCAGTAACAACCGTATCAGACAGGATTTCTTGATTGTCTTCTTCATCACTGGATGACATCCCAACTACTGACAATAGATTTTCACCGGACACAGACCGCCCCCTTGAGTTAGCCTGCCTCTGCACAAGGAAATATTTTGAACAGGTCATGCAAGTTGATGATAAGATGTTTTATTGCTATATGCTAAAACTACAAAGAGATATCATTCTTTACCGATCTGCTACATACATTTTGTATGCCAATGGTTAAACCAAATTTAGACACAATTGCCATTCATACTTGACTTTTGTATAAAATCTAGACACAAATCAGTTTCTGAACTTTTCCTATTATTATGTCTTTCAGCTTTGCAAATAGGTTGACTCACATCAAGTAGAACCACAACTTTCAAAAAATGTCAGGGTGGGTCACACGGAATATGCTCAAGCAAAGGTGTTCTCATATCAACAGGTTCTGACACTTATCAATCTGAGAGAATATGGTTGTGAATATTTAGTTCTCGAATGTAATCTCTATTACTTGCTTCTTTATGCCAGAGAATGTGATATAACAAAGGAGCGAATTGAGAAAATTCTCAATGATGGATCTAATATTGTGTTGACCACCAATTAAGGGAATTGATCAATTGTCTTTGAAGGTATGCTTTTTTCATTATTGAGACTGAAATGTTTCTGTTTATGTAGTCCTCTAGCACCAAATCTTTTCTTCAGTTTTTTGGGGCAAACTTTGCAACAGAATGGCACACATTTGCAGTTTTAATTCTATTTTTGGATGTCTGATGCATTATGGTGTGCTTACATGACAGACGTTGGAAAGATAAATACTCTGCATATACCGTATTGATTAGTTTTATGGCTGCCAGTGCCTAGTGCTAAAAATACAGGAAAGCAGCAAGAGTTAAAAATAGGCCGGGTTGTTGTGTTACCTGCATAAGGGACCTGATATACCGAGCGTGCACGTACTCCGGATCTCTCTGATCATCATAGTAGTGGCATAGCTGAAGTTGTCGATTATTTTAGCCACCTTGGCGCGGATCCCGACTCCTCTACTGTCTGCCACCTCCACCTCCTCCCCGACCTTGAAACTCAAGTTGTGCTTGGGGCGGCAGGCGACGACCGTCCGCGACGGGACCCAGACGCCGTCGTCAGTGTAGTCGCGTCGGGGGCGGACGAGGTTGGGCTTGTACGTGTCGACCTCGCGGTTGAATGGGAACACAACTTGGACCGAAAGATTGTTGGCGGAGCGGACGATGCCGGACCACCAGGCGCCATTCTTCTTGGCCTCGACGATGAGGCGGGGGCCGCGGCCGGATGTGGGTGCGGGCGCACACGAATCGCCTCCGGCCGTGGCCGTCGAAGGTGACGACGGTGCACCCCGCCGGCGCGGAAGAGTCGTCGACGAGGGTGGCCTCACACCAGGCGCCGATGTAGTTGTCGTTCCCGTCGCGGCGGACCTCGCATTGGCGCCAGGGCTCAGGGAAGCCCGTCTCCCCGAGCCTCTCGATGTCGACCGCGGCGGCAGCGGGCCGCCGGCGAGCACCGGCTGCTCACCATTTGGTTAGGGTTTTGAGATTTTTTGCGGTAGAAAGCAGGCGAGGGTGGGTGGGTTTTGGTGTCGGATATCCTCCTCTCTAGTACCCAACAACCCAAGCTTCTCGCGCTCGCCTCTCTCACTGCTGGTGTGTGGTGGCTGGTGGTGTCGCCGGGGCCGGCATGGAGGGGCCGGGGGTGACCGCAGTCCCGCACCCGCGCGCTCGATCGGAGCCTCCATCATAACTGGTGAGCTCGGATTAATTTGATCATGACCAATTTGCTCATATTATGCTGTGCACAAATTGCATTCTTTCCTGTACATGGGGAAGCTGTCTTCGTATTGTCCTCGAACCATCAGCACTGCTCTTACCCCACTGCGTGCAATCCTAATGTTTTTGTTGCAATAGTATTACTTATTATTTATGCAACTACTAGTATACAAAATGCGTGCAATCCTAATGTGAGCTTTCCGTTGCGACTAGTATTAGAGCAACTCCAACAGTTCCTCATTTGTGGTTTATTGCCCTCATTTACCAACTCCTAAATCCAAATGTCAAATTAAAAAGAGTTCATCTCCAACAAAGATAATTCACTTGCCAAACTCAAATCTAACTTACATCGTGAACTGAAAGAGAAACAAAAATATGTTTACGCCCTTCCACCTCTTGAAAACTTACCTCAGAAACCCTGAGGCAAAAACAAAATTATGTTTATGCCCTTTCACCTCTTCTAATACGCACGGATGTACCGCGGAATGCCAAACGTCGTAGCGGCGTGCATAAGAGTATCTCCAAGAGTTTGCCAAATTTTACTTAACAGATCTTGTGATTTGACAACTCTTAAAACTATAAGTCGCAAAAAAAAATAGCTCTTCTCCAACAATTTGTTATTCGACTTGGTAAAAAAAATAGCCCACACGAGGCCATTTCATAAGACCACAGCATGAGCATGCAGATGCGCGGGAGGAAAGCCCGAGGGCTTCGTGCATGTCGAGATTTGTGGTGGCGCCGGAAATCGTGATGGCAACCTGTATGCGCGCGCGTATATATGTGCGCTAGAGGGAGGAATTTGCTAAGTTGATATTTTTTGCCAAGCTAGATGCCAAACTGTTGGAGGCCACTTTTTCTTGTTTTGCTAAAATTTTATGGATGGTAAGTTTAGATAGCACACTGTAGGAGATGCTCTAAATGTGCGCAAACGGTCTGATTTGCCAACGCTCACTAAATTGTCAACTCCAAATGTCAAACTGTTAGAGGAAGGTTTTGGAGCTTTTTGGCAAAATTTGAGAATGCCAAACACAAATTGGAAACTGTTGTTGGAGTTGCTCATAATTATTACTTATGCATATTGGTAATACTTTATTACATTATATGTATTTGCCGCATCGGCATATCCTTGCTTTTTGGAAAATGCCGTATCAACATATCGGTATCCGCGTGTCCGTATCCCGTATCAGTGCAATGTAGGTCATACCTATTGGCTCTTCATCAAATTGAGTATCATGTATGTTAGTACCTGCACACAGAAATCCGGTCATTAACCATTGGTCGACAACTATCATGTATGTCTTCATACATAGCAAACTATGCACAATTTGAGATGGGTAGATTTTCCACAGTTCATACCTTTCCCATTAGCCGTTGATTTAAAGCAAGGAGACACCATTGGTAACAAGTCCTGATTTGAGGTGGGCCTAGGGCGCGGCCACCGGCGAGCCTCCACTTCGACTCCGTCCGACTGGTGGTACTAAAAGTTAGTAGCAGTCTAGCAGCGAGGAGGGCGTCTCCACGGGAGGCCTCCGACAGGGGTCCAAGCAGAGAAGGAGAATGTGAAGGGTCGCCACGCCGTCCTCCCCTCGCACTCTGCTGGGGTGGTGGCTGGTGGTGTCAGCGGGGCGGGGGTGACCTGCAGTCCCGCACCCGCTCGATCGAAGACTCCATCGTCGGACTCGGCGACGCGCGACGCCGATTGGTACTTCCTCGTGTCAGACGGTGAGGAACCCTAACTCGATCGCTTGCATTGCATTTCATGGGTGGATTTTCGCCCATCAAATTTTGGTTATTAGTCGACCCAGGCGTGCGGACCTGTTGAGAAGGGGACCAGCGGCGGTCCCTTCCAGATTCTTGATTTCATTTTCTCTGTAGGTCTTATACTATTGTATCCTGTTCTCAGATGGACTGAAAAATTGCTTGTGCTTGTGTGTGTGTGTGTGTGGGGGGGTCATAATATATACTGGGCTTGATGTGAATGTGGATGACTTGATGCCTTTATGCCTGTTTGCTGTGAACTTATTAGCTTATTACTTTATCAAGAGTCTTTATGGCTGTTTGTGTGTATGAAAAATTGAAAGCTACCAACATTATGTTGGCTGTTATCACTTATCAAGTTATCATAATCAGATATTCAGAATATTACAATATTATGTCCTCTATTGCGTGTAAAAATAGCGCCGCTATAGCGTGTAAATAGCGCCGCTATAGCGTGGCAGGCAGCTAGCACTACTGCATTTAGCGGGCGCTTAGTGCAGCCATAGCGGCGCTATAGCACCCGCAATAGCGGTAGTAGCGCCCAAGAACATCTTCACGCTAAATTTGATAGCCCACACTTTTTTTTTCTTTGAGTGGATCCACTGTTTTTTTTTTCTGAAGATAGCCCACACACTAAATTTCGAAATTGTATGGTCTGTTTCGACAGGGTTGGTCCCATGAAGATAGAAGTGAGGCCATGTGGATGCTGTTGCCCTGAACAGGTAGCCTTCCATGCCTGATTAGTGCAATATGGAAGATATGCTGATGTGGTAGAGTTATAATTTCTTTGTTCAGGTTGGGTACATATTGGATCACATATAGTCAAACTGTCAGGACTGTTTATTTGCTGGACTACATATATGTCTTGTGTATGTAATGTGAATTGATGAGTTTCACTTGGTCATAGTAGCAAAGTTTGACTTGCAAAGTTTGCATTGTGGTTGCTCCTCATTAGATTAAAAGAATTGAGTGGGTTTAGAACTGTCAAAAATCCTGTCAGTCAGAGCATCAGGAGATCAGTAGTATGTTGTAGGCTAGGTTCAGTGAAAAATATCAATAGTTGAATGGTGATATCTCAATTTTGAGATTTCAGGAGAACCTAATGAAATTCCAGGAGAGGGCAACCGGGCTGGGGCTTCATATATTGCAGGTCTGAAGTTCTGATGATCAAAGCTTCTGTTTTGAACTTTGCAGATTTGAAGAAAGAAGAGGCTTCACACTTTTTTTATTTACTTCATTAAAAAAACAGGATTATAGGAGAAGACTTTCCTATAACTTTGAAAATAAGGAGGTGTGAGGCTTCGAACCCAGGTTGGACGGGAGAGTCCCTGAGCTCACTGCCTTAACCGGTGACACCGTGAGATGCATGCTTTTTATTTACTTCATTGTATTATTGTTGAGGATTCTATCAATATACCCTGTGAGGTGTTAACTCCCTGATAGAAGCTAATTGTTCTTGCCTCCATTTTTCTGTGCTTTCTGTCTATGGTTTTGAGGATAGCATCATAGTGAACACAAGCGATATTTGTTATATTTTTAGGAATGGGGATGTATGTAAGGAGCAAAACAAAATTATTTTGTGCTACAAATTTAATCACTGTACATAATTACAGTTCAGAATCTATGGTCATTAATTATTGATGTTTTCCTGTCTTATATAATCTTGATATATGTGGTTGGGCTGGCGGGAGAACATGATGCAGGCGGCTAGCAACTGCCGGACAGCATGGTCATCTGGAGGCCTTGGTCGCTGCCCTGCCTCGGGATGGCTCGGTTGGCATGTGGCGACAACGGTTCCCAGTGTGCTGAATCATCTTGCTCTCTTGATCTAGATCTAATCTGCATACCCTTAAGGCTGATATTGTCGGCATTGTGGTCATAGGGCCGAGCTTGTGCAACAGTTCAAGGTGATCATCATTGGGATCATGGGTCTGGCAAGGCCGTCCTTGCCAGAGAGGTGTATTTCCTTGACAAAATTGTAAGCATAGTACCAAACTCTCTTTAGTCTTTACTGTATGTTCAAATAATCAGATGCACCAGTAGTATTTGCAATTATAGATTGTACTGCACAGTGTAAGCTGGCTGAATCCAAGAAGCTCCCAAAGGATTGACTACTTTTTTTTTTTTCAGAAAATCTTGGGACATCGAGAAATTCTCAGTCTAGGCAATCCAGATAACATGATGATTAATTACTCATCAGGTAGTTGTAACCTGCAAGGTGGGGGTAGCAAGTTATCATGTTGCTATCTGCTATAAGGTAAAAACACACATTTCAGAATTTTGTTTATTCTAAGTTCTACAGACTGATTTATTATCAGGATCTCTCATCAAACATATTTGTTTTGTGCAATTGTTTATGATTCTATTAATAATATAAAGAAGAGTATGAATTAGTTTTTCAATAGTGCATGGCGTTTATGAATTTAGGAAAGATTTGTAGTGAACCGATTTATCCGCGAGATTCATATTATGAAGCATCAGCATTTAATTTAATGAGTGGTGTCATCATGGGAATTACAAAGGGCAGAGATACTCTATGTGCCTTCACTTCTCATTATTCCCTGCTATACTGATGGGGAATAATGGTGGCAATACGTAATGAAATACATCGCAGGCTTTGCAACATTTTGAATAGGGAAATTGTAGCAGGCGGAGGTCTGCTACTTATTTTTTTTAAAAAAATGAGCACATACGGATTTGAGAGTTCCTTGGTTTAGTGGAAATAATTAGATGACAAGGTACTACAGTGAATCCTAATAAGGTATTTATATATTGGTTGGTATTCCTAGCTTGCTGCATATGTTTGCACACTTCCTTTTGCCCTCTTCCCATTTGTACATTGTTAATGCGTTCATGCTTTGAATATCATAAGTCATCTTTTTTTTTTTTGTAATATAAAATAATAAATGTAGTATGAGTAGTACATTTTTGACTGTTGAATCAGATGCATCACTGGATTCGCTCTTCACTTTTAGCCTTTTTATTTTATTTTTTCTTTCAGCGACAAGATGTGGCACCTTCATTCAAAGCTTAACACTGGTAGATGGGTTCATATATTTCCTTAAGGAAGCCGGCTGTTCAATGGATCGATCCTGTAAGGGTGTGTTTGGTTTCCATCTGTGATTTCCTGGCCTGCATCTGCATGCACAGGCTCTGTCTGCCCAGGCTGGGAGCACGCTGGAGGCGCTTGTTTGGTTACCAGGACGTGGACAGCCAGGCTGGAGAGAGCCGCTGTTTGGTTCCCTGGTTGTACATGGAGATGCAAGTAACACAGCACAAGTTGGATGTTTGGTTGCCTGAATTGAAATCAGTCCAGTCACCACTTGCATGGAATGGTGAGGTTACCACCTCCCACCACAACAGAAAATAATATCACAAAACAAGTTCAAATGTTCACATACATATGTCTTAATTAACTAAGTCCTCATACATGTTCTAATCAACACAGTCCACATAGATATGTCCTTACTTAACGCAGTCCAACTAATAATTAATAGTGTGCCATTACAACCCAAGTCCTCATAATTTGCTGGTGGTTACATGAGCTTCCAAAGTAAAATTACAACTAGAATAAGAATTACAACCGCTAGCAAACAAATAATGACATCTTTACAATGAGAACTATTTTCGTTCCTCCTCACTGGCAGAACAGGTATTTCTTCATTGTTCAGTTCATGCTGTCCACCGTAGAATGCTTCATAAGCCTCATTCCTTGACTTGTATTTCTTGTAGATAGCTCCTTTAAACCCAAGCACCAGGGGTGCGCATTCCTCCCAGGTGTCAAAGACACCAGTTCCCCGTCCATGTTTAACAACATACCAGGTAGGCATTGTTCTATCAAAGCATAAACAGATGTAAAATGGACCAATTTGCAAGCAACAAATGGAAGACAGTTTACACAAGTAGGAAATGAGTTGAACAAAAGCAAGAAATGCAAAGGAGTGTGCTCGGGATCATTCATGCATTATCTTAGCTTAAGCATAAGAGGCCTATGAGTTGTGCTCAGATTAGTTCCACACTTCATCATGTGAGGCAAATAGAAGGTAAATAGAATGGAAATAGAAGACCATCACTGCATGACTGCATAAGCAGATTAAAAGTGCAATACATCATTGGCAAATACTTTGACTGGTCTACCACATCAGCCCACCAAGAGGAACCATCATCTTCTAACAGGAACCACCAACACCTAGACCTAAACCACATCACCAGACATGACCAGCAACAAGAACCAACATGTTCTAACACCTGGAACTAAACTACATCACCTAACATGACCCAAGTACCTACAGAGACCCAAGCATCTTATCTCTCGGCCCAAAAGAAATGGAGGAACCATCATCTCCAACAAGACTGCTCCCGCACAAAAGAGGTCAGCACAAAGGAGGAAGCAAAGAAGTCTGGTGCCTTCACTCCACAAAAAGAGACCAGTCAAGTAAGCATGTACAAGCATCTACATGTAGTAGTGCTTGGCAAGCCAGTCCTAAGCCACGACACACTGGTGTCCTTCAACCATCCCGATGTAAGCCTCACTCGGGCCTTGTTGTCGCCTAGGTGGGAGTAAGCACAAAGCGAGGGCCTCCCTCGAAAAACCCGTGCATGTACATCACAAAGACCATAGAGGTCCGGGTTCAAGATCTCAACCTTGGTCTCACGAATGGCAGTCGCAAACATCTTTCACAAAGATCGGCCATACCGTAGAAGACAACACGATCCTCCTCGAGAAAGGAGAGACCTCTTCCTCTTCTTGACCTCTCTTGGCTCACCGGCCAACTCCTTGGGAACATTAGCAAACAACTTGGCATGCTCCTCCATCCCCTTTGTCGCCTTCTCCTCATCAAATGGCTCACTCTTCACATCACCGCCATAAAAAACGTAGAAGGGCTGCCTAAAGCTTCATTAGAACCCATTGCATACTTGCCGCTTGCTAAGCCATTCCCAAAAATGGTTTCCATCTCCTTGTAGTTCACAATAGGACTATTAAGGAATTCAAAGATCCTTAGGGTGATCCTAAATTTGTAATGGCAAAATGAGTTACGGATTAGTAAACAAGTGGATTAGTAAACAGGATTACAGGAAAGGAATTAGTCATCAAGGCACTACTGCATCCTTGATGTGTCCCGATAGTGCTCCTCTTCCAGGCTAATCATGCACACATCCTCCACCCACCGGGCACCACTCAACTCCCTCGCTTGGACACCTTTACCCACCTCTCGCCCCACTTCCTCGGTGGTTATACACCCGAGTTCCGCACACTTCCCCACCAAAGGAACTCGGACAACAACAACTTTGCAACCCGGTTCAAGTGCACCTCCTTAAATCCTTTGTCGGGCTCACCCCGCCTCAATCACCGGGCACATGCGCTTCAAAAACAAAGGCCGACATTGCACTTGTCCAAATGCATTGCACCCCTAGCACCCACAAAGACCCCCAACACCCCCAAAGACCTCCAAAGACCCACAAAGACCTCCAACACCCCCAAAGACCTCCAAAGACCCACAAAGACCCATAGCATCCAAGTTGGTGATCTCGTAACCCTCCTCCAGGTCAATCCTAGGCACCCGATGAGCCATCCCCTAAGTTACCACCCACGCTTTGTCTCAAGAAGATGGATAGTTATCATCATTGCACAACTCATAGCCTAAATCGCTACCATGCATGTTGTATTCATCATTGCACAAAAAAAGAAGAGAGAAAATAAATCATCATTGCACATGTTATGAGCCTCATTAGAGAAAATAAATCATCATTGCACATGTTATGAGCCTCATTAGAGAAAATAAATCATCATTGCACATGTTATGAGCCTCATTACAAAAATAAAATCATCATTGCACATGTTCTTAAACTCAAGAGATAAATTGGTACATCATCATTGCTCAAGTGCATAGAGCCCGATCAGAAAGTAACAAGTAATCACTACAAGCACTAGGCATGATAGTGGCCCCTATTGTTCCACATATCATCAAGAATTGCATCCCTTTTCTCTGACCCCAAGCTACATTATCAACTACATCATCACCGGTTCTCAACTTGGGTTTGGCTCCCAAGTTGTCGCATCGTGGAACATCTCATCCTCCCCATGCCTTAGAATCCAATTATGAATAATGCAGCATGCTAAGACTAATTTGACTTGTGTCTTGTAGGGGTGGAAAGGCTTGTTATCAAGAATACGAAAAAACGATTCTTTAGAGCAGCAAAGGCCCTCTCAACTGTCACCCTAAGGCTTGAGTGTCTCAAATTGAACAACTCCTTCTTGTTGGTAGGATAATTCCCACTACCATACTCTTTCAAGTGGTATCTAGTGCCTCGGTATGGAGGTAGGAATCCAGGCCGACATGCATAACCAGCGTCCACTAGGCCGACATGTGCTCGTAATCAAAGCACTACATATTAACAAGCAGGCAAACATCATTGCCTATGAACATGTGCTCGATTAATTGTAATCGCATATTAAGTGCAACTAAGCAAGAATCATTGGTCGAGAACATGTGCTCGATTAAATGTATTGCATATTAAGTGCAACTAAGCAAGAATCATTGGCTCACAACATGTGCTCGATTAAATGTATTGCATATTAAGTGCAAGTCGGCAAGAATCATTGGCTCACAACATGTGCTCGATTAAATGTACCGCATAACAAGAATAGTAGCATATAACCAAGGATCATTGGCTAAGAACATGAGCTCAGATTCACACAAACATTGACATCATCGGCCACAAAGGGGTGGTTTAGACAAATATTACCACGTGATCCGAGCAAACAACCGTCACAGCTGGTTCCTCCCGGTGCAACCAAAAGCCGTGAGCAGCCTACCTACACAAATAGATAGCGATTGTAGTACAAACCCTAGCGAAAAATCAAAGAAAATACCCTATCTATTGACTGCATGACGGATCTAGGATGAAGGGACTTGCCTTTTCAACACCAACAAGGTCAACCAGCACGGATCCGGACCTGAGAGGAGGGGAAAAATTAGGAAAACACCAAAATCGCAGAGGAAGAGGGAGGTAAACCAGATCTGAGCAGAAATCCCGTTCACCTGATGGAGAAGAGAGGAAGAAACCAGATCTGAGCCGGATCCGAGGTGGATGTGGTGCTCACCCTAGAGAGGATGAACCCCTAAAGTCGCGAAACCAAATCACGCCACAACCAAATCGAAATAGAAGAAGTGGTGCTCACCAATGACCTCGAGGTGGATCTCGACCACCGGCTCCAAGAGCGTAAGAGGGAGTGGAGAAGAAGAGCACGAGCGCCGAGGTGGAAGGGAGGAGAAGACCGGGCGGAGGTGGGCTTATAACGAGGAGGAATGGCGCGAAAGGGAGGGCGGTAACCCTAGCTTTCCCCGCACCTCCACATCTCCCCGCCCGCACGCTACGAGCGAAAGAATCTTGCCGCCATCGCCCGCGCAAAGCATCGCCGCAGCCTGCACGCCGAGGAACGGAGGATTTCGCCGCTTCGGGATGCAGCGACGGGGGTGGGAAAGCATGTGGGGAGCCTGGCTACGGGGCCGTGTGCAGCAACCAAACCGCCTCACCGCACCCCCGTGGGCCTGGTTGGGCCAAATACACCCAACCAAACAGACCCTAAGAATACCGACCACCAATAGCTATCAGTTTGCTTTTGTCTGCATAGCAAACCTGCACTCTTCGGTGGTTCTGTTCTGATCGCAAAATTCAAATTTTATGTAATCAAACTTTATTAGAATCCAGTAGCTAGTGCTGTTGTCTTGGTAACATCAGGTTGGACTCTCGCCTCCATGATGTTGCCTTTGTATGTTTGTTCTCCAACCTCTTAAGGAAATACGGGTGTGAGCCTGATCTTGAAAAAAGCAAACCTGCACTCTTCGTATGCATTTACATTATAGACTTGTGTTTTAAGGTTGTCACTTATTGATCAGTTTGAGTTTTACTCTGTTTATTTTGCCTCTTGTTTACCAGATTGGTAATGGATGCTGACAAACTTCCAGTTGTAATACCCTTTTTTGTCCATACTAGCCGATGTAGGATATAATGCCTGTTGGATAACACATCTCCAGAACAGGAAAAAGGGTGTGTCATGCCTACAGAACTCATCAAATATTGTCATAAAAATATTTGCAGAACTCTAAATTATTCATTTGGTTTTCTAGGTGATTGTGTTTGTGGCCTTGTGGGTGACCCAATCAACTTTGATGATCTGATGAACTTCTCATTGGCAGCTGGTCGTGACACACAACATTCTCTAGAGGGATCTTGTACGACAAAACAGCACAAAGAATTGGGCAGCGAATTCAGGAAACTCAAGGTTGAAGTTGACAGACTGGGTGCAGAGCAGCAATCCGAACTCCACCACCAGCGCCGCCCGTCCTCCGGAGATTGCCGCCCCCGCAACTGCTATAGTGCTCTGCTGGCATTGTTATAGCTTGTTGTATTTTTTTTCTATTAGATATTTGTGATGTAAACTATGGATCTCCACTGTGTACATCTCGACAGAGTGAAGAATATGGAAAATGTGACGTGTATCTAAAGTTAGATCTTCTATAATTCATTTGTATTTGAATATTGCTAAGGCCATGGCTAGAATTGATTATAGAACTGGTAAAAATTGTTCAGGATATAGTAATCACCTTTTTGGAATGGACAGCGTTGAAATGGGCAGACTACCAGAGTCTGTTGTTTGTGTGGCTCTTGCTCTGAATCATCCGTGATCCATCACATTCCGATCATTAAAGATTTACTCTTCCAAGGAGGCATGAATTTCCACAAAAAGAACTTGAAGCACGCAGCACATTCAGGTTATATCTGGTCGAGATGTGCCACAACATCGCACGACACAATCGGCCTTATTTGAAATCATTGAAATTTCTGAAAGAGTACGAACTTTGGCGTATCCGTACGTCGTTTTGAGCTGCGTCGAAGTTTCCAGCGTGAGAAGTACAGAAACCACTCGGTTTGCTGTTTGCAAGCACGCACATCCAAGGTACCTGGGAAATGGTCACTGAAGCTGAATTTCTCTGAATTTTCGTTGCAACAATTGGCATTCCCACCGAAAAATTGGATTGACCTGAGATGGTTTAGGCATGTTTGGAAGTTAAAAAAGAAGAAGAAGAAGGAAGTAATATAGCTTAAACGGGCCGAAATTGTTAGGTTTGTTATTAGCTACGGAGAGAGAAAATAAGGATCACAATAAGGGATGGGCTGGGCTCCAAAGTGGTCTGGGCCAGGCATAAAAAAATGGTGGTCTAGCTCGGTTTGCTGTTGGTACGCACATCCAAGGTACCTGGGAAATGGTCTCTCGAAGCTGAATTTCTCTGAATTTTCGTTGCCACGATTGGCATTCCCACCGAAAAATTGATTGAATTGACCTGAGAATGGTTTAGGCATGTTTGGAAGTGAAGAAAAGAAGTAAGTAATATAGCTTAAACGGGCCGAAATTGTTGGGCCGTTATTGGCTACAGAGAGAAAAGGAAACTGGATCACAATAAGGGATGGGCCGGGCTCCAAGGTGGTCTGGGCCGGGCATGAAACAATGGTGGTCTAGCTGGCCGGCCCGCCTGCCGACCTGGTTAAAAAATTATAGTTCATTTATATGTAAATTTTCCCCTAATTTTTTTATGCGCACATTTGATGTCTGCCTCAGTACCCCGGTCAAAATTATCCACTATAGAAGGAACACAATCGGTCAAAAATAGAGGACAAAGTGACTTGTTTTGAAGTGGCCGGCAGCCGAGACGTACGGCCACACATTTTCTTTGTTTCTGTGCATGGTTCGATGCCAAAATCCAGTGCCATCTCCATCTCCATTTTCCAGTCCATTCTTCCAATCCGGCATGACTTTCCATGGTTGGCTCCAGTACGTGACACCACACACACAACTCTGGATCGTTCCAGTTATCTTCTCCGATCTAGATATGCCGGCCTAGCTGGCATTCAGCCATCACGTCACGGATCGACGCACGTACGCAGCGTCTGAAAATCTGAAAGAGGACAGGTGGACATATCGTACGCTCGTATACGTCTTGAGTATACGTAGTTGAGTTACGGCATTTTCATGTTGCAAGCAAAAAAAGTCAAATTGAATCGATTGGATACGGGATACTTAATCGATTGGATATGGGATACTTATTGTCCATCCTCCTCATGGGTTCAGCGACACTGTTCATTTTCTTCCTTGGTTTGGGGTCCAGGAATTTAAGTGGTGGCGGCTAGGTTTTCGGTGGCTAGTGCCGCTCCCGCTGTACCCCGTTTCTTACGTCACTGGGGCGGGCTTCGAGAGGAGTGTGGTGTGAGGTTGAAGGAGAGATACCCGATTTAGTTACGTAGAAGTGAATAACATCCAAGGTTTGGAATTCTTGAAAGTAGTAATAAGTATGTATTATAGTCGTCCAATTTATTATATTCCAACGCGGTTTATACATATACCACGATCATCCGGGCTTGCTAATTATTTGCTCAGTTGCAGTCAGGCAGCTATATATTAATATGCCGTTTTATTCATGGATCAGGCCATGCATCATGCATGGCTTGTTATTACAGACAGTAATAATACATAAGTACGTATCCATAGGTGAAAGTACGTGATCGATCATCGATCAGCAGGCGACAAACTGGTAGTCGACGTTGAGGTGTCCATTCTGGTATCCCTGCCCATTAGTGTCGATCTTCTTGAACACCGTCTCATAGTCCAGATCAAGCCCGCCATTGCTGCACTGGTCCACGATCCTCGCCGTGATGGCCGCCCCGTCGCCCGGTTCGTCACCCGGATGCACTTGCCGCACGACGGCTGGCCGTGCTGCCCCGCCGGCCCGCAGAAGGCCGTCCAGCCGTACTTCTGCCGCCACGACAGCGGCTTGCCGGCGTCCCACGTCGAGCAGTAGGCGCTCACGGCGTTGAGGTCCCAGTTGTTCTGCGCCGGGTTGTAGTAGTGGTACGTCGCTCGGACGTTGGACGCCTGCTGCGCCGCCGCCGTACCCGCCATGACGGCCACCACGACGATGGTCGCCGCCAGCGCATGTGCCGCCCGGCCTCCGGAGATCGCCGTCGCCGCTGCCATCGCTAGTTAAACGATGCAGAACCAATGCAAGTGAAGTGACGAATGTGAGGTGTGTTGGATGGTTATACCTGGATGGAGACCACAAGGCACAAGCGAGCGTTATATAGAGGTCTGGTTGCGCCGGACAACGTGGAATTTTCTTCGGTCATTCAATCAAGGACAGAAGAAAGATGGTACACATGGTTTCCCCTGATCCCACCGTAAAAAGAGTACAGTACGATGAACACGGGATAACGAATTCTAGAACACACACATATATCGTTCTCGAATTTTTAGAAACCAAACGGAAGGCAGTAGTAACAACTAGAGTGTTTTCATGTGAAATGCATGTGTGTCCAGTTCGCCGACTACTCTTACATGCAGGGGCGGATCTACGGCCCGTGCTGCCCGGGCTGCAGCACGGGGCGAGTCCTGTTTGTCTTAAGTAAGATTCCATAGCACTTGAGTTTGTTGTGTCAAAATTTAGTACAATTACAAGTAATTTAATATCTCAACACAGGTTCAGCCCTGGGCGAAGAGCATTTCTGGCTCCGCCCCTGCTTACATGCGCGCGGCGGCTCGGTGACGGTGGATCTCCACGTACGAACTCTATCTGTGCATGCTTGCGTTGCGTGCGTCCATTGGATGGCAACGGGAGGATAAGCGATCGGCACGCCAGCGACGTACTACACCCGTCGAGATCTGCATCGGTCGTCGCTGTCGCTTGTGGAATTCCAGCATCGTCAGTAAGTGCTTTCGATGTCGACCGGAGAGTCTTCCACACTGCATTTAATTGTATTCCAGTATATATCGTCGTGCGTACACTCCACAAGACTACCTTTGCCTCTGGAGTCTGGACTTCACCTCCGGAGTCTGGATCTGGACTCTGGTGGTTTTTGCTTTCAGATGGCCAAAAGCAGCTGGCCGCATGCATGTTTTTTTTGTGCATTAGCCACAGTCACGAGCTAGCACGCAAGTCTTGACCGGGCTTTTGCAGCCTCTTGTCGAAAATTCTGCATGTCACATGCTTCTTCTTGACATACGTCTAATTTTTTTCTACCTATACGGGGCTATCCGCAGGACTCCGCACTAACTAACCTTGGAATATGAAAAGTACGTTCAAAGTACTACTATATATATCCATAAAAGACGTATCCGTTAAAGTAGTTGAAGATTTACCAAACTTGGTTTAAAATAGTATTCATATTTTTATATCTAAATCAATTTATTATAAAAATATATCACACTACTAAACAAATTCTTGTATGAGGTATTTTCATTTTCTTGCGAATTGGCTTGTAGTCCAATGGTAGGACGGTCCAGTGGGACGCTACCCACCAGAGTTCAAATCCTGGTGCTCGCACCTTTTCCCCTGATTTTCCCCGGATTTACCGGCGTTATGCATTAAGTGGTAGCGGCGTTCCCCGTCGACGACGAGGCTCTAATGGTGACTTCGAGAATCTCCGATCTGCCGGTTGCTCAGTCCTTCGGAGGTGCTCATAGGGGTAGGGTTTTGCGTACGTGTGTTCATAGGGGTGAGTGTGCGTGCGTGTTGTGAGCGTCTGCGTTGTACTGTGTAATTCTCAAAAATATTTTCATTTTCTTCCAAAGACGGGCAGGAATGTAAACCGCGCGCCTCGCTCAGCTGTCATCTTATCTTACTATTACTAATTGGAGGCTCCAACGAAGGCTCCACGTTAATCCTCACCGGACAAGCTAGAAAAATAAATAAATGCCGAAAAATTTGACATTAATCGAAAACATCCGCCATCAAAACAAAAAAGGCTTATCCATAACCATTGGATCTATTTTATTTTGCACAAAATTACCCACCTCTGCCATTATAATAAATAAAATCTATATATATTTTATATAAAAAGAAAAAGTACGGCCGTACACAAAAAATACCGATCCACATAACGTTTGTTTCATGGTTGGTTATAAAATATTAGATTGGCCTTTCACTTGGTTATAGTATTAATTAATATTAATAGATATCATGACCCCCACGTTTCAAGGATCGATTAATAAACATATTTTTGTATATTTTCGAAAGAAAAAGAAATAGTATGGCCGTACACAAAAAAATCCCGATCCACATCACGTTTGTTTCATGGTTGGTTAATATAAAATATTAGATTGGCCTTTGACTTGGTTAAAATATTAAGGGAGTTGCTTATATCTCTTTCACAAGAAAACTAACAAACTTTTCTTGCAACCACCTCGGAACCTTGGATTTCAATCCAAAGGGTGGGATCTGTCCCTTGTACAAACTGCAAGCTCAACACAGGAAATAAACGGGTCTGCCTACAGTAACGGTTGGATCCAAAACCCGTTAACCAATATGGCTGTGCAGCTCTACCCGTTTTCTAAGTCTGTGCTATTGGGCCACGATGCAGCCATCTACATCCTTCAAAATAAACAAAAATTACAGCTCTACCACTAAAACCTCCAGCAAGAAAGAAACTCCCCCACCCCACCCCCCCTCCCCCGATCAAACCTGGATCCACCAAAGAAGAATAACAGATTCAGAGTGGAGAAAAGGGTGCAAATTAGGGGAAAAACACAAGAAGATGAACTAGAAGAAGGGAAAACAAATGATCAAGCTTCAGGCAAGGTATGTACCTTTCAGTTCGTTGGTCCTCTCCTTGTTTTTAATTCCGTTGTCATCTGTTTGATCTATTTTTATCTTCATGTCAAGGGCCGTCTCTCAACACTGCCCACCGTTCCTTCTTGCCCTTCAGTTGGTTCATTCTATCCTTGTTAGTCCTCCTTGTCATTTTTTGTGCGATCTATATTCATCTTCATGTCCACGGCCATATCTGAACACACAGATGCTATTACAGTCATATCCTATTACATGTGACTGGTATCCTACAATTTAGAGTATAGACAATGCTATCTAGCAAATTGTACAGTTAACTGATCTAGAAGCCAAGACTTAAAACATCATGACCCTTGAGCCCGGTTGCACCCTGCTGGATGTGACTGCTGGCAGTTCTAAGCCAAGACTTACAACACGCCACTGCCACCAGCAGCCCAGGCCTCCTCCTCCGATGTACTTTGTAGTATCTGTCCCTGAAATCAGCATAGCTAAACCATTTTGGTAACTGATCTAGAAGCCTCTCAATGTGTAAGCCAAGACTTACAACACTGATTTTTCAGTGAGCAGACTGTTGTCCCTAAAAACACAAAGGACTATCACAAAAAGCACTCATCAATGGCCTCAGATGAACATAGATGTCTAGCATAGATGAACACAAGCTTGTCTGAGAGACTCCAAAGGGAACCCACTATGTAGCAAATTTTGTAGTTTCTAACAGGGACTCAAAATCAGCATAGCTAAACTATTTTGGTAGCTGATCTAGAAGCCTCTCAATGTGTCCAGGGAGCACCTGCAGTTGTCATAGATGGCCTCATTGTTGAGCTGGATGGATACATCAGTATGCTCCAGGAGTGAGTCAGTGGAGAGCACGCTGTTGTAGGGATCCACTCAAAGGCTAACACCTAGGGAGACGGGCACATGCTTCCCTGCACTAGTCTAGCTGAAGAAGGTGTTGAAGGCATCATCATGGTGTCATGGTGGCTGATGAGAATCTCAAAGCCACTAGCAAGTAGGAGTAGCAACACAGCTACTTCGCCGCTCCGGCAGTCGGCGGAACAACGCTAGCTGCCGACAATCGGAGTGTCGTTTGCTCCTGCATGCCTACTACCTATGGAGTATGCCCATGCTATCTCAAACATGCCTTATAAAACTAGGCTGAAGTAACTTAGAAATCATTAGTTAAAAAGGCTTGTCCTATTCCTAGTGAATCAAAATATACCTTATACCCCTGAGTAGACTTCATCTTCATCATACAGTACACATGGACACCATAGGGAACAGGCAAGACAGCACAGGGAGGGCAGCCATCCATGTCTGGCATGTGCACAAAACAAGATACAAATTTTAAAAATTTTAACACATAAAACAAGAGATAATAAACAATTTTTTCTATGGAAGGACAAAGACAAAAGAGGGTGGTGTTCTAGCAAAAAGGACAAAATACAAGATAAAAACAGTGGGTAGGGAACAAAGATATGCAATACAATACAATACAAGGCAAAATAGAAGGCACAATACACGGGGCATAACAAGGTACTATACAGCACAATCAATAAAAAAATACAATATAAAATACAAGACAAGGGACAATCCAAACACAATTCGCGGTCCTCAGTGATGACTTCAGCGTCTCGGCCTCGAGGGCCTAACGGGCCCACTCGGCCTCGAAGCGAAAAGTGTTACTTTTCAAAAGGCGCCTTCAGCGCAAAGGTTTATATAGGGAATCAAACGATGTCATTTTGTACTTTGTTGTCTTGTATCGCAAGTCCCTACTTGTTTTTAAACAATTTGTTTTTATTACAAGGGACAATATAGGGAGAAAAACATCGACATAAACAAGGTTCTGAGTTAACAATTTTTCTTTTTTTGCAGGTCCACATCCAAGCAGTTCATGAAATGGAAGATCTAGATTTTTAATGCAAAAGGTAGAGTTAATTACTAACCAATTACCTTTGAGCAATTGCACGCTGAAAGAGGAAAAGTATACAAAGGAAGTACAAAAGGTAGAGTTAATTACTAACCGATTCATTGAAGATGAACTGATGCAAGCTCTCATTAGCTTATAGATTATCATATCCAAAGGAACTTTCAATTGTTGAGCATTATGGACCCATGGATGACCTGCAGCTATCATTTATTTGAGAAAAATGCTAAGCATCTTCACAAAGAGGATAGCAAAGATGCAACAATGCAATGCAAAGCTAATCTTGAACTTACTCAGAGCTTGACGACTGCCATTGTCTTAAGGTAATTCTACTAGGAAGCCTTTTTACAAAATCTTTTGCTTCAACTGTGAGAGTCGGCCATGGGGCCTTGTCAAAACTTTATTCCGTGGTTCAAGACAGTCAAAAGATTCCCGACTCCATGCATGCCCGTAAAGGCTAACTCCCCACATAGTAAGATGTAGGCAATTACCCAATGCTCCACATGTCGGCCTCGCCATAAGATCTGTGATGCACCTCTGGAGCAACATAGTATGCACTTAAAATAATGTCTTTTAGTTTTTCATCTGCCCTCTCACCACACGATTTATCCATCACCAAATGCATTATATGGATGAATTTACTACAACACAAAATATTTTACTCACACATAATGAGATGTTCTCGTTGAAAAATGCACAATGAATATGACCTTCAAAAATTACAAATCACGAATATTGAAATTGCACATTTCAAACAATGCAAATACTCCATGTTGTCACTGCAATTATACTATATATGTATATAACTACAAGTATATATATATAAAATACAGAATCTGTCATGTGGGTAGACAATACTGCCACCGGCAGAAAGCCCAAGGTGACTTAGACTGCTGGATATTTCAGCAAGTAAGAAGTAATTGGCTGCAAGCAATTGCAGTGAAACTTCCTAGCAGCCAATTAGGACATAGAGTTGTTGTGCTTGGTCCGTAGTCCCTTCGCAAAAAAACATGCACTTAGATCATCAAATCAGCTAGAATGGCTGCAAAAACAGCAAAACCACCAGCTACTAAGATCATCCAAAGGGGAAAACGATGTGGCAATTGGTTCAGCATCAACATATTGCATATACTTAAAACTATAATTTCACTCCTAGAAAATTGTAATTTACATTATTACAGGTTGCAAATATGTAACTGAATCTTTTATTTGTTTGGTTTTGATGAAGACAAAAGATTAATAGAATCAAAGCAATACAACTACTATGTAGAAGAACAAGCTAATATGCAGTTAACCACAATTGTTGCAATCAAGCCACTTACTTTGCAAAAAAATCGAGCTACTATCAGTCTTAAAAAGAATGGATGGAGTACCAAACACAAGGGATATTAAGTATACCCACAGTGAAAGAGGCATTCAATTTGAGCCATTTACTGACCTTGGTTTGAATGGCAACTTTGGCTTTAGAACATCCAGCAAAAAAAGATGTTGCCTCCCTTATCATGTGTGTCTCAATTAATGGTAGGATGTAAGCCAAAGAAGCTGGGCTATAGAATGCACAAGTGGCACAATTTACAAACTTGAACGGGAACAAAATGCTGAAAGGGTTCAAGTTTGAGTGAACAAATAGAAGTTTACAACTACTACATGTATAGGTATCATGTGCAACATCCAACAGATAGAACTATACAACTGCTACATGTATAAATAGTGGTCATTAGGCAATTAGAGGCATCAACAACTATCTTGCAAAGAGAAACAAGCACAAAAAGCCACCCATGAACAGAAGATGCCCAAATGACAAGATATTGCAATGTTACACACCATAATTCCAGTAGTTCAAATGTGCAATTTACTACTAATAAATGTGCAATCAAGAAAATGGTGGTTCTAAAATATAACAGACCATCATGTTCTAAATTCAGAAGCTTGATACTACTTAGAGTATCATAAAATTCTTACAAGAGATAGTACTAGTAACGTAGCAGACAATCGTGTACTAGCTATCAAGCGGACTTTGCATATTCATACAAGCAAATTCAAAATGCAATATATTTAGCTTACACGAAGCCATAAATATTATCAATCTAATAAGTGTACATCATGACAAACTTTAAAAAGAGGAGGTCAACAAGATCTCATGACAGCCCATGAAAGGCCACTGAACATGAAAGATGAACTATAACAATACATGAATCTTTACTATCCCGATCGACTTGTTGGGTCGCCTTTATTTTTCACAAACAAAAAAATGGGGATAGTCTAGCCTGGGCATCTTAGAGTAGGAGAGGTGCAGGGTAAAAGAATAACAGGGAGCACCAGTACAAAGATAAAGTTCATCAAGGTAACATTTGTGAATCAAAAAGTATATAGTATGAAGTTTGCTTTCAGGTTTTGCATAGATATCAAAAGTGAAGATCTAAGAGTTTCATTCCAAACTGCATAGAAACACCACTCGCCGCAAATAGATGCCATAGAAAACTACCTTTAAACTACCAATATAATGCTCTGAAAGATCAGCCGTGAAGAAAATACAAAGAAGTAAGCAGTCCAATAGATAATGAAAGTAAACTCAACAACGACATGTTTGATCACCAGCTACAGTTTCATGCAAGATAATCAAAGGTAAACCAATATTTAAAGTCTCAGTAATGTAATCAATTTGTTCAGATATGTCAACATACATTGGCTTGTAGTAGACAGTGAACATAGATTTGGTGTTAATGGCGTGCCATGCAGTCATAACGACTCCGAGGTGCATGCTTTGGCTAGATATGACTGAAGAAGGTACATTAGACCATTGCCACATGCCGGCTAAACCAACTCGAAGTTCACCATTTTCTCCTCTGCGTAAGGAATAACAGAAACTTAGCACTAGATCAGGAATTGCTTTCACACTAAGTCTGCAGGAAACACAACATACCTGAAGAAAACGAAGGTGTCTCAAGCAACAAGCCTTTTTGGAACTAACAAAAACACTCCAACCATTCTGAAGGAGATGCATCCTAGGTTACCCTAAAGACAGATTATGTGCATGGTTAGTGATCATTCAACATCAGGAACATACAATAAACTACTGAGAAAAAGATTTAAGACACAATATCAATAGTAGCAGACCGAAACCAGTCAGTTTGGCGTGTCCACAAACCAATCAATTGCTGCTCAAACTGCTGGAGCACTAAAATACATTGTGGATGTACTACTATGTTGTGTTATACCGACACGAACAAAGCATGCAATGCTCGCGATCTAAAAACAGAGCCAACCGATGCAGTGTCAAACTGAAAGATGGCAAATAAGATCAACTGATGACTAAACCAAAAAGGTTGCATGCCTATAAAATTCCCTTGAGGCAATCTACCAAAAACTAAAAAGATAAGATGCAGCCCCTGAAGCTATGTACTCAGACTTTGGAACACATTGCAACTGAGCTATTGTTACTCTAGTAGATTATAGAAGTCTTAGGAGATTACAGAGATTCAGTTAATTCAGCTCTAGATTGACACTATAATAAACCTACTCCATCACTCTAATCTCCACTCTTGGTTGACAACAAAGAAAAAAATCCAATCATTGCTGCTCTAGATTCTATTGTTTTATAACAAAAATATGAATGACAATCATTCAGTGACTCAAAGAGGCTAGCAATGAATGTACTCAAACTCAAAAATCAAGACAAACTAGGAGCGAAATGGAAAAATCAGGAGGGGAATCTGGAGGGGAAGACACTGAATACGTGAAGCACTACTCTCTGTCATGATTACTAACTTGGTAACCATATCAAACAAATGAGTGAAATCTACTCAATCAATGTGCACTTGTATACTTCTCGCACAAATTATATTCATTAGGTAAGGATTGCATATGCCCAGAACAACAATTGCGGTACTCAAAACTTGTAATTTACATTATTGCAGGCTGCAATTAATTAATTACATTTTTTTTTGTTTTCATGAACAGGATGAGAGCAACTTCCTTTTAACAATGTAATATGCTATATGAGATGGAGATAAAATCAACTCTCATGAAAGTAACTTTTATTTTTAAAAACAGATTAGACATCAGCATCTTGCGTTCAGGAACTTGTAATCAGCTGACAGAAGTGTTGTTGCCAAACAGCTAATCTGATATAGGCATATAACACATAGAGAAAACTAAAAAACAATAGTGTGGACAAGGGAATCGGGATACAAATGTAAAATTAAGATTTAGTCTTGGACTACACATGTAACCTAATTTACTAAATCATCTCACTGCCAAAAAGGATGAGCTGCAGTTGCTACGTTACTAACATGCAAGGAACGAGGTCAAGCTCAATTGCATGCCATGACCACCGAATGGATGAGATAAAGCTAAAATAATCATGCATGAGGAGCAATGGTTAGCTAATCACGCTAGCATGTCACACATCATAACAAAAAATGCACGAAGACCAATGTTCATTTGGAAATTGATACTACTACATGAATTGTGAAACGAAAGTTCAAGGATCCTATAGCGCTCACCTAAGCAAACAAAAGAAGTTCCAGGCTCCAGCAGCTACACTATGGCACGAAAATGACATTTCTCAAGTATTGAATCCATGCCCAGATGCTACTCTGAATCAAACTCATTGCAATAATTAATCCAAGCACCCAACACAAGACAAACTGAGAGCCCTGAATCTCGGTAACTGAATGACTGAAGATTTGCATTCAGTTTAGAAAATAAAAGAGAGTCGGGGTCGCCTCTAAAACAAGAGGATCTAAAAACGGTTGCAGGAGCTACAGAGCTACTGGCGATAGTAAAGCTACAAAGCTGACACACCATGTAGTTTGCTTGTTTGATTCAAAAACAGATTCACAGTACCTAAATGAACAGCCTGTCCTAATTCAATCATGCCAATGAACCATAAACATAGAATTGGACTACAAAATCCAACAAACATTGCATTCCATGTTCTTCTCTGTCCTTCCCTCCCTATTTGCTTGCTTTGCTTCCCATAGGCTGCGAGATCCCAGACAGCTCGGCATCCCCACATCAGCAGCAGGAGACTCGTCAATCATACCCAAACCCAGCCCACCATACAGAACAAAAAGCAGATCGGCAGTTCGTAAAATCCCTCAATCACCGTTTCGTCATTCTGACGAATCCCCACCACACAAAGGCAAAATCCCCATTGCAATCTGGAGAGACAACACCCGACCTGCAATCCTGCTCAACTAAGACAACTCCATCCTCCATGGATTTTTTTTGTGAAATATCCTCCATGGAATCGATAGCCCAATACCACATTCCCCGTGAAAACAACACCACCAAGCTATTTTTGCCCGCGCACGCACCTTGGGGGGGCGACGACCGTAGCGGCCTTGACGATGAGGTCGCGGAATGCCGAGCTCACCACGGTGGGGGCCTCTCCGGCGCCAAAGGGAGGAAGTCAAGTCGGGCGCAGCCGTGGGTCGGTTGGATCTCACCGCCATGGGGCTTGGGCGGAGCAGCAGGTTGCGGAGGGAGAACCGGAGGGAGGCTCCCGGCGCGTGCGGGCGGGGTGCGGCCCTTTGACGCGCGCTGCTGGGATCGGGATGGCGGTTGTCCGGCGGGAGGCATCGCGCCGTCTAGGTGCCGCGCGACCTGGCAAATCAGCCGGGCGGAGGCGGCCCTCGCCGCCCGCCCAGCGGGGATGGAGGGAGGGGCGCCGGGTCGGCGGCGGTCGGAGCGGGGGCGCGGGAGGCCGGGTGGGGAGCGGCGCGAAAGCGGCGGCGGCTCGTGCCCTTGTGGTTCGGCGGGCAGGAGCGGTGACGCCCTCACAGAGCGGACAGGGGCGACATCGCGGCGGTAGCGGGTGTGCTCAGCAATTCTAGACCCAATAAGCATGGTCGGACCCGACAACAAACAAAGCTAGCGCACAGATCTTGATGCCCATCGGACAGACAGCGAGTCGCAAGAGAAGCACGCGAGATTTCTTTCACCGCACAGATAGGAAAGGTGAAATATTAATTAATATTAATAGATATCATGACCCATCATGTTTCAAGGATCAATTAATAAACATATTTTTGTAGTAAAGAAAAAGTGTAAAGAAAAAAACTGGATTGGCCTTACGTACAAATATTATATAAAAATATTAGATTGACATACCAATCACGTTCACTTGGTTAATGTCACGTTCACTTGGTTAATGTCAAGTTAGTTATCACGTACACATAGTATCCTATCTAGGACCTCCTCTTCCCATTGCGTCGGCCTCCGTGTGGCCCGAAAGCAGCAGCGGCCGCGGACATGGCAGCGGCGGCGCCGCTGAGCGAGGAGCATACAACCATGGCTTTGTTCCTTGCTTGTCATCCGGTTGCTACATGCCGTGGGCAACGGTCTCTCGGGCACTCGGCCCCTTCCATCTCATCTCCCTCGGCAAGTAGCATCCTGGTGTCTGCTCCCTGTCTCAGAGAACAATTCCCAGTTGCATGCCAGCCGATTTCATGGCCACTTTGCCTGTCTGTGTTTGAAACTACACTTTATTTATATTTATGTAATCTTGTGCCTGATTAATTGATTCCCAATCTAGGTTCTGCAATAAAAAAGTCTTTAGTTAGATGTGCTACTGTTCTGAGTGGATCGAAGATGCAGGATGCAGGTATAGGAGGCGCTATCATGTACAGACTGATGCGCGCCAAACAGTGGTGCCCTTACACAGTACGGTAAATCTCACAATTCTAATTTCTTTTCATTGTTAATTGAACTAATAGTTGTAATTTGGTAGATTCAGATCCTTGGTGGAGGATTGTGATTTGTGCTGCATCCGTGGAATCCTCCATTGGTGCGCTGCTATATCACTTTTTTTATCAAATTATTTATTCTATTTGCACCCTTATCCACCCTAATGACTCCCTTTTGTTATTTTGAGACTGTAAACCACTGCATTCGTATCTAGAAAAAATTGTTGTTAATGCAGAGTATTACCATGTATGCTTAAATCACGTATTAAGTTTTGGACATACAGTCCAGTATTAATTAACTACTTTGCAAAGTATCCATGCATTAGAGAAAATATGCTGCAAAAAGTTATATGTATAGACCCATTCCGTACAACATATTAGCTTTCAACTACCAATTGGGTCTCCAACCAAACACTTGAACATGTGATGCTTATCATCATTGGTGATTCAGTTCTCCAAAGTGATGGTGGCTGTAATTTCACTGAGAGAATGCAAAGAGATTACACCTATAGAGGAATTATGAAAAAAAAAACAAAGCAAGGGTCACTAGAGTATGGGATGAAATATGCTTGCTCTGCAGTGGCAAACAAATGATAAGGTACTTTTCTTGCCGACAGCTACTGTAAAGATCAAAGATACACAAGACATTCAAAAGTGTAGTTTTCATTCTTCTTCGTGTATAGATATGCTTTCTAAAAGAGTAAATATTGACATGTACCTCACATGTAAATTGTCACAGACATTATAATTTTTATGTTATTCCTCTCAGTTCAACACTATGGGATAATAGCTCATATTTATATTTCATAAATATCATGTAGTTGCAGCACACATTGGACTAATAGAAGAAACTAGAACAAACTTCAGAGTGATAAAAATCCATGACAAAGTATATGTGTTTAATGTTAGAAGTAAAAAATGAGAGAAAGCGAGTGATGCAAATGGCTATTTTGCATTTTTAATGAGCATTGTGTACACACACACACACACACACACACACACAGAGAGAGTGTGTTTGTGTGAAAACACACACCTTCAGATTAATCCCTAATAAATCATCATTAACAATAATTCTTAACATTTATATGCATGCTACTGCTAATGTTTATGCACAACTTAAATTACATTGTTTTTAAGGTCGATTTTGGGGAACTAATAAGTTGACCAAAGCGATGAGGGTAATATATCATGTCATCTCAATAACATCAACAATTATGAAAAAATTGAAGTAGGTATTCATTCAATGTTAATAATTCAACAATATTAGCATTCAGCAAAACTCCAAGGTGAATAAAAAGATTGGTATTTTGTAGCGTATTTCGTTGTCATCAAACAATGCACATAAACAAAAGTTAATTCTCTTTCATGACAAATACTATCATAAATTCATTTCGCTGCTTTTAAATACATTCACATTTATTAATGCATTTCATTGCCTTTAATGCATTATTTCATATGCACGTGTATTTATCTACAACCAAAGTAAAAAATAAGAGAAAGCGAGTGATGCAAATGACTATTTTGCATTTGCAATGAACATTGTGTACAGAGAGAGAGAGAGAGAGAGAGAGAGAGAGAGAGAGTTTTGTGTGAAAAGACACCTTTGAGATTAATCCCTAATAAATCATCATTAATAATAATTCTTAACATTTATATGCATGCTACTGCTAATGTTTATGCACATCTTAAATTACATTGTTTTTAAGGTCGATTGTGGGGAACAAATAAGTTGACCAAAGTGATGAGGGTAATATCTCATGTCATCTCAATAACATCAACAATTGTGAAAAAAATAGAAGTAGGTATTGATTCAATGTTACTAATTCAATAATATTAGCCTTCAGCGAACCTCCAAGGTGAATAAAAGATTGGTACTTTGTAGCATATTTCTTTGTCATCAAACAATGCACATAAACAAATGTCAATTCTGTTTCATGACAAATACTATTATAAATTCATTTCGCTGCCTTTTAAATACATTCACATTTATTAATGCATTTCATTGCCTTTTTAATGCATTATTTCATATGCATTTGGCATTACAATTTGTCACGCGTATTTATTTACAGCCATTTACCATTAAGTCGGTTTTAGCCATTCTAGCCAGCACACATCTTATGTAAGCATACAATTTACTATTATGATTACACAATAATTCCTCAATTAATAATAAAACTAAAATAAAGACCCCATGCAACATATGACTACGAATATATGAGCTATCACAAAAAAAAAAAAAAACTACAAAGAAACTATATGAATTTCAAAATTATATACTTCTATAGCTGTGAAGTTAAATATAAGCATAAGGTTATGCTCCACGATAGACCAATAAATCATGTATACAATAGAATAACTATTTATTTTAACAACTTATCATGTGTGAAAAAAATTATATCCTTAATAATTGAGGTAGTAATTAAGTTATATTAATACTCCAAGATAACAAAATGCAAACTGTCTTTCAAGATAATTGTATACAATTGGAATAAAAATCATATAATACATAAACATTAGTAATTTAAATTTAAAGCACTCTATGTTCTAGAAAATGATGTTATATGTAATATGCCACTATGAAACGTAGTATAAGTAACATATTTAATTTCATATTAAAATTATCTATATCATGTTATTATTTTAATAGCTTATAAAAAATGATAAAGCACAAATATGTTTCCAAATTTCTCATTTTATAAACAATAATACAATAAAACTGATTAATAAAGTAAACACATATAATACGCCAACATGCAACTCACACTTTGATTTCAAAAAAAACATGCAATTACTTAAGATATTTTTTAATATTTAAACTCCGTTTTTGACATATCTATATTGATAATATAACCATTACTACATAAATCTTTCACCGATAAAAAAATCAAACATCTTGAGAAAAGGAGGATTAATTTTGTGACAATAGAAATGAGGAGGTTAGTATATACCATAGGTGCCTACTTCTTCCCCATGGTAAATGTCACATAAAACACTATCACTAATCTTAAGTGACATAGTGTAGGCTTGAAAATTAATGATTACTTAAATCATCATGATACTAAAAAAGTAAATATGAATACAAATATTTGGTATTAAGATTCTAACCTCGTGCGAGAGCACGGGTTGATGGACTAGTTTTTTATTAACCGAGCGGTGGCTCCTAAAATCTATTAACCGAGGTGGACATTATAAGAGTATCTCCAGCGAGCGCTATCTAAATAGACATTTAGGTAGCAACAAATTTTTATATTATCTATATTTCGCTTCCAACTACAGCAGTACCACCTAAAATTACCTACCCAAATTCTTCCTAGCGGAGAATGTCAAGCGGGTCCCACTTGTCATGCTCCCCTCGTGTTCATATCAAAGGGCGGGGGACCAGGGGCCAACCATCGGAGATCGAGTAGGCCACTTGCTTGAGGAGTTCGAGTGGGAACAGGCCACTGCGCCAAGCAAGCGGCGAGCCGCCCACGTGTGGGAGGGTCGCGCCACCCGCCATGGACCATGCGCGCGGGAGCGGAGCGCCACGCCGGCCGAAGTTGGGGAGAAGGGCGCTACGCCGAAGCCGGGGAGAAGGCCGCTTTGTCGGCGAAGCCGAGGAGCAGCCCACCGGGGAGGGTCGTGCCACCCGCCTTTGGAGCTTGCATCAGGGAGCAGGGTGCCTACCATGGAGCCCGTCGCGGTCGCGCCTCGGGAGGGCCTCGCACCCATGCGGGAGGGAGGGACAAGGCGCCGGAGGAAGGCTAGTGGCGGGCGGGAGGAAGAATAGCGGCAGCGGAGGAGCTCCATGGAGGTTAGGCGAAGGTGGAAGCACACGCGGCTCGCTGGTGGCGGCATCGGTCCTGACCACGCGAGGGAATGGACTCGGGGCATTAGGGTGCTCATGTGGGTGGGGGAAACAGCGAACAGATTTTTAGCTGCCTGTTTGTTGGCCCAACAACAATATAGGTAAAGGTAGGGAGGATTAGGTAGACAACAAATTTGTTGGGCCAATTACGTAGCCTGCTGAACCTGTGTTTCTTGGACCGTTTTATACCTCAGAATGTCTACTATAATGTCCCGCTTTTTAGCTATTTTTAGATCAAGGCTTACCGACCAACGGATTAAAGGATCGAAGGGCTTAGATCGAAAGTTTGATGCGGGTCTTACACCCTCACCCCCACGCCGCATTACTTCTCACGCCGTAGGCAACCATCATTCGAAGCCCGTCATCCTCATCGCGAAAAATATATATATAAAAAACAACCCACGGCGTGATGAGCGCTTAGGGAATCGCCAACGCCGCTCATCGCCATCGGGATCAAAGGAACCTCGCTCATCGCTCATACGCCGCACATTCTCGGGGTGAACCACGGCGGGTAGACGGCTATATATTCCGTCCCCGTTTTATTCATGGATCGTGCCATACATCATGCATGGCTTGTTATTACATACAAGAATACATGAGTACGTATCCATAGGCACTACAGAATCGAGTGCTTTGCCGAAAGTGCGATGCACTAGGCAAAGGCACCTATGCACTTCGCAAAGGCATTGCCGAAAGTGCCCAACTCGGAGAAGCCCACTCGGCAAAAGAATTACTCGGCAAAACATTCTTTGCCGAAAGTGCCAAATGCCCGCACTTGGCAAAGGTTTCGCCGAAAGTGCCATGTCGCTGCTCGGCAATGGAAACGCCGTCCGCTATAATCGACGTCCCTTTGCCGAAAGTGCCAAACGCCGCACTCGGCAAATATTTGAATTAAAAACCTTTGCCGAGTGCCATGTCGTCGCATTTCGGCAAATTATTTATTTACAAAAATAATAAACTTTGCCGAAGTGCCGGGATAAAAACACTCGGCAAAGTAATGGTTACTTTGCCGAAGTGCCACCTCTACACTCGGCAAAATCCGCCATTTTAGTCGCAGCGTCCCGGCTTTGCCGAGTCTTTGGAGCACTCGGCAAATCTGGGAGTTTAATTTTTTTTTTTTTTTGTTTTACGTTAATTGTTGCTGCAAATACACATATACATATACCATAAGCATTCATATATACACATAAACCACATATATCACCAATTCACATATATAATCCACATATATCACAAATTCACATATATAATCCACATATATCACAAATTCACACATATAGTCCAACATCCAAACGAAATCTAACATGTCCAACAACCAAATGAAATCTAACATGTCCAACATCAAAACAGATCCATCACAAAGGTGCAACATATCCAACATCCAAAAAAGAAATCCATCACAAAGGTAACAGTCGAACCTAATCACCACCAACTCAACTTCACCGCCCCGACCCGTGGCCTCCCCGGTGCGAAGAGTGTGAGGGGCCCCTCACCTTGCCCCGGATACCACCCATGCTTTAGGCGCCGATTGGTACGCCCACCCGTGGTGTGTAGGAGGGACGCAGGAAGCCCGTAGTGTGGCCGCCGCGTGCCCGAGGAGGAACGCCACCGCCACGTGTACCGTGGAGTCGGGCCAACCGGATGGGGTGGAGAAGGGCCACCCGGAGGAGTCGGGTTCGAACCCCGTGGGACGATGGGTCGCATAAAGGAGAGGCGATCTCATTAGTACCGCAGGATGGCCGCACAAGCCAAAGAAATAAACAACAACATATACTCACCGAGTCCCTACGCGAGGAGGAACGGAAACGGGGGTGGAGCGAACAAATGCGGGTAGGCAACGGAGGCGGGTCACACCCGGGATTTGAGGCCCTGAAGAAGGCCGCCACGCCCCGCATCCGACGCACCGAGTATTGCTGGTGGTATGCCTCCAACTCCCGCCGATGGGCCTCCGCCGGGCCCCCCCCGGCCTCAAAGTCCGCCGCCCGGGCCGCCGCTTGGCCTCCAACTCGCCATCCGGCCTGCAATATTACACCCGTAACGTTGAAACAATGCATAGGCAGCGGACATGTGTAAAACCGCTGAACGACCAATGAAACTATAATTACCCGAAACGCCTGATCATCTCGCGTGGAGCTCATGTTGCCGAGGTGCTATGGGGATGTCGGAGGAGGTCGCGCTCCTTGAGCGAATCTCGCCGAGCCTGTGGAACGAGGACGGTCGATTGCACCGTTGGCCATCCAAGACCGCCGTGCGTGCTTCCTCCTCCCAACCTCATCACGAGGTCTGTGGTCTAGGGGCGTGGTCGGATCGGTCGCCCCCATAGCGCCGCTTTGCTTTGCCTCGGCGTCTGGGTAAGCTTGGGGTAGACGCGGCGTTGGTGTACCCTCGGGCCCCTTCGCCGTCGTAGACGCTTGTCCTTGTTAGTCGATCCCGCCGTGTGACTCAAGGCGAACCCCACGCACTCGCCGATGTGCTGGCCTTCATGCGGCGGACTCGCGAGGAGAACACGTAGATGGTTATAAGTGAAGAGATTTGAGCGCTTGAATAAAAAATCAAATGTAATCGCACCCATCTATCCATATACACCGGGAGGGGCACGCTCCCTTGGTGGTGTGGCTTCCCTTCCATCTCCAAAGCGACATCTCCGACGAAGTCTCTTAGTCTCGCACGTCTCCTCCAAGAGCCACTTGTCCACAATGGCCTCCCCAAAGAGTCCTTGTACTTGCCGCACCACCCCGACACATCCGCATGACATAGCGAGAGGATGAATGGAAGCCCCTTATTTTTCATTGAAGGAATCGAATAAATGTGTTCTACGAACCTGGATGTACCGGTCCCTGGTGAGGTCGGTCTCCCTCGGAGCATCATCTCCCTTGCTTCATGCTTCCTCACCACCTTGCCAAGCACGCCGGCGTTGAAGGAGATGATGCACCGGACACGCCCTCATGGTACAGTCCTTGAGTCGGTCTCGGCAGACCTTGTCCCGCACTCTAGCGGCCAAAGACCTCTTGCCCCGCCTCGCCGCGTGAAGTAATCCCGCATACGCACAACATGTATCATTCTAGTATTTTAAAAACATAGTATTTAAAAAACGTGAAGTAATCCCGCGCATACGAGACTCACCCGTAACTCTGTCTTGATCTTCGCCGCAAGGGCGCCCTCCTCCACCTTGACGGCGCTCCCACGTATAGGGCGGCTCCCTCACCGCCCCGACGGTCACCAGGCCGGGTAGTTCGCTTAATCGAGGCTCGGATGCCATTGATATGGCGCTGAACGCCCCCTCCGCTTACAATCTTCCGATTCTTTGCGCGAGCCATTAAGACGAATTGTTAGTCCGAAGTTCGATTTTCAACATGTCATATGAACAATTAGTGCAAATATCAATGGCTACTTACTTGTCACCGTGAGGTCGAATCACCGGCGGCGGGACAAAGGGATCGCCCCTTCGGGAGGGTCGAGGCCCCGCCCTCGTAGACCCCTGCTCAAACTCGAGGAAGACGTCTCCACGGGTGTCTCTTCTCGCACCGAGTCCGAGTCCAAGAGGTGTGGGTCGGCGGCGCCGACGACGGCCCCGGGCCGGCCCGACGACGGCCCCGCTAGCCCGACGAAGACACAAACTCAAGCCTCCTCGTGGACGGGCGACGCCGGGCCGCGCCGACGCCTCCACCGTCGTGTTGCTCGTCGGCCTCCTCCTCGTCGGCCTCCTCCTCCTCGTCGGTGTTGGGAGAGGGTGGGGGCCCTCGCGTAGAGGGATCGGACCCCCACGACGTTGCCGCCTTCCGCCTGCATTTTGTCGAGTCCCTCGCAAAGACAAAGAGTAAACCAATTAGTATTGCAAAATGAACGAAACATAATTGAAAGGTAACAATAATAACAAAATAGTATTACATGATTTAGAAATTATCTCCCGAATGCCAAAGGCCGGCATGTAGTCATCACTATCACTATCACTACCGTAATCATCAATGTCACCATCCTCATCATCTCAGATCGCCCTCAAAGCATGTGCATCGCCCTCCACAACTCCTTCGCGCACCATCCTCCATCGCTCAAGAATTTGTAAGTCCTTAGCATCCTCGCACCTCATCACCCTCGTCCCTCATCGATGGCGTTGTCTACTTCCATGCCCATCGGCGAAAGAATGTCTATCTCCAAACGCCCTTCTAGCCCCTCAAAGTTGATAGAACTCTTCGCTGTTTGGGTCAAGGTTGTAATCATCATCGCTCGAATAGGCGCTTTTACCGCGGCGGGCGATACCGCCGCACAAGGTACCAATCCGCAAGGTCCTCGTGTTTTTGGCACGCCCATGGGAGGTAATAAACTTGTGTGGCGTGTATATTGGCCACAATATAGACATCCTCTCCTCCATATACGGAATCCTGTCGAATTTCGACTTGCCCAATCGTAGGGTCTACTTTCGTGTCATCAGGATCGAACCAATGGCATTTGAATACCACTAGCTTGATGTCTTTAGGACCCCCGAAGTTGAGCTCATATATTTCTTCGACTATGCCGTAATAGTTCTTCTTATCCAAGCCGGGCGTACGAACTCCGTTGCACGTTGTTTTGCGGTTGGGCCAACTCTCCTCGTAGCTTCTCGTGCGAAAGCGATAGCCATTCACATCATAAATGGTGAACGAGTTGACCCTACGGGGGAAGCCATTGCCCACCTGTTTTAAATCTTCGCACATTTCGGCATCTGTGCGGGCTGCAAGGTGAGGCCACGCATACATGGTTACATTATATGTTACTAGGACCAAAGTGGAATATCAAAGTCGGAACGAGGTTAGTTGGATGGCACCTTTGAATGTAACCAGAAATAAAATCGGGCTGCCCATTTTTTTAGAAGATTGTCTTCTTGTTGCAAGGTAGGAGCCCCATTCCCTCTCCGGTGTTGACCAACAAATTCCACTCGAAAAACAAGGCAAGTGGGTCGGATCGATAGGTGGAGGATAGTGACCGCGTATGGAACAAGCTCATTGAGAACTTATCACGATAAGGAGCCACTTCATCAAGGTTCAACAACGCATAGAGCATGATAGTGCGCCACTCATCAAAGGACAAGTGCTTGTGGGTAGCTGCGCTTCCTCTTCCGACTTGCCCTCCGAAAAAGGCCGAGGTTCGATGAACTCTCACTCGGCGCTATGTAACGAGGGGTAGGATTGTGGACGCCGGGAAGTTTCTCAAGATAGTACGCCCGTGTGAAGGTCAACACCTCCTCTAGAATGTATGCCTCCTCGCCATGGACGGCTCAATTTTGGCTTTATTCCTGCATTTTCTCCGAAGTACCTTGAGAGCCCTCTCGATTGATAGCACCAACAGAACCGCACGGTCCCCCCCCAATCGTGCCTCGCTAGGAAGGTGCAAAATCAGGTGCCGCATCGACAGAAAGAAGCCGGTGGAAATATCATCTCCAACTTGCGATCAACACAAAAAAGACGCTCCGATTAGCAATCGCATCCCGAGATAACTCCTTAACACAAAGCCGGGCGGAAGAAAAAAGCTTAACTCGCCAGACGCGCCACACCGCTCGGAGAGGTATCCCCGAGTCATCGCGAGGAAGGATCCGCTCAATCCATATGTGGAAGTCATGACTCTTCATCCCTAAGACTTTCATAGTCCGCAAGTTCACTCCCCTACTCGACATTCGCCGCATACCCATCGTGGAACCATAACGCCTTCATCCACCGTAGTACTTCCTTCCTATCGGCCCTTTTGATGATGTAGTCGGCGGGGCCTTTTTCCATCTCTTCCCAGGGCTAGGGGTCTCTATCACTAGCTTTGGTCTATCGCACATCATCTCTATGTCAAGTCTAGCCTTAACGTTGTCCTTTGACTTCTTAAGGTCCATGGTTGTTGCGAAGAGTGCCTCGGAGATATTCTTTTCTATGTGCATTACATCGATGTTGTGTGGAAGAAGAAGATCCTTGAAGTAGGGAGATTAGTCAAGCCCGATATATAAGTCCACATGTGTGTGGTACCATATCCAACAAAACAACCCTTCTTTTCATCGATTTTGAGACCAGCTAGCTCGGCAAGGACCTCTTCACCGGTCATAAACTTTGGGATGGGGTCGGTGACTTCAACACCTTTCGTGAAGTGCTTTTTGTCTAGTCTAAATTCATGGTTCTCGGGCAGGAATTGACGTTGTTTGTCAAACAAAGAATACTTGCCACCCTTCTTCGACCCGGTGAACATCACAAACCGCCTTGCATGTTGGGCAAGGGAACCTCCCATGAACACACCCGGCAAATTGAATATGCCATAAGCCAGAAGTCATGCATTGAATATAGGTACCACACATGCATTGTAAAGTTCGCCTTTGTAGCTCTGGTCGTGCGTCGCATACCCCATTTTGCCAAGCATCTTGCAATTCATCCCACACCGGCCGCATGAACACACCCATATTGTTGCCCGGGTGCCTGGGTATTATCGGCCAAGAATAGGTGCTTGAGCTCAAACATGACACCGGGGGAAGATTGAGAGGGATCACGAATACGGGCCAACAAGTGTACGGGCCGCCAACATTCCGCACGGGTTGAACCCATTCATTTGCGAACGCTTCGCTGCATATTTCGAGCCTCCATAGCTTTTTCGGGATGCATATTATCGGTGCTTCCATGCATCACCATCCGATGGGTGTACCAACTTCTCAGGACTGTATCTTTTGCCCTTCTTGTGCCATGTCATTTGTTTCGCGGACTCCTCTATCATGTACAGCCGTTGGAGCCTCGGTACGAAAGGAAGGTGTCATAGGACCATCTCGGGGATCTTGGACTGTTTCTTCCTGCCATCACTACATTCTACCTCGACAAACCTAGAGACTTTGCACTTTGGACAGTGCGTTGCTTCCTTGAGGTCTCCCCTAAATAGGACGCACCCCTTTGGACAAGCATGGTATGACTCATACGGCATCTTGAGTCCACGAAGGAGTCTCTGTGACTCGTACGTGTTCTTCGGCAGGACGTGACCCTCTGGAAGCAGTTTGCCAATAACTGACAACAGGGTGTCGAAGCCGTCTCGACTAATGCTCAATTGCGACTTCAACGCTATAAGGCGTGAAATGGCATCCAGCTTCGTAACCATTGTCTTCTCGTGAAGGGGCTGCTGTGCCGCCTCCATCATCTCGTAGAACGCCTTTGCGGTTTCCTCGGGTTCCTCCTCCAATCCTTCATTGAACCGTGCATCGTGAATGTGTCGCCATCATGTCTCGCCATCCCTAAGATCTCGCATCATAGTCCTCGAGGAGGGGCCTCACCACGTCCTCTCTAATACGATCGACTTCACCGTGGAAGATCCAGCGGCTATAGTTTGGGACGAATCCGTGCTTGTAAATATCTTTGCCCATTTCAACCTTTCGTTTCTTTTTCTTGTTCTTACATTTGCTGCAGGGACACGGCATCCGAATAGACCCTTTAGCAAAATACCAAATGCATGCTCCAGAAAGCATCGGTCCCCTAATCCATTCAAGGCTCTTACTTGCGGCCCGTGTACATCCACTCACGGTTATCCATCCTCTGTCATACGCCCATGTCAGCGAGCCATATAACCAGCAATTGCATCTACACGGCGTTCCTACCATCTAATAGGTGAGGGATAGGTCCTAATCCCACCCGAGGATGCGTAGACAAGGTTAGCTTCCATGCTCGCTCCTATCCGACACGGAATTTCGGCAAAGACCTCCCTCCGCCGTTCTCCCGATACATGTCCCGGTGGGGAGAGTGTGTATCCGAGAACAACGGGGCGGTGCCGCCGAAAAATCCGCTCGGGCGGGAGCCGAGCATGGATGCTAACCCATCTACGCATCCACGGGCTGTCCAAAAAACGTGGACAATCCGAAACAGATACGGTCGTAGATATGCACAGATGCGCATACCAACACCTGTATCTCTTTCGGACGGGAGACGTCTAACTGGGTCACGCTATGTAAGACAACTATAAGGACGGGCCGGAGGTGATTAATACCTACGGTGTCGGTGGAGACGCGGTGCAGCAAGACACGTAGCGCCCACGAGGACGATCGGGGTCGCCGAGTCCCTCCCACAGATCCTCCTACAAAACAAGGGCAAAAAATAGTTAGTGTCGACTCAAAATTTCGGCAAAGACCTCCCTGCACGGGGAGGTTCCCAAAACTGCAAAAACATGGCACAAAGGCCAACAACCACATACATATACCAAATATGGGCACGAAGGCCACCAACCACCAATATGGGCACGAAGGCCACCAACCACCAATATAACAACCACATTACTAGTAACCCTACGACTACTACTAACAACTACTTAACTACTAACACTACTAATACTAAGAGCTACTTAACTATTTACTAACTACTACTACTAACCCTACTAACTACTAGTACTAACCACTACTAACCACTACTACTAACCACTACTAGAAGGATAGGGCTTACCTTGGCCGCGGGAACGGCAAGAGCAATGGTCAGCGACGACGGCGTGGATCACCGCAGCCGCACGAACACCGCAGCAACACGAAGAACGACGACCGGTCGGATCGGCACTTTCTTCTTCTTCCTTCTTTCCTTCCTCTTCTTCCCTTCCTCCCTCTTCCTCCTCTCCTTCCTCTTCTTCCTCCTCTCCTTCCTCCTCTTCCTCTTCTTCCCTTCCTTCTTCCTCCTCTCCTTCCTCCTCTTCCTCTTCTTCCCTTCCTCCCTCTTCCTCCTCACCTTCCCCTTTCTCCCTCTGCCGCCGGGAATAGGGGCAGGGCCGGCGGCCGAGTACGGGTGGGTGGGCGGCGGGGGCGCCGGCGAGGCTGCCCGGGTCGCCGCGCGCCGCCGGAGGCCGCCGGCCGCGGGGGCCCGGCGCGCCGGATCGGGCCCGAGGCCGCCGGTGTTGGAGGCGGACGGGGGCGGCTCGGCCGCGGTGGGGGAGGGGTCCGACGGCGCGGGAGTTGGCCGGGCGGTGGAGGGGCGGCCGGATCCGGCGAGGCGGGCGGCGGCGAGGTCCGGCGAGCCGGTGGCGGCGCGGCGCGGGCGTGGCGGGCTCCTGGGCGGGCGGGCGCGGGGTGGAAATGAGATGAAATCGGCCGTGGTCTAGATATTTATTCGTCTTTTGCCGAGTGCCCGAAAAACGAGGCACTCGGCAAAGGTGTATTTTTATTTTATGTTAAAAAACCTTTGCCGGGTGCTCCGTGTGCGGGCACTCCTAAGAAAGCCGCTTTTGCCGAGTGTGAACCCGTGGCACTTTCGGCAAATTATCACATTTTTTTTTTTTTAGTCCCATATTTTTTGTGTGGCCTTGAGTACGGTAATTACATCTCATGTTCAAAATTTGAGACAATTTCAAGTTGTTTTGCTATATTTCATGAATTATTTCTATTTTCTTGCATTTTACGGACCACTTCAAATTTGAGCTACAGGTACATGAAATAGTGGAATGTGGTCATTCAAAAATATTATTCATGATGTTTGGCGTATGTTTAGGCTCAATCCCGGGGACTGTGTGAAAATTACGAACATTTATGTGTCGGAACATTACAAGTTACATGCGGGGGAAAAGTGTTTTTAAATTCTATAAAATCAAGCGAAGTTTAAAAATCCGCGAAACTTGGCGAGGTGTCTTGTCATCTCATGAGGAGGATGTGGTAAAAGTTTGAAAAAGTTTCGAGCAAGTTGTGACGTCGGATGGCTAAAACTCGGACATCTCCACACTCTCCACATGTGATCAAGTGTGGGGATGTCCGAAGTTTTAGCCATCCGACGTCACAACTTGCTCGAAACTTTTTCAAATTTTTACCACAGCCTCCTCATGAGATGACAAGACACCTCGCCAAGTTTCATGATTTTTAAACTTCGTTTGGATTTTATAGAATTTAAAAACACTTTTCCCGCATGTAACTCGTCATGTTCCGACACATAAATGTTCGTAATTTCGCGCGAGTTCCTGGATTGAGCCTAAACATACGCCAAACATCATGAATAATATTTTTTGAATGACCACATTCCATTATTTCATGTACCTGCAGTTCAAATTTGGAGTGGTCCAAAAAATGCAAGAAAATAGAAATAATTCATGAAATATAGCAAAACAACTTGAAATTGTCCCAAATTTTGAATATGAGATGTAATTACTGTACCAAGGCCACACAAAAAAAATGGGACGAAAAAACAAAAAAAAATTCATAATTTGCCGAGTGCCAGGTCGGGCACTCGGCAAAGGCCTTATTTGCCGAGTGCATATACGTGCGGCACTCGGCAAAGGGTACCTAGTTTGCCGAGTGCCTAACGTCGGACACTCGGCAAAGGTGACGGACAACGTGGCCGTTTGGTCCTGTTATGCATTGCCGAGTGCTTTATTTTACCGAGGACTAAGCACTCGGCAAAACATAATTTGCCGAAAGTGTTGAACATCGCCGACGGTCCGCACTCGGCAAAGAAGTCTTTGGCGAGTGCTCAGTTTGGCACTCGGCAAAGTTGCTTTTTGCCGAGTGCCCGACTTTTTTTCTCTCGGCAAATGATTTCGCACTCGCAAAGAAGCGGATTCCTGTAGTGAGGTGAAGTACGTGATCGATCATCACTCATCGATCAGCAGGCGACGAACTGGTAGTCGACATTGAGGTGTCCATTCTGGTATCCCTGTCCATTAGTATCGATCTTCTTTAACACCGTCTCATAATCCAGATCAAGCCCGCCATTGCTGCACTGGTCCACGATCCTCGCCGTGATCCCGCCCCCGTCGCCCGGTTCGTCACCCGGATGCACTTGCCGCACGAGGGCTGGCCCTTCTGCCCCGCCGGCCCGCAGAAGGCCGTCCAGCCGTACTTCTGCCGCCACGACAGCGGCTTGCCGGCGTCCCACGTCGAGCAGTAGGCGCTCACGGCGTTGAGGTCCCAGTTGTTCTGCTGCGGGTTGTAGTAGTGGTATGTCGCTCGGACGTTGGACGCCTGCTGCGCCGCCGCCGTACCCGCCATGACGGCCACCACGACGATGGCCGCCGCCAACGCTTGTGCCTCCCGGCCTCCGGAGATCGCCGCCATCGCCGCCGCCATCGTCGGTAGGCTTTGCCTGCTTGCAGTATTCATGTGTGGGGATAGATGATCTTATTGTAGCAAGCTAGGTAGCCTAGGTAGGCTTTATTCTTTCATGGATGTATGACAACTGTGAGTAGCGAGATTTGCTTACCTTAGCGCTACTAATAGAGTCCGAAACTAAAGGACACAGAGCCAATGCAAGTGAAGTGACGAATGTGAGGTGTGTTGGATGGTTATACCTGGATGGAGACCACAACAATGCAGAAGCGAGCGTTATATAGAGGTCTGGTTGCGCCGGACAACGTGGAATTTTCTTCGTTCATTCAATCAAGGACAGAAGAAAGATGGTACGTACGCATGGTTTTCCCCTGATCCCACCGTTAAAAGAGTAGAGTACGATGAACATGGGTAACGATAACGATACTTATTACTACAAGTTATTAGGGAACACGCAATACATGCGCGCGGCGGCTCGGTGACGGTGGATCTCCATCTGTGCATGCTTTCGTTGCGTGCGTCCATCGGATGGCAACGGGAGGGAGGATAAACGATCGGCACGCAGCGACGTGCTACACCCGTCGAGATCTGCATCGGTCGTCGCTGTCGCTAGAGGAATTCCAGCATCGTCAGTAAGTGCTTCTGATGTCGACCGGAGAGTCTTCCACGCTGCATTCCAGAATATAGCCTCTGGACTTTGGACTTTACCTCTGGAGTCTGGATCTGGACTCTGGTGGTTTCTGCTTTCAGATGGCCAAAAGCAGCTGCCCGCATGCATGCATGTTTTTTGTGCATTAGCCACAGTCAGGACGCCACCAGCTAGCTAGCACGCAAGTCTTGACCGGGCTTTGCAGCCTCTTGTTGAAAATTCTGCATATGACATGCTTCTTCTTCACATATACGTCTAATTTTTCCTATCTATACGGGGCTATCCGCAGGACTCCGCACTAAATAACCTTGGAATCTGGAAAAGTACGTTCAAAGTACTACCGTATCCGTCAAAGTAGTTGAAGATTTACCAAACTTGGATTAGTATTCACTATTCACATTTTTACCTCTTAATCAGTATATTATAAAAATATATTACACTACTCCACAAATTCTTTTACGAGGCATTTTTTTTTGAGAATTACACAGTACAACGCAGACGCTCACAACACACACGCACACTCACCCCTATGAACACACGTACGCAAACCCTACCCCTATGAGCACCTCCGAAGGACTGGGGCAGCCGGCAGATCTGGAGATTCTCGAAGACACCATAGGCGCCTCGTCGCCGACGGAACATCGCTACCACTTAATGCATAACACCGGTAAATCCTGGGAAAATCCAGGAAAAGGTGCGAGCACCAGGATTTGAACCCTGGTGGGTAGCGTCCCACTGGACCGTCCTACCATTGGACTACAAGCCAATTCGCTTGCAAGGCATTTTCATTTTCTTCCGAGGTGGGCGGAATGTAAACCGCCTCATTTAACGGTTAATAAAAACTTAACGCTCCTAAAATCTATTAACTGAGGTGGACATTAATTATAAGAGGACCGCCTCCTAAAATCAGTCCATTTTTCCAAGTGGGCCTCTTACGATAGGTTTGCCTCAATTAATATGGCCAAGCCCACTCTGACACAGAAAAACCCATCTTGGCTCATTTTATACCTTAGAGTATATATACGAGACTCTAGGGTCGTTTACTCACCCTCACTCTCCTCCCTCACGCCTCCTCCCTGACAGTTCAGCCTGACTGACACCTCCCTCTCTGCCCCTTCTCCCTCTCCCTCTAGTAGATCCGGTGGTGCCCCTCCTCACTCCCACCATGGCAATGCCCTCCACCCTCCAACCACGACGGCGGCTTCATTAGAACGGTAGGGGATTGTTGGCGGTCCAACTTTTACCAACAGACGAACATGATATTTAGCGAGATATTTAGCAACATTATTTAGGCCTCCTTTGGTTCACGGAGCAAACAAGAAAAAAAACGTAGGAATCCAACGATCGTAGGAAAGGAGTAGGAAAGGAAGCCGTTCAATTCCTATGCAATCATTCCGTCTTAGGAAAGGAAACCAACCCGACCTTGTGGCTCACAGTTGCCTTCCTCCCACTCGCCTCCACGACGCTACTGCCGTTCCTCCTCCCTCCGCTGCTCTCGCTCCTCCCGCTGCCCTTCCTCCTCCCTCCCCACCACCACCTCCTCCCGCTCCTTGGCGCGCACCTTCTCTCCATGCCGCTCCTCATCCTTAGTGCTCACGCACACGGTCGACCTCCTCGCCGCCTCGGGCGCCCGCGGTCATTATCATGCGCCTCCTCTTCCTCCCCGCTGCAGTCGCGGTCTCCCTCGCCTCATCACTCTCCGCTGCCACGCCGAGGGCCATGGCGGCCGCCGGCGCCCACTTCGTCGCCGAGGTGGTGCTTTGGGCGGCGCACATCCCTGCGGCCTCTGTGAACTCGCAGGGCCGCATCTTCTCGAACAGCGGCCGTAGGCCACACCGCCAGAGAGTAGCACAGTTGCCCACGACGAGCTCATGCTCCCTCGTGGCCACGCTGCGCATCGGCAGGGCACACGCGCTCCTTGCGCAGCTCAAGCAGGAGGTTCGACTCGCGACTCCAACGCGAGCTACTCCGCTACTGCATGTTCCTGGTGGTAGAGGCACTCAAGGACCCCACCGTGGGCGATAGCTACTCGGCTGCGGTGTCGCCACCGGTGCGCTTCAATAACGATATTTTCGTTGGGCCCGTCCACATGGGCCCTGCCGTCGACGTGTTGGTTTCCTCCGCCAGAACATGAGCTGCGCCTGGATGTGTTTTTTTCTATGTTTATTGAGAGAATGAATCCATAGGAATGGATTCCTCCGTTTCAACCGTGAGCTCCCAAAGGCACCATGATGTCATCAGTTCTATAGGATTGGTTTCTATCGTTTCTCCTGTGGTTCACTCGTGATCCGAAGGGGACTTTATGGTGTAGTCCCATTTATTTAGCAACTCGTATGGACGGAAAAGATATTTTGCAACGAACGATATATAAGAAAATACAAGAAAAACATACTTTTATTTATGGTGTAGTTCCATTTATTTGTTGTTACTATATTGTGGTTACAGGCCTGCATCCTCGATCAGCTGCTGGTTTGTTATTCTGGCCTTCGTTCCTTCTTGTGCCACAACACGTACCACACCTCTCTAATATACGCTCCGATCCGGTTGCATGCATCGTCATGGCGCGCTCGATCTCAGCAGCCGACGAACTGGTAGTCGACATCGAGGTGGCCCATCTGGTAGCCGCGGCCGTCGGTGTCGATCTTCTTGAACACCGTCTCGAAGTCAAGATCCAAGCCGCCATTGCTACACTGGTCCACGATCCTCGCCGTCGTCGACGCACCCGTCCCGCGGTTCGTCACCTGCGTGTACACCATCATCACATGCTCACCACGTACGAGCCTTTTCCTGAAGAATCGATCTGCACATACATACAGTATGTGCGTCGATCTTCTTACGTACGTACCCGGATGCACCTGCCGCAGGCGGCCTGGCCTCTGGGTCCCGCGGGCCCGCAGAAGGCGGTCCAGCCATACTGCTGCCGCCACGACAGCGGCTTGTCGGCGTCCCACGTGGCGCAGTAGGCGCTCACGGCGTTGAGGTTCCAGTTGTTCTGCTGCGGGTTGTACAGGTGGTACGTCGCCCGAACGTTGGACGCCTGCTGCGCCGCCGCCTTGGCCAAGGTGGCGCAGAGGAGCGCGGCCACCGTGAGCGCCTGTACTGCGCCGCCGGTGATCATCGCCATCGCCATGGCCAGCTAGTAGCTTTACCTTTTGAGACAGATAGATGGATATATATCTCCCTGTAAGCTAGCTGTAAACAATCGCTTTCAGAGTGATGGCGTGTTCAAGTTTTGGTGGTGGTAATGGTCGATCGGATCTTATATCTTATAGCTCGATCGATCAGGGACTTCATATATATATATAGTGTGACTCGGAGGCGGACCATTTGGACTCGTGCTGAAGCCGAGCAAATTTAACACGTACGTTCGCCAGCCTGTTGCCGAGATCGAACGGCGTCTGTGCTCTCGATCTGTATACGTTTCACCGGTGGCAGCATGCATGTCTTGTTCTCATCGATCAGCATCCTTATCCAAAGCTAGCTACCTGAGTAGCTTCTCATCGATCAATCGCCATGTTCCAACGACGCTGACCTATGCGCACGAGAGCTTCCAAATCACCAGATGCATGTGAGGCGGCTACGGACTGTGAGACGTGGCTAGCTCACAAATCTTGACCGTCTTCAATTCGCCGTGTATTTAGATCGAGGAGATAAACAGACGACCGTTCTTCCTTGCTGCTAGAACCAACGTGCATTGATTATTGCTGGACTCGATCGTACGTACATGCATGTGCGTATGTGTTCTTTGCAGGCATGGGTGTACAATCAGTTATATTTCTATTTCTTATTTTTCTGCATAGAAATAAAAAGACTAAATTGTTGATTGTGTATGGTAGCTATGATTACTGTTTTTATTTATTTTTAAATCTTAACGACCTCTTATTAAAAAACTCAAAACTAAAAAAAGTAATAGTACCGTTGAGAGAAACAAAGTTCATATAGAAAGTATCTCAACTTTACAGCATATAAGAAAAATAGAATCTTTCCAGAAGACAAGCATCGACACACAATTAATATATTGCTGACTTTTTAACATATTAACGACCACAAATTAAAAACTCAAAATTAGAAAAGAGTAGATCTCTTCAGAAACTATAATTTTTTATTAAAAAAAATCATCTTCATGTAAGATCGTATGCATCATATATTTTTTTTTGGAATATTCTAGAGATAGTAGCTACAAAAAATCCCTTTTTTTAATTCTATAAAAAAAAAATAGAAGTATAATAGCCGACATATGTGGATCTCACATGTCGGAGCGCATCACATCAATGTTTGGGAAATTTTAAATTTTGGGACCTAGATGACACCCTGTGCCAAGTTGAGGAACCGGACATGAATTTTTCTCATATAATAATATGTCAAGAACTCAAGATCATAGCAAAATAGATAAACCAAAAAAGCCAAAATGACTTTTGACTTGAAACGGAGGGAGTAATAATTTCTATGCAATAATTCCAATTCTTGTAGGATTTATGGCCTGTTTGGTCAGTTGCCAAACATTACCAGACGCCTATAACCTTGACTATAAAGTAGGCTATGACTACCATAAAAATTGTGGCAAGTAAAACCAGCAATTTTTGTGGGGTTGAAACTTGGCGGTGATCAAGCTATTATAGTATCCAAAATGGTGGACTTCTCCTAGTGTTTCTAATTAGTAATAAAACACTACAACTAGGAATAGAACATGGTAATATCACTATGGGACATTTAGTAGGGAAAATTTATACTAAATTTTGAATGCCAAAACACTAGGAGAAGCCTCACTCACTAGGAGAACTATAGAATTCTGGTTGTGATTGATGTACTGGTATGAAGGAAGCATAATCTATAATTCTATATGGGTGGGATTTCATCTTGCAAGGTGTGTGTGTGTGTGTGGGTGGGGGGGCGCTTATGGTTTTATGCCCCTATAGTGGCTGACTTCAATCAGTTTCCAAAGGATATGGATGAAGGCTAAGGATGAACTAGTTTAAAGTGTCATTTGGCATTGAGGGACACTTAAAATGGTTTTATATTTTAATTTCTTGTTTGGCAGTATTATAAAGAGTGGTATGAACGAGTATATAGCTTGACCTAACAAGCGATTCTAGTGAGTGGACATGAAGTATAGCACTTGGTAGCTCATCAAGATATTTAAATTGGAAAAGTTTGCTTATTTTTTATATACACCCGGAGGGGGCTCCAGCGTGAGAATAGTAGAATCCACTGAAGATATGGAACAATCCGTTCACCTTGAGGTGTTTTGCATTCCTAGACATAAGCCGGACATGAGTAGTCGAGTATTTTGAAATTTCTAGACATTCACACTGGAAACGCAAATTTTCTGGACTATTTTGAATTTTTTTGACGGTTATTTCACAAACCGTGAAGATAATTATAATTATTTTGACAGTTGTTAAAAACACATAGGAAAATTAAGAAACTGACAAAATAAACGCAAATTAACCTTCTGTGAGAAATTGAAAATTAATTTCCAAGACAGTGGTTTCAATATTTCTGACATAACCGTACCGTCAGGACTATTTTCGTTTCCAGTATTGGCGTATATATTGTATATGTTTATTGGTATACATGCAACTTGACTTTATTCCATGATTCTATATAAAATTAGCAATGTTGGCAAATATATATAGACGCCCACTTATTGGCTCGTACATACGTGTGGGATCACAATCACATACTACATATAATTCTTGGAAGAATTATCAGTTGTCGCCGCAGTTGACGAACTGGTAGTTGACGGTGAGGTGGCCGGCCTGAAGGCCCGCCCCGTTGGTATCGAGCGGCTGGAACGCCGTGTTGTAGTCCAGGTCCAGGCCGCCATTGCTGCACTGGTCCACGATCCTCACCGTGAGCTGTGTCCCCGTCGCCGTGTTGGTCACCAGCAGGCACTGCCCGCACGCGGCCTGGCCCGTGGGTCCGGCCGGCCCGCAGAAGGCGGTCCAGCCGTACTTGCTGCGCCACGACAGCGGCTTGCCGGCGTCCCAGGTGGCGCAGTAGGCGCTCACGGCGTTGAGGTCCCAGTTGTTCTGCGCCGGGTTGTAGTAGTTGTAGGTGGCCCGCACGTTGACGCCTGCTGCGCCGTCGCCATGGCCGCCGCCGCGCATAGCAGCACCGCGGCCAGAGCAAGCTTGTGGTTGCCAACCCTCGTCGTCGCCGCCATGGCAATGGAACAGATGTCGAGGAATTGAGGTTATACTAGCTTGCTTTTGCTGCTAATGGATAGCTGCTTACTTCATTCTATGATCCTGCGAGATATGGTCGTTATATAGATGTAGAGTTGCCAGGAGAACAGTGCACTACTGGCGACTAATCTTGCGTCCGAAATTTGCGCCAAAACTGTGCTGAATTCGTACGTCGATCATGAAAATCTACGTTCTAGATGCATGTATGGGCGATCTTTCCTCGAAGAAAAATCTGAGAACGGCACTGGAGTCGACGACGGATAATAGTAGTCGGCTATGGTTGGCAATATGCCTCGGAATTCCACATGCCAGTTGCCAACATTGACCGGGGCATATATGCATGCAGCAGCCCAACAGGGAGATAAGACGTGTGGCTCTGGCTGGTTTTGCTTTGGTTGGGCTGAATTGTTGCAGACAGATGATACATTTTTGTGTGGATGGAGTTTGGTGTAGCTGTGGCGGCTCGATCGTGCTGGCTTGTTTTCGTTCGACCGACGTGTTATTTGTTCCTTCACACAATCGTTAACTCATTTGTTCAAAGATTTGTTATATACTCATTGGTGGAACGAAACTACACACCTTCTAGACTTCTAGTGCTTTCGTTCCGGTGGGAATCTAGGATTTTAGGTCATGATATGCCACCCAAAAATTTTCGTCCAGTGACAAAAGCAAGGAAACGAGAGAGAGAGAGAGAGAGAGAGAGAGAGAGGCCAGTAAAGCCGGACCAGGTTTCTAGAGGCCATGCGATACTAGCTTCATGTGGCGTATTGATGCATTTATTTATTTTGAAAAACTGATTATAATTCAATGTTCTTAATTTTCAATCTTTTTTTGTTTGGATGGTTTGTGAAATGATACGGATTAATCCTCCACAGTCTACTTCATCACAAGGAATGAAGTGATGATTGATCCTACTGAAGTTCGAGCGATGTATTCATACCATACTATCTCAACTGGGCTGACATGTGAAAATCCTAGCCGACTCATATACCACAGTGCCCGGCCCATGCCCAAGTATGTGAGGCCTGAGAAACCGAAGGCCCAACACAACTTTTATGCAGACCATCATCTAAAACTCCAATAAGCCTATCTCCCACTAGGGAGTTCTTTGGGAATTCTCAGCCTCCTGATTGGTTCAGGTGAGTAGTAACTGAAATATAACTTGCCTGTACTGCTGACCAGCGCGGCCCGCGTCTATCCATTGCATAGACCCGTGTGACGTCAATACTTGGTCTAGCGTATTTGCTGGGACGCATGCAACGGTTCGGTTGCCGAACGTTTAGTTAACCTGGCTGCATGCGTAATTAATCCTTCCTCGATAACTGCTGTGCGCTACGGCCACCATCTTCTATTTTTAGTGCTGATCGGTTTCTGGAAGTGCAAGAGACTGCAATGTCCATCGTGTGTGTATAAAAGCACCTCAACCCTTTCGCAGCAGCAGCACCTTCAGGCGGAGGCACACGGAACAACAACACAGCTCCGCGCCGACGACGACCAGCCGGTTCGCGGAGCCGCGGCCGCTGCGTGAGCCAGTACGCGAAGGCGGCTGAGGCCGAGAGGACGCCGCGCAGGGGCGGCCGATGGTGGTGCGACCCCTGCCCTCATGCCGGGCGCCAACGCCGACGACTAGGAGGAGCCGGAAACGACAGCGGCGCAGCTCACCATCATGTACGCCGACGACGCCACGCGAACAAGGCGGCGCTGGGAGGCACGCTTGGAGCAGCCGCCGCCGCTTCGCTCGTCGCCGCCAACGACCTGCCCGCGGGCCGGAAGGCGCCGCTGCAGCGTTCATGGAGAAGCGCAGGGCAGGGTCGCCGCCCCACGCTGTGGAGCCGCACTCGCCGCCCGGTGACCAACGCGGACCATCTCACGCCGCGCTGTGATCTCTGGGACGGACTTTCTAGCTAGAGGATCGATGATGCTGTGCTGAAGAAGCTGATGAACAAATCAGCCGGTGGGGAAATTGAAATCTCTGTAGATGTAGACTCTGTTTTGTTGCTTCATTAGTAGTCAGACTCATATGAGTATATTTGTTATTACTAGGCATATGATTGTTGTTATGTGTTTTGAAGCAAACAGAAAAAAGTGTAGAGATGAAAAGATATGGTTTCTCATCCCGGTACAACCCAAAATTATGTTGATTTTAAGTATTTTTCTCTGTTTATTATAGGATGGAAGCGGTGAGTATGCAAACATGTAATGTACGTTTATGTGTCTCTGACTTTTAATTCACGTATATTCACCGGAGCTGCATGATCCGCCTCACCCTTCAATGCGTCGGCACCATGGGAAAAAGCAAGACATTTTTACGCTCATCCCGCATGGTGTCTTCGCCGCCATGTGAAGTATATACATGTCATATGGTTATTTGCTAAGTATCATGTTGTCTATATGCTGCTTTCTGATTTAATAGCTAAGCATCATGTCGCCTAGGTTGCTTTCTAATTATGTTGTTTTTGTTTTGCCAAATCACATGCAGGATATGGTCAACAATGCGTGCTACCTCTGCATGCATAATATTATCTAAAATTAGAAATATAGGTTATATTTACAATAAGAAATCCCATTAGTACTTCTACCATGTTCATCCAATGGCGGATTTGTATGAAATACGACATATTCCTTTTTATGGATTCCATTTAATTTATGGTCATACCATACAGTAGAGTTTAATTGAATCTTTAATTATATTTGTTTCTGGTTTATATTTATCTCATGGTTTATATATGTGATCAACTATCATTCTCAAATGGATGAAATTATTTTTCACAACATGCATTTTCACATCTTTTATAAGAGACCATTTTAATAAATTCCCTTTGCAACGCTGGCTGGGAATCCATCTAGTTACGTTTACGTATAGCGGATCCTGCTCGTCTCAAACTTCTAAGCTCTATAAACAATTGATCATCTTAGTTTAAAAAAAAAGTTTATCATCTTGAGTAATCCATTGAACATATATAAGCTGGTCCCATAACAGAAGGCGTGCTCTCTCCGTACACACATAAATCGACGTCCCACTGAGTTTGTCACCCTAGATTCCGTGCATCTTTTTTTCGATGCTTCGTCTTATTCAATTTTTTTGCACAAATATAATTTATTTTGCTACGACTTATTTTATCAATAAAGATACTTGAATATTAATTATTTTATTTTATGATTTGCATAAATATTTTGAATAAGATGGATGGTCAAACATGAAGTTCAAAAGTCAAAAACGACAAACTCCATAGCACAGACGAGTACTTCATATTTCTTTTTGGGACATGCGTTTTAAATTAACCGAGAGAGCAAAGACGCTCGTCACATAAGCAAGGTCATGGTTATTGGCGGCTGCCTATGCCCTCCATGGTTAGCGGATACGTTAAAAACTCCTACCATGGTAAAAAAATTATAGGAATAAAAAAAGGCCACTGAGGCCCGGTAGCCCAACGAGCTCGGTTGTCTGCCACCGGGCCCTGTCACGCCGCTGGATATTCGCCGCTAGAGGGTGGACCCCGAGGCCGGAATCAGCAGGATCCGCGAGCCTTGAGGCCGGGCGCCGTCTGATCCGCCCTCGATTTGCCCAATCCGCCGCCTCCTGGAGCCGAGGAGGGAGTTGCCCGCCACCGGATCGAGGTCGTCCTCCACCGAATGATCTGCTCCCGTTGCTGCATCGCTCTGCTCTGACATGCTCCCTCCACTGGATTTGTCGAAAGAGAGGAAGGAATGAGCGAGGGAAGAGTGAGGGAGAGGGAAGAGAGAGGAAAACAAAAAGAGGATCACTTAGAAACTGTATTCTTTAACAAATCATATACTATTATACTTACAAATTTCTTAAAACCATAATCGCGCATATGGCATCGATGATGATGCCAAAACTAAAACGCCTAGGAAGGCCAGGACCAGCTCGCGGACGGCACGCGAGTACGTGTTGGTGATCAGTTTCAGTTCCATTGATGATGCTTGGTTAGCTTGTAGGCAGAGGAGAATGGCGATGTATGTCGAGTACAAGCCCGAAGATCCGGAGGTGAAACGGGTATGGAACTCCAAGTTCTGCCTGAACTTGGACAGTGAGGACTACCCCTGGCGTACCAGCAATGGTATCACACGTGTCTTCAGTGCCTGCAGGTGACGAACACAGTGACAAGCGATGATGTCTCGGTCACAATGAGGATCATTGACATCTTTGACATCAACATCGATGACCGGGTGTTTTGGATGGACAAGGTCGAGTTCGACCAGATCGACATTGACGGTGAGGGTGGCCCTTTGGGTGGATGAGGAATCGGCCAGCTTGAGGTGAAATATGAGTTCATCGACCGTGTGAAGACCCTGAGTAGCATCTATGCATTTCTTTTATACCCAATTAGGCCCTTGGTTCTTTTCAAAGTATAATGGATTTGGAAAGGAAGTAACTTGGGCAACCAAAAATTCTTCTTTTGGCTCCTTGTCAGGGATAGGCTAAATTGCAGAAACTTGTTGAGAAGGAAAAATATGCACTTGCCCTCTTACAGTTGTCAACTATGCAATCAAGACTGTGAAGAGACATACCTGCATCTCTTCTTCCTCTGCCCATTCAGCACTATATGTTGGGACTTTCTAAGCATAGTTTGGGATGCTAGCTTAAATCCTTTTGATATGTTCATCAAAGCTAAAGAGAACTTTCAGAATATCATTTTTAGAGAGATCGTGATTTGTGCATGCTGGTCGATCTGGAAAAACAGAAATAGAGTAATCTTTGATAATGGAAGGAAGGAAGTGGAAGAATGGAAAAGAATCTTCTTTTCAGAACTCGACTTGGTTTGTATCAAGGCCTGGTTGCCTTGTAATTTGTTTGTTCTAGCTGTAACTCTCATTCTTTCATTTAATTAAAAAAAAAGAGGTCGGGGACTCCCCGACCGGTTCGGTAAAAAAATAAGATATTTTATTTTTTCTAGATGTATAGTTCTTACTGTACATTTAGATGTATACGTAGAGCAGAGGAAGGAGCAAGCTTTTTCCCTGACCTAATACTAAAGAGGCAAAATTTCGGCTATTTCTTTCGTCCATCCATTTTTTTTTATCTAGACAAGATTCGACTAAGTCCATGGTGCGGGTAATCCTATTCCATTGTAGCCCGGCTCTCGCGGGCGTGCTACACGCCGACCACCCAAACTGCCGGAACCCACCGACCACGCTAGCGCCCTATTCCGAGCGTGGCCCCACGCCGGCCCAAAGATGCCCCGCCGTCCGCCGCCCCCACTCCCGCGCGCTAGGGTTCCCGAGTTCCGGCTGAGCTAGGGCCGCGGCCCTAGCTCGCCGGAGTCCGGGAACCCTAGCGCTTTGGCGGCGACGCCCTTCTTCCACCTCTACCGCTCTCCTACATCCGCCGCCGCCGCCGATCCCGATGCATCGGCCATGGCGGAGCTCACCGCCGACCACGACGCCCCCGCCCGACCTGGCCCAACCACCCCCGACCGCGGCCAACCGCAAACTTACGGCCGCCCGGCGAGCATCCCCACCGCCGGGCCCGGCTGCCTCCTCCTCCGGCAGGCCGGACATTCTATACCACGGGAGGAGGCGGGGTGGAGGCGGTGTCGCTGGTGGGGCACGGGGGCGTCATCGTCATCACGCGCCCGCGCGGTTAGGGTTACGGGCGAGGTCGGCGCGGAAGAAGACAACGTCGCCCGTGTCCGTCTCGCCGTCCGTCCGTCCGTCGTTGCTCGTATTGGGCCTAATGGGCCAGGTAGGGCTGTGTGGGCGAGAATTGTACAGTGGGAGAGGGTGGTCGGCGCAGTGTCTTGCGTCGACTAGTCGGTGGCGACGATTCCCGCTGGCTCTCCTCTCTTCATGGTCCCCACGCCTTTCTCTCTTCCCTGGGCTTGTGGGACCCATGGGGAGTGGACCCGTCTGGGCTTCATGTCCCGGCGGCCTCTTTTGTCATCGCGTGTCCTCCATTCCGCCCAGGCGAAATGGAAACATGTGCCTCTATGTTACCCTTCCAATAAGCACAAGATCGAAGAGATCATTTTGCCACAGTGAAATGCAGACGCGTGGCTCCAAGGGTTCGGCCATGGCCCCGACAGCTAAGCTCTTGGTCTTATCGAATCACATGTACCAGAGGGTAAAGGACAATCGATCACAGCGTTATGCTTAACGCAGCTTTAAACAACGTCAGAGTGTCAGACACATTTGAACAACGTCAGAGTGTCAGACACAGCTTTGGAAGTCGCAACACATATATAGGAATTATTGAATTAGTTTCAAACGCATCATTAGGTCTTATCTGATGACTGATCACTTGTATAAGAGGCTAAAGAACAATCGATCACAGCGCACGTTATGCATAACAGCACTCGCTAACAATCTGAGCTTTGCAAGTTGAAACACATTTTCTGTCTCCATGTCGGGTATTCTAGTCTGCACTCAGCTATATAAACACTTACACATGCATAATCAGTCTCACACAAGTTAAGCAAAAGGACTTTCCATATTAACTTCCTCCAAGCTAGACTACCAGCAGCATGGACTCGCGTGGCGTCAGCGCCTTGCTCCTGGCCCTCATGGTCGTGTTGGTTACGGCGTCATCGATGCCGTCGGCGATGGCTTACAGCGGGAACGCGACGTACATCGACTACAAGCCCGAGCGGGCGAACTGGGAGAAGGCAAGCGTAAACTGCCCGGATTTGTCCAATGAAAACTTCCGCTGGCGTACCGGCAACGGTACCGGTGGACGGAGTTCAGCGGGGACTGTGGGCCATATAGTGGGGCCTGCGGGTGCCATAAGTGCCTGCAGGTGACGAACGCGGCTACAAGCGACGACGTCTTGGTGACGGTGAGGATCATAGAGGTCAGCAGCGTCGTCCTTGACGGCGACCCGGTGATTTGGATGGACAAGCCCGCGTTCGACCAGATCGACACTGACGGCCAAGGCGCCGCTTTGGGTGGAGCAGGAATCGCGCAGCTCATGGTGAACTACGAGGGCATGGACTGCGAAGACCCCGAGTAGCATGTATGCATTTCTCTTATACTCGGACTCTAATAAGCTACTCGCTTCTTTTGAAATTTTAATAAGGTACTTTTATTTTTCTAGATGTATAGTTCGTACTATACATTTAGCTATCTATGCAAAGTGGAGGAAGTACCAAGCTGTTTCGATAATAGTGAAATAAAAGGCCATTGCTATCATATGTGGCCGATTGTACGGTTATGTTTAATAAGGTTTATATGAATAATGGATATTGTAAAATTATGTTTGTATGACTTAAGTTTTGTATAATTACCACGTGTCACAGCCGCTTTGGGGAGGGGTGTAGGCGCCACGAAGCGGAGGAGGGGGGCGGCGGTGCTAGGGGGCTGGGAGAAAGAGCGGGAATATTTTTTTATTTGCTTGTCCCTAAAATATTAAATTCTCCTTGCTTATGTAGCCCTCCTATGAGGCTTGTATCTCAAGCAATCTCTAGAGGTTTTCTTATATTTCCAGAATATCTTTTATAAGCAAATTAAATCTTATTTTTTCTTAATAAGAGATTTCCTTATAGATTGGAATATTACCTTCACACAAAAAGTCCTAATACTAATTGGAGACGATGACGTGAATTATAGGAACGACGGCGGCGGCGGAGGTAGCGCCAACCCCTCCTTGGGCGCGCGCACTCGCCCCTTCTTGGGTCGGCCTGGCCTGCTGAGCCGCGCCTAGCCCCCTCTAGGCCGGGCCAATCCTGTGCTGTGACAGAAATCTTGGTGTGTTTTCGCTAGTAGTGGCCAAAAAACGAATTTTCTAAATCACAAACCGTTGTCACGGGCCCACGCCTGAAGTTCTAGTTCATTTGTATGCACATTTGAATTCTGCCTCCGTACCGTGGTTAAAATTTAATTCCATCATAGAAGGAATATAATCTATTTGTGCTATAAAGGACCGAAAGAATTGGTTGGCACCTGTCATGATTTCCTCCGATGGATTTGTCTGGATTTTCTATCCAATAGTTACCCCATATATAGGGACCCTTCTTAAGTGACAGGGTGTTTCACTTCCCTTCACGTGACGTCGAATCTACCCCGTGCGACTAGCCAGGAGCCTCCTTGTGCGACTCGCAGATGGCGCGACTCGCCAGGCGCCTCCTCGCGCGACTCGCATATGGCAGTTCTGCCTCTCGACCAAGTCGTCAAGCACTTCCGGGGCTCAAAAAGGTGACGAACGAGCCATCGCATGTACCAGAGGCTAAAGAACAATTGATCACAGCATTATGCTTAATTAACAAGGCTACAGCTGGTTTATTGTTTTTGTTACCACAGATTTGAACAAAGTCAGTGCCAGACACAACTTTGGAAGTGGCAACACATAGGAATTAAAGTTTCAAAAGCATCATTAGTTGCTTGGTCTTATCAGATCACATGTATCATAGGCTAAAGAACAATCGATCACGGCGCACGTTATGCTTAACAGCGCTCGCTCGTTGCAATCTGATGAGCTTTGGAAGTTGCAACACTTTTTCTGTCTCCAACTTGGGCATTCTAGTCTCCAGTCGGCTATATAAACTAGTATATTGCCCGTGCTAACGCTACGGTGACGTCTTGAAAAAAGATAAAACAAAACTAAACATATAACAATTCTTCTTCCTTATTAGCAATTCAATTTACTGTGTCACTACATGTTGGCACGGAGTTGTTGGATTCGTCAACGACATCTCTAATTAGTAGACTAACCAACCAAGATAAAACTGATTCATTTCATCAATGGACCACAGTTTGACCATCCACCAGATTAGAGAATTAAACCATATACTCAAATTATTGCAGCTGAAGTTCTAGGATCCACAACAAGAATCAAAAGAATTCGGCGAGATCATAATCATATGGCTGGTGTCTTAGCTAGACAGACTCTTTTAAAAAGACAGTCACATCAGCATCCTTGTAATGTGGCTTGTGTTTATGAGCCTCATGTGGCAGAATGTCCTCTTAGTAGGGCACTCCAACTTGTAACTATTAACTCTGTAATGGTTGTAACAACTTCTAGCTATTAATCTATTGAAGTTCTTGTAAAAAACAAGATGCATGAACAAACACTTATCTCTCAGCGTCTAGTCAAGTGCCATCGATGGCGGAACGATCAAAAATTCCTATTATCCTTTCTATTGCCTATCACACTACCATATTTTATTGAATTTACTAATAATTTGAAACATTTGCGTTGCAAAAAAGGAAACCATTTACAAGCACACAATCATCTGCCAAATCATGGAGGGATCAAACCTGGTGTGATGGAACTGGCATAATTTGAAATTCTGTTAATCGTTTAGAGCTCCTCCCATCCACACGCTTGAGTAGACACAGGCTGCATAATAATCAGACTGAAGTCGTAAAATATCACCGCTGTATACTCAATCTGAACCTGCGGGACACAGTCGGACAAATTAAAGATGGAACGTATACCAAAACAAATGGACTGTATACTCAATCTGAACCTGCTGTTAGTTCTTGGGATACAAGAAAGAAATCATATGTCCGGCCACCATTACATCATCGAGTCATGGTAGTGATCTATATGGGTCCGTGTTCACTAACGTTTGGATCATGATTGTATAGCAAAAACCTAGAGATCCAGTGTCTGCCCTTCGATCAAACAAGGAAGAAAAATCAAAATTGGCATGATGCCTGGATGCCCAGAAAACAGAGAAACAAAATTTTCAACAACAAATCAAAGAGGGAGATACTCGCCTTAGTTCCTGGACAAATAATTTGTGAGTACTCACCTCTAGGTCCTTGCGTCCCCGTGAAGAACCGAGACATCCTCATCAGCATATGATTTGCTTCTTCAGCGAGTCCCGAGGCCACAGGTGAAGCAGAATTTTCAGAACCAAGATGGCGTGTTGATGCAGATTAAGTCACCTAGCATGTTCGATTCTCGTGCGGTGGCAGATAAAATCATGACAGGGCCTGCAGAAGGAACGGGGTTTGCGCGATGTCTTTTGTGGATGAATAAAAAGGAAACGACATAATTCCAGGGATTAATGTTACCTCATTCAGAGCGTGTGGCTGCGGCCTGTGGGAAAAAAATACAACATGAGGACCGGGGGATCGAACCGTGGACCATGGGCACGGACGTGGGGGGACTGAGTGTGGGATGGAGGGATGAGGAGGTTGACACACTTAATCTTGGCTGTTGGATTTGAGTGAGTAGGGAGAGAGAATGCTTAGACTAAATCTAGACAGTCTGTTTTAATGATGTTATTTTTCTGGGTACACTTTTGTGGGTGGACGGATGAGACACTCCTCTGCAGGGGACATTTTTTAGTGTGGATCTAGGAAAGAAAAACTTGGTGCATTAATAGGGTAGATAGGTCCTTTGCGTCCTCGCGAAGAACCGAGACATCCTCATCAGCATATGATTTGCTTCTTCAGCGAGTCCCGAGGCCACAGATGAAGCAGAATTTTCAGAACCAAGATGGCGTGTTGATGCAGATTAAGTCACCTCCAGCATGTTCGATTCTCGTGCGGTGGCAGATAAAATCATGACAGGGCCTGCAGAAGGAACGGGGTTTGCGCGATGTCTTTTGTGGATGAATAAAAGGAAACGACGTGTAACACCCGTGTTTTTGCATCATTTTAAAATTCACTAAAAATTTGAACTTTTCGAATTACAACTAAAACTTGATTTATTATCCGTTAAACTGAAACCCTGTTTTGCGAAAAAAACCTGCATTCAAACTCTCACCATCTAGAAATAGGAAACCTTGTTTGTTGCTTGAGAGCTTTATGGTGGCCAAGGATGCAAGGTAAGTTCTAGATTTTATTTATGGAAGTAACCGCATGAGAAATGATTTACGAATTTATTCTGGGAATAATATACCGACACACATGTGTACCAAAAATATATATGAATATTTTTACGAGCATAATAAATAAATATTCTCGACAATAAGTCATGGGAATATGGATGTGCTCGTGCAAATATCTAAACCTTCTATATGGGAAACCCCCACTAGGGGAGTTCTCTCGACATGCGCCTATGCCACATCATCGGGGTCGCACAGCTCACCTTGGTCCTTCGTCTGCCCATCTTCGTTGCAGTGCTCCACTAACCGTTAATCTCCCCACTAAGAGTTCTCTAGCCACGTCATCCCTCCCCCACTAACCAACGCGAAAAATTTCCCTGGCCGAGCCCGTCTTCCCCACCTGGCGTTGAGCTTGGCGCAGCCGCCCGCGTCTCGCCTTCCGATTGAATGCCGCAGCCACGCCTCGCCTCCCGCCGCTGCCCCTCACCTACCCATCTCGCATATGTAGAGAACCCGTCGGGCGCCACGCTGGCGACTTGGTACCTATCCGCGAACCAGCCACCCCTCGCGCCTCGCCTCCCGCCGCCCCCCTCGCCTTCCCATCTCGCCTATTGTAGAGAACCCGTCGGGCACCCGCTGGCGACACTGGAACCTGTCCGCTGACCAGCGTCGTGTGCCGCCGCCCAGCGTGGCGGGGTCAGCTGCGCCGGCGGCCGCCGCAAGGCTGGTCCTCGAGGGCCTGGGCTTCTCCGGGGGGGCGATGCCGGCGCTGCCTATGCTCGCGAGGCTGGGCGGCCTCCGCGTGCTCAAGGCAACAGTTTCTCGAGGCGAGATCCCGACCTGTCGCCGCTCGCGGGCCTCAAGTTTCGGTTCATCGCCCGAACGCCTGCTGTCCGCCCGACCGTCGCCTGTACCTGCCGACCTGTCATCCAACAACAGGTCGTTCCGCCCGAGCTTCGGCAAGCTCGACAAAGCGCGGATTCCGGCGGCGATGGCGTCGTTCCGGCCGCGGCAAGCTCTCGGCGGGAACGCCGGTCGCATGCAGCGCGCGCCGCTCCGCCGTGCAAGGGCGAGCGCAGCCCGCGCAGCAGCCCAACGTCGGGGGTGGTCAACGGCGTCTGCGGCAGGGGGAGTGCCCTCGGGCTTCCGCCATGGTGGCGGCGCGACGTTCGGCGCGGGAAGATGGTGTTCTTGGAGGCGGTTCCGTTGCGGCCGGTGCTCGCGAGGAACACGAGGCTTGCCCAGCATCTCCGGTGCTGCGCATTGCTTCTGGCGCGCGGCTGGCCTACATCCACCACTCGGCGCGGGGGCAGCGGCACGCCGAAGCTGGCGCATGGCAACATCAGAACACCAACATCCTGCTGGACAGATTCGGCGTGGCGCGTCTGGCGGACTGCGGTTTGGCACAGCTGACTCCGGCCGCTGCGGAATGAATTGTTGATGCCCTCTTATTTTTTATCAAAACATATTTTCCTTTCTGTCATCATATCCTACGTACTTAGCAAATGAATTGTTGATGCCCTCTTATTTTTAACATCGTCCGTACGTTTCAGCTCTCAACTCAGTCTATGATCCTCCTGCCTTTGTTGCAGATTGTATCACGAGTGTTTTGATCAATGTATGCAGGCTATCCGTCGTTTTTATGGCCGTCCATCATGTACCACCAAGTGCCTATATGATGTGCTACTAGCCCACTGCCCCTGTTAGCTACTGTCCTTGCTTTATGAATCTAATTGTTTTGTAGGACTACATAGATTCGTTTGTTATAACTGAAAGTTAAGTTCTCTCAAAACCATATATTAGTCAGAATTTCCTGTCATGTGACCGACATAAGTTGATATAGTTATTAAAATGTGTTGTTCTATGATTCTTATGTTTCTATAGTTATTTGTGTGATTTATATCAAATTCCATCGGTATACCCGCAGCAACGCTGAGAGAGAGCCACCTAGTTTATAATATATATACCACCACACATGAGGCAATAGAATTCGGGAAAAGTGTGTGCATGAATACATATAAATATTTCTACAAGTGCAATTGAATAAACAATTTCATGAATAAAAATCATGAGAATGTGCATATGTGCTTGTACAAATATGTACAATATTTACACACACCAAAATAGTAGAGAAAGGAATTAAAAAGGAGAATAAGGAAAGAAAGGGAAATTAGAAATGGAAAAGAAAATCAGAAGTGAGCTCTCGGGCTGACTCCTCTCCTTCCCTTCTTCCTTCCGGCCCAGCCCACCTCCCTCTCTTCCTTCTCTCTCTTTTCTCATTCTCCCGAACGGGCCGGCCCACTTGATCACCACATCAACCGGCCCAACGACGTGAGCCCAGCCCGCCTCCTCATCGTTTTCAGCGCCCGACGGTGGGCCCGGAGCGTCAGCTCCGTCTTCCTTCCCCTGCGCGTCGCGGCGCCGCCGAGGGAGCACGCGACCCGCCCTCACCGATGGCGTGGATGAGCGCCGCGAGAGCCTTGCGAACCGTGCTTGTCGGGGCGTCTCGTCACCCTTCACCGAGTCCACGGGCACGCGGCGGCACCAGCGCTCACGGGAAGGCGTCAACGAGCACGATCGCGCCAGCGGGCGCCGTGCCGCCATGACGCCGCGACAAGCCGTCCCACGCCGGGCGCTATTGATGAAGACGAAGGCACAACACCCCCGGCCGGCCATCTAGATAACACCATACGCCACGAGGGCCGATCCAACTTGCACGGCGCCGTCGACCGCGGCGAGCCCCGCTACCATGACGGACAAACACCGGCGGTGTAGACGGCGAGACGAGGCGACCGACCAACTCATTCCGAGAGTTACGAGGCGCCGCGAGGACTCGGCGGCGCAGCTGGAATCCAGCCGGAGGTCCGCTGCGATAGCGATGACGGGTCGGAAAAGATCCGGCGATGGAAAAATCCCGCCGGTGGCGCCGTGCGCGGCGAGCCTATAAATAGGGCCCTCGGGCTCAATCGGTCGAGCCATCTCGCTCCCGAGCTCCGCACCGATGTGGAAACGTGCGGTTCTTGCCTCCACTCCACCTCCCTCCTCCTCTGCTACGCGGGATTCCGGTTGCCCCAAATCGGATTTCAGCCGTCGCCGCCCGCTAGGTCACCGATCCCACCGCCCGTGGTCACCGCCCGGTTACAATTGGTCACCGGGTACGCTTTATCCCACCCTCCCTCTTCCATTTTCCTTTTAAATATCGCTCCGTTGTGCCATGTAGTCCGGCGCCCGCACACCGCCGCCGCCCGACTCCGCCGTGAACGCCGCCATCGTGGAAGGAGCCTCGCCCCGTCGCCACCACCAACCCCCCACCAACCCGGGCAGCGGAGGGGTCCAACGAGCCCCACACGGCGAGCAAAGCACGACGGGAAGCCGACTCGGCGATGGTCCGCCGCCGCGCCGCTTAGGGCACGACGGGGACGCCCAAACGATGTCGGCGCCACGCATCGTAACGCCGTCAAGGCGTCGCCAACCGTGGCGCCGCCACGCCGCCCGCCGCCTCCCTCCGTCACGGTCCAACGGACGACCCGTTACCCATGTGGCGCCCACGTGGCAGCCACCGCGGGCGTCCCACTGGACCCACGTGGCACCCACGTGTATAGGACGTTTACGTGTACACTTCGGAAATTGCTATGTGCCCCGGATTGTGTACACAATGTATTAAAAGTATACTTTCCGTATCGAGAAAAAATTCCCGAGAAAATTTGTAAATTCATTATTTGATTTATAGAATTTTATCATGTAATTAGTTTCAATTTCATTACATGATAAAATTATATTATAATATTACCCTAATGATTTAATTAGGGATTAATATTGTAAAAATCCATATCTCATGCAAATAAACTCCGTTTAAGCTTGAAACGACTTCCATAATTCATCTAAAATCTAGCTCTATGCATCTAACCCATTGACACCATAATGTTCTATGTTTGTTTTGGTTGCTCTAGTTCAAGCTAGGCTATCAGCGTATACGCCATAGTTCTACATCGACCCGATTAGGAGTTTCCGTCCGAAGTAAAGCTAGAGACGTTCGACGCCGTGCCGATTCGTAAGAACCTCCCAGGCAAGTCCTTACCCCCCCCTAATCATGACCTTAATATGACGATAATGATGATGATGATGTTAGACAAGATGCATCACCGTGGATAATCTGATTAGTATATAGTGGTATGAGCCTGGTAACGTAGCTATGGAGCTAAGCCGGATGAAGTAATCATCCACGTTATCTACGCTCATATGTTGTAATCAAGTATAACCTAAGATCGCCTAATGAACCCTAACCAACAAAAGAGGTGGGTGATAGTAATTCATTATGAGATGGGTTACTACGGGAATTGCCGTGAGGGGATTCCTGCGGAGAGATACTCACCTCCCTAAGGACCGGTTCATAGACCTTCTACCTAGTGCGATATTTCGTACAGCCACACGCCGATAAATGGGACGGCTTGATTCACACCCCGTTGGGTTGAGGTATAATTGGGAGCCAAGGTGGCCGGAGCAGGCAAACGACCTATTGGGAGCAGACATGGGGAGAGTGGCCCCATGGTCCGGTTGGTGTGGATGCTGAGTGATCTTCCACATAAGTGTTTGGGTGCAGTGGCGCAGTGCTAGGTGCTCAGATTTATGATTATGATTATGTGGTGTGTATTGAAGCCACATGGGCGTGGTGTGTATTGAAGCCACGTCGGGCGAAGTGTGTATTGAAGCTACGTCGGATGTAGTGTGTATTGAAGCTACGTCTAGGATGATGCGTCATCCTTTCCAACCCCTGAGAAGTCGTGGTGAAGATTATACCAATATACCTAGAGTAGCACTCAAGCGGGTACGGATCTCGTTAGGCCTGTCGAACCATGGGCCATGGTGTAGACAGTGCCTATCGTGTGGGGAATTTTGTACACCCTCTGCAGAGTTATATGAATCTATTCGAATGGCCACGTCCTTGGAATGGGCGAATGCTAGGCATGAACATCTATGATTAGCTTTAACTAACCTTTGTGAACATGTGAAGGTGATGATATGAGATACCCCGGGAACTAGCGAGAGCAGTTTTAGAGACTCTGCTAGGGCCCAAACCCTTAATAATTACAACCCCCTGGTTGGGACTTGCTGAGTACGTTTGTACTCACCCCTCTATTTTTACAGATATCGGCACATGTGAAGGTAAGATCGACGACAAGGTCGAAGACCAGCGTATCGTAGGAGTTCGTAAGGTGTTTGCTTAGGAGAAGGACGTTGAAGCCCAGATTTCATCCGTGCACAAGTCCAGCCTTTTATTAGATGTAGTGCGGGCGCGTGTCATAGTTAATCCACCGCTTCTCGGTTGGCCAACTCTGATATTGTAACCCGACTTGGTGACCCTTCGTCACCATTGTAAGTCCCTTTCCATCCTATATTTCTATAGCTCGGTTTATCATTATTTCTGTTTACCATTACCTGTTACTAATAGACGTGCTTGTGGCGTGATCCTGGTGCAAACACGTGTGATTAACGACCCATTAAAAGTGGGGCGTGACACGACGTAATTCCAGGGATTAATGTTACCTCATTCGTAGCGTGGCTGCGGCCTGTGGGAAAAAAAAAAAAAAATACAACATGAGGACCGGGGATCGAACCGTGGACCATGGGCACGGGGTGGGGGGGACTGAGTGTGGGATGGAGGGATGAGGAGGTTGACACACTTAATCTTGGCTGTTGGATTTGAGTGAGTAGGGAGAGAGAATGCTTAGACTAAATCTAGACAGTCCGTTTTAATGATGTTATTTTTCTGGGTACACTTTTGTGGGTGGACGGATGAGACACTCCTCTGCGGGGGACATTTTTAGTGTGGATCTAGGAAAGAAAAAAACTTGGTGCATTAATAGGGTAGATAGGTCCTTGCGTCCTCGTGAAGAACCGAGACATCCTCATCAGCATATGATTTGCTTCTTCAGCGAGTCCCGAGGCCACAGATGAAGCAGAATTTTCAGAACCAAGATGGCGTGTTGATGCAGATTAAGTCACCTCCAGCATGTTCGATTCTCGTGCGGTGGCAGATAAAAAAATCATGACAGGGCCTGCAGCAGGAACGGGGTTTGCGCGATGTCTTTTGTGGATGAATAAAAAGGAAACGACGTAATTCCAGGGATTAATGTTATCTCATTCAGAGCGTGTCGCTGCGGCCTGTGGGAAAAAAATACAACATGAGGACCGAGGGATCGAACCATGGACCATGGGCACGGACGTGAGGGGACTGAGCGTGGGATGGAGGGATGAGGAGGTTGACACACTTAATCTTGGCTGTTGGATTTGAGTGAGTAGGGAGAGAGAATGCTTAGACTAAATCTAGACAATCCGTTTTAATGATGTTATTTTTCTGGGTACACTTTGGTGGGTGGACGGATGAGACACTCCTCTGCGGGGGGGCATTTTTTAGTGTGGATCTAGGAAAGAAAAACTTGGTGCATTAATAGGGTATATAGACAGAGAGGCATGCATACTCAGTCCTACACTAGTTAAGCAAAAAGCCCTTCGATATTAACTGCCTCCAAGCTAGCCAAGCATCATCAATGGTACCCAAATTAACTGATCACCAGCATGTACTCACGTGCCGTCGGCGCCTTGCTCCTGGCCTTGGTGGTCGCGTTGCTTCTGGGGTCATTGCTGCCGCCTGCGATGGCGGCTTACAGCGGAACGCGATGTACATCGACTACCAGCCTGATCAGGTGAACTGGGAGTGGAACCTGCCCGCAATCTGCCCGAGCTTGGACAGTAACTACCCACAAGCGTTCGGGAATGGTACCGGTGGGCGGAGTTCTGTGGGAACTACGGGCCATATAGCGGGGGACTGCGGGTGCCATCGGTGCTTGCGCGGTGACGAACAGCGGTGACAAGAGACGATGTCTCGGTGACGGTAAGGATCATAGACATATGCCACATCTCTAATGCCGACGACCCGGTGATTTGGATGGACAACATCGCGTTCGACCAGATCGACACCGGCGGTCGGGCGCGGAATCGGGCAGCTCAAGGTGAGCTACCGGATCGTTGGCCAAGACCCGACTAGCATGTATGCATAATAAGCTACTCGCTTCTTTTGAAATTATAATAAGGTATTTTTATATTTTTCTAGATGTATAGTAGTTCGTACTATACATTTAGCTATATATTCAAAGCGGAGGATGTACCAAGCTTTTTGATAATACTGGAATAAAAGGCCATTGCTATCATATGTGGCCTATTGTACGGTTATGTTTAATAAGGTTTATATGAATGGATATTGTAAAATTATGTTTTGTATGACTTAAATTTTGTATAATTATGTTATGCCCCTCCCCTCACCTCCGCCGCACGAAGAATTCATGACATATGGCACGTGAGAAGTTTTTAGGGTTTAGGACCATGGCGCACCTTGCGAAGAATTCATGACATTTTGGTCAAGAAACCATCGACACCCGATGAGAAGTTTTTCGACCAAAATTTTTTTCTTACTGCGCATATATGGGGACGTCTAGGGTCCGGCGGTGGCATAGGAACTTATCTGCATTGTCGTTTGGAGCCTCACGACGTTGGCTGAACAATCAAATTCAGGAAAAATCACATTTCTCACTTGGAAAAAGAGGATGGTTCTCTGATTGTTGATCATGCGAGAAAAAGAATTAATTCTATGGAATTCTTTTAAAAGAAAGATTGGGGATTTCAAATGCTTCTATTTTTCCTATTGATCTAACCGCCATTTTGCGAGAATCAACGAGAATCATCGGGATCTATCAATCTTTGGTTCAGCCTTTTCAAACTTCAGAAATTGATCTCATTGTCGAAAATTTGCCAAGAGATAAAGCCCCAGTCCTGATGGGTTTAATACGACTTTGTGAAACATTGCTTTGGAATATCATTAAAGAAGACTTTTATGCTACGTGTGACTCCTTTTACCATGATAATATTTGTTTGCAAAGTATTAATGGCTCTCACATATCCCTTATTCCTAACAAAGATGGTGCTCGAAGGGTTTTTTTTTTTTAGACCAATTTCCTTTCTTAACACTTCTGTGAAGATTTTGACTAAATTATTGGCTAACAGATTACAAGCAAGTTTTGCCGGTTCTCTTGCATAAAAATCGGTATGGTTTTATTAAAAAATAGAACCATTCAGGACTGCATTGCTTGGGCTCTTGAATATCTTCATTGGTGTCATCGAGTAAAGAAGAAATCATCATCTTAAAGCTTGATTTTGAAAAATGCTTTTGATAAAGTGGAACATGATTATATGTTAAAAATTATGGAACTTAAAGGCTTTCCTCTCAAATGGTTATCTTGGATGAAGAGTATTTTTTTCTTCAGCACATCGGCTATCCTTCTAAATGGAGTACACGGGAAAAGTTTTTCATTGTAAGAGAGTGTTAGACAAGGTGATCCACTTTCACCTTTAATGTTTGTCCTAGCTACAGATTTTCTTCATCCATTACTCGAATCGGGGCTAAGGATAATGGGGATCTTCATCTGCCTTTTACTGTCTCTTGGTGACTCGATTTCCCCATCCTTTAGTATGCGATGATACATTGATCTTTTTGAGAGGGGATCTAAATGATCTAAATCATTTGAAGCAACTACTTTCAAAATTTGTTGATGCTTCGGTTTAAGAGTGAACTATGACAAGTCAATGATGGTTCTAGTAAATGTTACCGATGAAAGATTGGAAATTCTAGCATCATCTTTTGGATGCTCTAATGGCTCATTACCCTTCACATATTTGGGGCTTCCTTTAGGTTCTTCAAAACCTAATGTTGCTGACTTTTGGCCAATGGTATCTCGGTGTGAAAGAAGAATGGTTGCATTTTCTTCATTTTTGTCAGAAGCTGGTCGACTTGAACTCACTAATGCAGTGCTAACAGCTCTGCCAACTTATACCATGTGCATCTTTTCTCTGCCGAAAACAGTGGTAAAACAAGTGGACAAGTATAGAAAGCATGGTCTTTGGCGTGGTTCAGACATAAATAGTAAAAAACCTTCTAAGGCTGCTTGGCCCCTTGTTTCATTGCCAAAAGATGAGGGAGGACTAGGAGTTTTGGATCTTCAAACTCAGAATGAGAGCCTACTTATGAAGCATTTGCACAAGTTTTACAACAAAAATGACACTCCTTGGGTACATCTAGTATGGATTAAATATTATTCAAGACAGTCCTTTGCCTATTGTTGGAGTCACTTTCGGTGTACTTCTTTTTTGGTGGAGAGATATATCCAAACTTATTGATAAATTCAAATCCATGGCCACACCCAGTCATTCGGGATGGCAAAACTTGCTTTCTTTGGCATGACTCTTGGGATTCAGATCCTTTATCTCAGAGATTCCCCATCTCTTGTCTTATGCAAAGAGTACATTACAGTGCATCGAGCAGTGAACACAAATCCTATTCATGAACTTTTTCATTTGCCTTTATCAGTGGAGGCATTTGATCAGCTGAATAATCTCACCATACTCCTTCAGGATTTGGATTTGCAGCAACTGTATGACATCTGGAATTACACTTGGGGGGCTGGTTTCTCATCAAGAAGAGCTTATAAATTCTGATAGGATAGAGAAATGTTCACCCATCTTTCAAATGGCTATGGAAGTCTGCTTTTAAAATAAAAGAAAAGTATTCTTTTGGCTCCTCTTACATGATCGAGTTAGTACAAGATCTTTACTCAAAAGGAGAAATATGCATTTACCTGATTATAGTTGTGTTCTTTGTCATCTCAATATTGAAGAGGATTTGCTGCACCTGTTCTTCAATTGTCCATTTTCTGCTGCTTGCTGGAATCTACTTTCGTTGGTGGCACCAACTTCTACAGATCTGGGTGTCATTGTTCAAGGCTTCAAAGATCAGCTAAATGTCTCGTGTTTTATGGAAATACTGGTCACCATGTGCTGGTCTATTTGGACAATGCGTAATGATGCAATCTTCAGAGGTCTTCAACATTCTCTAGGGCACTGCAAGGATGTCTTCAAGAAAGAAATTGCTCTGGTTATGCTTAGAGCAAAACCCCAAATTAAAACCAGTCTAGATTTATGGCTACGATCTCATTTGTAATTTTTCTCATTTTTTTTCCACACGTTCTATGTATCTTAATTCTTAGGTTTGGAACCTTTTTATTTATATCAATAAAAGCTCAGTAGGGGAAACCCTCCTGTTTATGTCAAAAAAAAAAACTTGTTAATGGAGATTGCTGTTATGATTCAATCCTGGGTGATCCTATAACCTCAAGCCTCGAAACAAGAATTCCCAATAAAGGTGAACAAGCTAAAATGCATTGTCACAAGACCCGAGGATATCTGGATGAGGCAAGTTGTTGATGTCTAGGATGCTTTCATGTTCAAGTGTGCTTCTGGAGATGAGAAGTTGAAGCTGCCTGAAGAGGTGAAGCTGAAGTTGGGTCAAATGACTCCTGCCAAGACCGAAATTGATGGGAGATCTTGGTTTGCGTTGGAGAACAAGTACCTGATATGATTCATGAGTTGATAGTTGTTATCACTATGCTTTTGTCAAAACTTTCCTAGTTTTTCGCTGGCCTGTGTGCTATGCATTTCTGTTGCTTGAATTGGTCTTAAAGACGGGTGATACCCACTCCAGTACTGTAAACATGGATGCTTGGTTGTCTTTGGGTAATACTAAAGGTAGGGGCAATCAGCCCTAAAACTCTAAAAAAATAATTAATTTGTTGTAGGCTAAAGAACAATCGATCACAGCGCACGTTATGCTTAACAGTGCTCATTAGCTTGGTCTTATCGAATCACATGTATCAGAGGCTAAAGAACAATTGATCACAGCACACGTTAGGCTTAACAGCGCTCTAAGAACATTCTGATACGCTTGGGAAGTTGTGATACATTTTCTGTCTCCATCTTGGGCTTTCTAGTGTCCAGTCAGCTATATAAACAGACATAATCAGTCTCACACTAGTTAAGCACACGGAGCTTCCATTAACTTCGTGCAAGCTAGCCAAGCATCATCAATGGAACCGAAACTATCTCCAGCATGTACTTGTGTGCCATCGGCGCCCTGGTCCAGGCCTTCCTAATCGCATTGGTTCTGGTGTCATCGATGCCATCCTGCTCTGCGCCGCATCGCGGACGGTATCGACGAATGCAACCAAGAAGGGCACCGACGGCACACGAGTACATGCTGGTGATCAGTTTCAGTTCATGATGCTTGGCAAGCTTGCTGGCAGAGCTGGATGGCGACGTACATCGAGTACAAGCCCAAAGATCCGGAGGTGAAACGGCAGTGGGACTCCATGTCCTGCCCGAGCTTGGATATAGTGACAACTAAACAACTGCCGTACCGGTCATGTCACCGGTGGACGGAATTCTGCGGGCGGTCGGGGGCCATTTTGCGGGCAGGACGCGTAGCTTATATGTGCCTGCAGGTGACGGACACGGCGATAGGCTAAGACGGCGATCGACTTGGTGACGGTGACGGTTCGGATCGTGGCCATGTGCGACTAAACCAATGACGACGCCCCGGTGCTTTGGAGGGACGAAAGGTTGCGTTCGACCAGATCAACACCGGTGGCCATCAGGCCATGGCACGGCTGACTGGAACCTCAAGGTGAACTACCACAGTCCGTCGGCTTTTCCTCTTAATGAAATACGGTGAATGGCCCGATCGAGAAAAAAAAACAGTTCGTCGACTACAAAGAGACTAAGAGTAGCATTTATGCATTTCTTTTATACTCCGACTGTAATAATAAGCTACTCGCTTCATTCCAAATTAAAATAGTATTTTAGTTTTTCTAGATGCATAGTTCTTACTAAATATTTAGAGCCGAGGAAGTACCAAACTTCTTCAATAATCTATACCTATATACCTACCTTATAATAAAGAGGCAAAACTTCTAGACACGTAAATTCATTTTTATTGTTCGCTCTAACTATATATCAGCAGGGGCAACGAAGAGTTTCTTCCATTCGGACTTATATATACAATAATAACCCGTGCGTTATAATTAATATTGTTGACACCAAAAAATGGCGTGGTCTAAGTCATGGTAAATTTCTAGACTTAGCTAAATTTTCGAGGAAGATCAAAAGGGCTTTCTAGAAGTGACCGGACGCAGTCCGGTCATTCTTCGTCGGCGTCGGTCGAGAATCCAGTCCGGCGTCGGTCGGCGGGTGCAAGGGACTTCGATTTCAGGGGCTTATCGGAAGTCGACCGGGGCGCTAGGAACCGTGCGTCGCGTCCGGTCGGACTCATCGCGTCCGGTCGTGAGTCCGGTCAATCAGGCGTTCTCGGTGCGTTTTCAGTGCTTACTGGAAGTCGACCGGACGCTGCGACCGGTGCGTCCGGTCGGCCCGATTTCAGCATCCGGTCGGCCCGACGCGTGCTGAGTCCGTACGAGATCCGAACCGATTGTTTCCTAATCGTGTTTAGGTTGGTTTCTGAGGCTTGGAAACGTCCAAGGACGGTTTCCTAAAAGGATAAGACCACCCTCCTCTATATAATAAAGAGGTTCATGGCCGATTTGATCCCATCTACATCCAATCGACAATCAATCTACCCCCTGTCCCGTTTGTATGTCATCTTCTTCCTTCAACCCTCTATTCTGTTGTTCGGCGGCGAACTCCGCGTTCTTCGTCGGCGTCCTAGGCGGCCACACTGGTCCTAGGGCATCCCTCGCGTGCGTCCTCCCGACGGGTCTTCCCGGAGGTGCGTTCGGAGGTTCTCTCAGCCGTCACCGAGCTTCACGCCGCCCTTGCCGATCCCTAGATCGGTTTGGGTGACTACGCTGGGGTGCTCGCTGCTCCAAAGTCGATCGCAGCCTTCGTGGGCGTCCAAGGCCCTCCCGGTGTGTTGGTGCGAAGCCCTAGTTTCGTGTCAACAAATATGGAGTCCTATTTCAAGGTGTATCCGGTCATGCCCTCGTATGAACGCGCTCATGCGAGTTACAACAACTGACATCTAGCGACAACTTGGAGTACGATCGTCATATGGCTTGAGTTCTGTCGTTGTAGCGTACTAGCACAACTTATTATAGTTGTAGTAAATAAATTTATAAAATAGAAATTCTTGTTATGTCACTTTTAATTTAGAATCTCTTACCAATATGTTTTCATTTTTCCTATTCTTGTGTCGCCTGAAAATCTGTCTTGTCGTTCAGGCGACGCTCTCCGTCCGTCTGATGCAATCTGTGATCCCTCCGCCAAACGGTATTGGGTCCGTGTGTTTTACTTCTTTATTGGGTCCGGCGTGCACCCGCTAACACCAATCGAGCCCGTCGCGGGGTCCTTCCCCATCCCACGCCACTGCAGTGTCCGTCTGTCATTTCCCTCTCTACCCTCCGCCCCCATCTTCTCGCTCAGAAGCCGCCACCGGCCGCTCAGTCACTTGGACGAGCGATTCCTCTGCCCCTCTCTGTCCAGGCGCACCGGAGCTCCTCCCTCGTCGATTTGGAGGCTCGGTTATGGCTGTCATTGGTTGAGGTTGTCAGGTAGCGCAGCTCTCTCTATCCCCCTTGATTTGGGCTCTTTTTGTTTGGAATTATCTCATGTGTTTCTTCTAGATCCGGTTGTTCTGTGGCTCGATTTCATGAAGTCTAGATGTATCTATGGTTCGATTCCACGGATTGCATGACTTAGTTCACTAGCCTCCTCCCTTCAAATTGATTTTGCGTGGCGGGCATCTTAACACGCCTGCCACGGAAAATGCACTATTTTCCGTGGCGGACATGTTAAGGTGCCCGTCACGCAAAATCAATTTTCCTTGGCGGGTAAAAAAGCCCGCCACGGAAAATAAAACTGGATATGGCGGGGTATTAACCGTGACGGGCAAAAAGAGTGCTCGCCACGGAAAAGATTTTGCAGTATCACGTAAAATCATTTCGTTACTAGTGATGCACACTTTATAACATTGAAGCATCCTTATACATCTCTACAAGTTTCCATGCCTTATATGGATAATGTGTTTAAGCTGCATGGTTTACCTCAGTCAATGGTTTGTGATAGAGGTAGGGTGTTTACCTGCAAAGTTTGGAAGAAATTGCTTTAAATCATGAAAATTGGTCTATGCATGAGCACCTCTTATCACCTCACCTCTTATCACCTCTAGTCAGATGACCAAACTGAGAGGGTTAACCAATGTCTTGAGACTTACTTGAGATGTTTAGTTAATGCCTGTCCTGCTCAATGGAAACAGTGGTTATCTCTTGCTAAATTTTGGTATAACAATTGTTATCACGATTCTTTGAATGCATCTCCATTTGACATATTATATGGCCAGCATCCAAGGCATTTGGGCATTGATGTTGTTGACTCATGTGCAATCACTGATCTAGATGTTTGGCTGAAACAAAGAAGTACAATGGTAAGAATGTTACAACAACAACTTTTCAGAGCCCAACAGTGTTAGAAAAGTCAGGCTGATAAAGAATAGGATTGAAAGATAATTTAAAGTTGGTGATTCAGTCTATCTTAAGCTTCAACCATATGTTCAAACCTCTATTGCCACTAGAGCCTGTCATAAACTGTCTTTCAAGTACTTTGGTCCTTTTACAGTGGTGGCAAAAGTGGGAACCGTGGCCTATAAGCTCTTGTTGCCTGAGCTATCCATCCAGTTTTTAATGTTTCTCAACTTAAGAAGGCTCTTCCTCCATTAACACCAGTTTCATCAGCTCTACCAGGATCTCTTGAACTTGATGCTTTCAGGTACCCTGTCCAAGTGCTTCAACGTCGGCTGAAACTCCAAGGTGATACTCTTGTGTCTGGCTGATCAAGTGGTCATCCTGGCCGTCCACCATGTCTACCTGGGAGCTAGAGGAGAACTTAAGCGCCAGTTTTCAGCAGCACCAGCTTGGGGACAAACCGGTTCTCAAGGAGGGAAGAATGTCAGGGATCACTAAACCTGACGCTGAAGAACGAGACAGTGAACCAACGCCAACTGAACATGAAGCGGGAAGCGAGTCACCGGGCCAGACTGAAGATGGGCCGAGCAACGGACTAAGCAGGCCAAGACGCAAGCCCAAGCCCAACCCTCGTTAAGCCGGTGCCAGCTGGGTGCAGCGCTGAACGGGTACAAGACGGAGGTGAGCACGACTTGGGAAAGGGGTCGATGAAAATTTGAATAGGCCGGCTGCATCTGGAGAAATAGGTAGGGAGCTCATTGCTCACCTGATTGTATCGAATTCTCGTTGGATTCGTAGCTACTCACCGTTAAACTTCGTTAAACTCGAGATATCTGAGTGATGTTGGTCGTAATTGTCTGAAATGCTTACACACAGCTGGTCACAGCGTACGTTATGCTAAACAGAGGCTAAAGAACAATCATCACAGGTCACAGCACACGTTATGCTCAACAGGCTACTGGTTGATTGTTTTGTTTATCACATTTGATCTGATGTGCTTTGGAATTGCGACATATTTTCTGTCTCCATGTTGGGCACATTCTAGTGACCAGTCAGCTATATAAACAGTTAAACACACGTAATCAGTCTCACACTTGTTAAGCAAAACGACCTTCCATATAAACTGCGTCCAAGCTAGTCAAGCGTCATCAATGGAACCCAAACAGATCACCAGCATGAACTCACGTGCCGTCGGCGCCCTGCTCCTGGCCTTCGTGGTCGCATTGGTTCTGGCATGGTCGATGCCGTCTGCGATGGCAGGAAGCGGGACCGCGACTTTCATGGACTTCATGACCGACCAGTCGGGCTGGGTGTGGGAGGCCAACCGCTGCTCGAACATGGACACTGACACCTACACACAGGCGTACCGGCAACGGCGCCTGTGGACGGAGTTCTGTGGGGACTGCGGCCCGTATTCCGGGGACTGTGGGTGCCATCGGTGCTTGCAGGTGACGAACGCAGCGACAAGCGGCGACGACAACCCCGTCTCGGTGACGGTAAGGATCGTAGACATCTGCGACATCATTAACGACGGCGACCCAGTGCTTTCGCTGGACAAGGCCGCGTTTGACCAGATCGACATCAACGGCCAGGGTGGCGCAGGACCAGGAGTCGCGCAGATCCAGGTGAACTACCAGATCACCGACTGCCAAGACCCTGAAGAGTAGCATGTATTTATACTCCGACCGCACTAATAAGAACGCTCTTTCCAAATTATAATAAGGTGCTACACATTTAGATATATATACTGAGAGCGGAGGAAGTACCAAGCTTTTTTGGTTAATAATAAAATAAAAAGACCTTTTTATTATAATGTGGTTTACTGTACGGTCATGTTTAGAAAGGTTTTATCTGAATGAATATTATAATTATGTTTGTACGGCTCATGTTTATTTCTCGTGCATCGACATATTCAACTTTTATTTTGGGTACGACTGAGAAGTGAATAAGACGAGTGGTCAAACTTAAGATATGATATTTTATAAAAATTTTTGAATAAGACTCGTGGTCAAAAATTATAATTATAAGTGTATCATGTGTTATTAAACATTTATAGCAAACTTTATATTGCAATGTTTGGAGCTATATTTTTAATACGAAATTTCCACTTTCTAGCCTATTTATGTAAAATTGAACAAATAAAAACTATTAGATGGATGACAAATAAGTACTAGGTAGGAGCAGTTTTGTCGCGCACCAAAATTTTTGTTTAGTCCCAGGTTACGACACAAGCTGACACTAAAATACCTTCAGTCCGTCCAACAGTTTACCAATCGGGGCTAAAGGACATTTAGTCCTGGTTCGTATACTAACCCAGGGCTAAAGGTTCCATTTTTATTTATACTACCCCGCCTTCTCAATCTTATTCCCTCTAAATCTTCTTTGATCTATTTTGTCGCCACGCCACCTCCGTTCAATCCCTGGCTGGCCACACGGCTCGCCGCCTCGTCTCCGGCCTGGCCATTGATACAAAAACAATCGATAAGAGAGTGCATTTATTTATTATCCACACCAACTGGAATCTCTCATAATTGTATCATGCGACAAGTACTTAATTTTTTTTTAAGGTTGTCAGGAGCGCTGAACGCAAACATCTGGTTTTCTAGTCAAAAGAGGTAAATCGGACTACACAATAGTTAAGTGTTCAGGAGGACTTTTTCCAAAGAAAAAAAAAAAACATATTCACCAGCCCACCATCAGTTTCAGAAAATAACCAGGCTTTTGGCGTAATGGGCCTTCGTCCCCATCTTGGAAAAAAAAAGGTTGAGAGGACCGGTTGCTTGGTTTGCAGGGCTCGCCTGTCGCCTCGGAAAAAACTTGGGTGAACCCAGGGCTGACGCGCCCCTGGGTGAGACCCCAGCCTTGATTACGGGCACGTGCCCCTCGTAAAGATCAGACGGACGCAAGTTGTAAGGCTGCTATTCGATTACCGGCTAGTTATTTTTCCCTCGCATGCGACTGGCTTCCGCTTGCTGTTGTTCGGCTGCTGTTCGTCATCGCCTCATGTCGTATTGTTTCCTTCGCATTTGCTGGTCCGATTGAATCGAAGCGACGGCCATGGTGGAAGAGATCGAGGGAGAAGACTTGGATGCCGTTGGGCGAGTTGTGGGCGGTGGGCACCTGCGCATGCACTGACGGCGGTGTTTCGTTGGGAAGTCTGGAACACGCGCACGGCAGCGAGGCTGACGTTGTTGCGCTGTAACCCGCGGGCGACGCAGGGACCGTGGCGCGCACCAAGAGGGAGAACTTGTAGGCGTTGGCGTCCACCAGCACGTGAAGGAACACTTCCACCATGGCCAACGGGGCGGCCTTCATCTTGTTCACACACGTACGGCTGGGGCTGCCAGCGGCTACAGGGACGGATGCAGGGTGTGGGGCTGCCCGGACTGCAGCCCCGTGGTGAGATTAATTTCCCTTCTAATTACTGTAGCTTAGCCTTTAATTCACCATTGTCACTTGATTTTCGTCAAACCTCCAATAACTAGCCCCCCTGAGTGCTCATCCTGCCTCCGCCCCTGCGGCTAGTATATATACGCTTCGCAGAAGGCTACATTGGTTGCTGGCTAGCTAGTTGGCCACATATACGGTGGCTTCGTCAGGCAGGTCGGCGGCGCTGGAAGGGACGTCAGGGTTCTCAAGGAAGCGCCGCGGTGTCATGGATGGAAGCGCGCGCACAGGTGCTCCCCTCAACTCGCCCAACGGCGTCCAGGTCACTCTCGATCCCTCAATCTCCTCCACCATGACCGCCGCCGATTCAATCAAGCCGGCAGACACAAGGGAGACAATGCGTTACGACGATAATACCACGTGAGGCAATGACGGCACGTGGCTACGGCGCCAGGTGGCGGAGCCGAACTCAGGCCGCGCTACAGGCGAACCAGCTAGGGACACACGAATCAAACCATCTGATCAGAGCATTGAACATGTGGGCGAAATCCAGCGTAGGGGCATACCCAGTGGCACGTCAGACCTGGATTCACCCAAGTTTTTTCGGTCGCCTCCACGGTGCACCTCGGACAAGGAGGCGCACGGGATGTAACCAACACCCCCGACGCCAGTACGCCACGCGCTGTCCCTCATGTGTTGAAAGTTTAAATTGTCAATAAGTACGTTATTTGTATTTACCTAGTCAGCAGAAGTCAACTTGGTATGTAAATAAAAACACACCGTACTTGCATTGTTACTACGCACCGAGATAAATCAGGCTTTGAGTATGTACGGAGTATACTATATGTAAAGTCTTGTGCACACGCGTTGTTAATTCATCTTCAAAAGAACATGCCAAAATTCTGTGACACTAACACCATTGCCTCAGAAATTCTGCGACACTAACACGATTGCCTCAGAGGCAATATATAGAGCAAATATTGTCTGTTGTGTTGTCGTCTACGAGGCTGCCTGTAAATTGTCTTCGCTTTTTCAGTCGAGAATGGGAGATTGGGAACGTTCAAAGAAAAAAGAAACAGGAGATTGGTCGAAGAGCCATGAAGACAAATTGGAGGGATTGGAAATGGCTGTGCTTAAGCTACAAAAAGCCATCCATGCTGAGTCCGAAAGTTATTTGCCTCTTACATACCGTTAATCTCCACTGGATGGCAAAGGTGAAGCGTACGGCCAAGGAAGGAAAGGGTGTCCTGCGTTCTCACGGGAAACAAAATCTTGTAGAACAAATCCATCTCTCGAGTAGGGAAGCTTTTGACGCCTTTTGTTTTGAAAAAAGTCTACATCAACCCCTCCCCCCCCCAAAAAAAAATATGGGGGTGGTCTACTTAACTCTCCAAACTATGAAACGGTCTAATTTACCGCTGAACTTTCTAAAAACCGTCTACTTTACTCCGGGGCAATTTTAGACGGCAGTTTGATACAGATAACCGTGGTTTTGCTAACTAACAAATCTTTGAAATATCATAGTAAATCACAGAAAAATCGTAAAATAGAAAATCAATATTGTTGGACTCCGCGTGAGTAGATCTACACAATGAATATATAATATGGTGTGCTTTTGTACAAAGTTTTTTTGTTGTAGCTTTAAATTTATTAGGATTTTCCAATAAATTTAAAGCTCCAAGCACAAACTTTGTACTATGTTCATTGTGTAGATCTACTCACGTGGAGTCCAACAAACCATGGTTACTGTAGCAAACTGTCGCCTAAAACTGCCCTAGAGTGTAAAGTAGACGGTTTTAGAAAGTTCAGGGGGTAAACTAGACCGTTTTATAGTTTGGGAGTTAAGTAGACCACCACCATAGTTTGGGGGTGATCTAAACCTTTTCCTTTTGTTTTTGGTGCCAGAGAGCGAGGTGTGGCCCACGGCCCACGGTGAAAAGGTTTCGAGAGGTTTGTGGATCATGCCAGCAACTTTATAAAGTTCGTCGAGCATGGCGACCGCTGCGCAAGGAGCTCAGTGTTGTCCCTTCCTTGGCTGGTTTGATCATTGCTACACATCACTCCTAGCTCATCGTTGTTTCGTGAAGCACATCTTTCCCTTCCCAGGATCTGTACACCAAGAAGCACTTCAATGTGTTGCGTATGCACCAATAGCAGGATGCGCGTTGAACGTGCTGTTTATTTTATTTATCAAACATCGTCTACTAGTATATTGCCCGTGCTAACGCAACGGTGATATCTACAACAACACAAATTATAGCTATTTTTTTCTCGTCAAGCATACAACAAATAAATACCGAGAATCATTACTGATGTTGAACTAAAGGGTAACACATCTTTGGGAGTATCAAAGAATGCTTCCTAGAAATATTTGCCCACACACATGCAATCTAGAATATTTACAAACCACACAAATTAATAATGAAAAATCCAACTATAACTGCAACCGCCCGACCGGCTTGCGCCATTGCCACCTCCAAAGCTAAGGGCCATCCTCCCACTTCCAGTGCCCAGTAGACCGCATCTAATCCCACTGCTGGAGCTCGGTGTTATGGCTGGTAGCCGTGGCTATAGCAGGCTTCTCTTGAGGTATGCCACTGCCAACTGTGATAAAAATCCAAAGCAACGGCCATAGTTAATCATTGGTACGTTTCTCAATCAGAACATAAACTTATCTATACTAAAAATGCAAAAGTATGACAAAATAGAGAAATAAACCAACAGAAGTCGTTAATATTTATTCTTCCCTAGCATAAAGCTTTTATTTATTTATATGGAGGCCAAACACAACTTCACTGATGAAGCGTTCAACAAACCAACAACTAAAAATCGCCCAAGATATTTGGGATAATTCTGTTGTGTAGTACCAAACACCCAATTCTCACTATCATAAATTTGCCTCAAACGGATCCTAAATCAAAATTAAAATCCTATTAGTATTGATGAAAAACCTACGAAAAACTATGATTAAGGGAGAGCGGTAGCAGGCTAGATTGCATGATTGGTGTATTAACAACAATTCGAGACGTACCTGCACCCTCTGTTGGGCTGCTGCTCAGCCGAAGACGCCGATGGTCATGCCGCCGGCCGCCGCTCCCGTTGTTGCGTTGCCAGAGTGGCTGACTCCCAATCACCTGTGCGATAACACCATTATTACACACCAAGAGGGACCATAAACCGCGTAGAAGAATATAGGAAGCAGCTCCTCCATCACACGTTCTTGCGTAGGAGCCCCACGCTGTGTTTGAGTAGGAACCTTCTGATCACATCTGCAAGAACACAATCACACGTTGTTGCGTTGCCAGAGTACACGCGATGCCTAGCCGGCCGGCCCGCGAGCCCCTCCATGTGGCGCCCTCCCACCTCGCCCTTGCCGTGGTAGCAGGATGGCACGTAACGAGGTGCCCCCTCCCGCCTCTCTGATGATCTCCGCGCCGCCGTCTCTCCCGATGACGATAGCTTGCTGGCCTCGGTCAATTAGCAATTAGGATCTTTGTTAAGCTCATCGACCAAAGAAAAAGGAAGAAAAACTTCATGCAAGGATGTAAAGGAAATCTGCCGCCATGTGTGTCCTCCCTGCATGCACGGTGATTGTACTTTTCATTTCTTTGACTCAACGGCTTGTGGCAAATAAAAAGGAAAGAAAAGTGCTCGTGATTTGCGTGGAGAAAAAACCGGAGAGACTATGGGGTGGAGAGGGAAGCGCGGATATCGTGCGCGTGGGGAGATGGTAGGGACTGTCCCATACATGCGATCCTGATTGCCGGATTTTGGCGCACTGTGCGTCGCGTTGGAAGCCAGAAAGCTTCGCTTTGAAAGGAAGGAAAGGAAAAAGGAAGGAGTGCCGGCATTGGGGAGAAAATTCCGTCGGATGAAAGATTATAGGGGATGTAATGAGTAATGATGACGGGAGGGTGGAGGCCCATACACTTAATCCTGATCGTCAATCGTGAAAAGAGTAAGGAGAGAGAAGGTTGAAAAACAATCGGGACGTTTATTTGAATAGATTTGAACGAAGAGAAGTTGGTGCATTAGTAGGGTAGATACATTCGAATATAAGTTTTTCTCGAATACATTCAGGAACATAAGTTAATCTACAAAGTTGAGATTTGTAAACGATCACAACACGCATTTGACATGCTTAATTATAGGAAAGCATGGATAATAATGAGATAACTTAAATAACAATCTATTGTAATTGTAGTCATGTATTAGACCGTCTCAAGATTAGGTGGCAATATATGAGACCATCTATTAGACGACACCAATTTCCTTACCCTTAGACCCATCTCAACGCGAGTTTTTATCTCGCTGTTTCAAGAATCGTTTGTTGGAAATGAGGTAGACAAGCTTGATCCCTATGAAACTTTTTTTTTTTGACTTAAATGGGGGGGGGGACGAACAGTCCCCACCAGATCCATTCTCACGGATGCCGGGTGGTGAACCCGGGACGTGATGAAAAGCAGGCAAGAGCCCAAAGTCACACGGCCAAAGGCCAAGGTTTACAACAATGAGGAGAGGGGTGAGAGAAAGGAGTTTTCATAGCTATTACAAATTACAAATACGACATTGCGCCTCACACCAATGCAACAGTTGCCCCAGAAAGCATGTAGAGAGGACTTCTTGGGCACCCGGCAGTGCCGCAGCTCGATGGTGTTTTTGCAGACAGTAATCAGGCGGCCTTCACTGTGGCGGAGGTGTCTGAAGACGACGTCGTGGCGATGCTTCCACAATTCCCAACAAAATAGGAGCATGAGGGTTGCTTTGGCCCTAGCCGCAAGGCATGCATACGCGGCAAAGGGTCCATAGGGCATCCACCTTGGCTACGTTGGTACCGCTCCATCCGATTGTGTCCCGAATCGCAGCAGAAAGGGGCACTCGAGACAATGTGATCCGCTGTCTCCGAGGTGCTGTTGCATAAGTCACACAAATCGAGTCGACGATCTTCTTCATTACTAGGTTAGCCTTGCATTGTATCCGGTTTTGAACCAACAACCATCCAAAGAAGCGGACATGGGGTGGCGCAAAGTTGTTCCAAACAAAGGAGAAGAACGATGGTTTCTGCCCCCCTCTCACCGTTGCCTTGTAGATCATCTTGCTCACGAGTTTGTGTTCCTTGTTTTCCATGGCACACAACCGCACGTCCGGCTCATTTGCTAGCTCCAGGACACACAACTCAGCCTCTAGTTCCTGCAGCTCGTTGGTTAAAAGCGGGGCTGCAGCAGTCACTCACACCTTCATGCATCACCTCATGCACCGAGTCTTTTCGGCCCGGCGAAGTGGGCTGAAGAGTGCTGGAATTTTTCGAGACGAGGGACCTCATGGAGCCAGCGGTCGTGTGAAATCTCATGTTTGGTTTTGGAAATTGATGACACTTTATTATGCTAATCCTTTGCTATAAGCCATGAAAAAAATGGCGGGCTATAGAATTTAGCGGGAGCTTGACGAAAACGCTATAGCGCCGCTATTAGCGCGCTATTTGGCGCTATAGCGCGCTATAGCGCGCTATTCAGCATCGCTACAACTGCTTCTAGCCGCTATAGCGGCGCTATTTCGCCGCTATAGCGCGCTATTTTTTTCAGGGGCTATAAGTGTGCTTAAGAGATAGGATTGCATGGATGACGTGGAGCAACATGATCATGGACTTGGACATTGGTGATGGACATGATGGATCATCAAGCTCACGTGATGGAAAGGAAAGGACCCGGAGATCAAGGCAAATGTATAACTTGATAGGGTTTGCTTTTGGTGATCAAGACACTATAGAGAGTGTGATCACATTTTGGATAGATAGCCGACTATCAAGAGGGAATGCCACGGCTAATCCGTTGATGAAATGCCCCTAGGTTCATGTTGACATGCATATGCATTTAGAATCTAGTGCACTAACTTCACCTTTGAAATTGCTGACACACTTGCACATGGAGATGTACATGTGGTGGTGTTGGCACATTTGCAAAGGCGGCGGCGGTTTGTAGGGTAGAGTTGGGTTTGGGAACCGCTCATCCTCATGCTTTTGAGAAAATGAGATGCATATTTTCTATTGAGCCAGATGCAATTTGTCGGAGATATCTTGCTAACTCTCGTGCTCAAGTTGGTATAATTGTTGGGTAGCAAGTTGATGCAAAGGCGACGACGAACGACGAACTTCGTAGAGGACAGCGGGGCTGGACGGCGACCGGACGCTGGGAGGTGACCGTGCTGTTGGGGCTGCCTTGGCCGGGCGTCACGGTCGGCCCTGCGTCCGGTCGATTCTAGTAAGGTCTGGAATCCCGGGTTTGGCCGACCAGTGCATCTGGTCACCTTCCGGACCCTTCGACCGGACGTTGGGTTCGGCTCAAACTAGGTGGGGCCGGGGGCTTTGTCGTTTGTGACCGGACACATGACTAGAGTGTCAGGTCATTGATCGGAGCATCCGATCACCTTGACCGGAGCATCCGGTCAGGCCACAGAAACCAGGTTTTGAACACCAACAGCTCTATTTCGTGGTGGAGCCTATATATATGTGTGTGTCCTAACTTTGATCTTTGGTGAGATTGAGTGAGAATCCAAGTGCATTGCATTGTTGATTGCATCTAGAGGCACTTGATCCTTGGAGGAGCTGCGGGATTCTTGTTATCTTGGGAATTTGCTTGATTCCCTAGCGGCTTGGAGTTTGTGGTGTTGTTGAGCTCGATTGGTGATTGTTCGAGGCCACATCGGTGGACTTGTGAGGGGTTGATCCTTACCCCGCGGGAGATTCGCGAAAGGAGTCACTACTGGATTGCTCGTGGCTTGTGGATCCCCTCTTGTGAGTGATTCATTGAGCTCCCACCGTAGGATTTGGCATCGGCCATTAAGATTGTGGATCATCAAGTGGGTGTATCGCGACAACGAGGTGTAGCGTGTCGGCAAACACATGAACCTCGGTAAAAATCATCGTGTCAATTGTATTGAGCTCGTTGGAGATTTCTTGACATCGGTGATTGGCCACAACCACTACTCTACACCGTCGGTATTGTATTCTAGCTCCTCATCGCTTTACACACATAGTTTTGACTTGTGTATCTTGCTTAGCTTATTCGATTGATTATCTTGTGTAGCTTCTTGTGATAGAATTGTCTAGTATATTTTGATCACCTAGGAGCTCTTAGCGATATAGCCTTTGTGTGACTAGAGATGCTACAATCATTAGAATTGCTAGGTGGCTTGCCTAGTTGGCTAGTAGCACCGCTTAATTTTTCTTCGCCATCTTATTTACTAAGCTGTGTTGGTTAAGTGTTGTTGAAGAATTTTTTATAGGCTATTCACCCCGTCTAGCCATTAGGACCTTTCATCGTGGCAGAACGAGTTGGGTGTCCATCTCGAACATCCACTCTGGAGATGCATTTATAGGCAGGTAGCAGCCCTCGGAGCGCCTCCCAATGGGGCACAGCCTGGTCGCCAAACAGATTAGACGGCCTTGTGTGTTGCTGCACCACGCTGCCCAAGTGGATTTAGCGGGGTGATGCAAACGGTGTACCGGTTTGAGATCTACGCTGCTTGACTGGTGACAAACCAAAGGACTGGGTAAGATGGTTACCTTGGGCAGAATATTGTTATAATACTTCATATCATGCATCGACCAAAACAACACCGTTCAAACTGGTATATGGGCGCGACCCTCCTACAATCCGTGGCTATAATCCGGGTGAGACAACATTACCAGCAGTGGATGACTTATTAACTCAACGGGATGCTTTTCTTAATCAGACAAAGGTTCGTTTGCAATTGTCTCAAGATTATTACCGCAAATACTTTGATGCTAAACATACGGACAGACAATTTAAAGTGGGTGATTATGTCTGGCTCAAACTTTTATCCCGATCTGGGGCAACCATATATGAATTACACAAAGGCAAGCTCTCTCCCAAATATTTTGGACCCTTCAGTATCAGCAAAATTATTACCCCAGTTACATATGCTTTGAACCTGCCTCCCGGAACCCGCATCCACAACACCTTTCATGTCGGCATGCTCAAACCCCACCGTGGGGAGTTACCTCTTTGCTATTCCCGAATTGCCTCGGATTCATGATGGTATACCGGTTCCTGAACCTGAACTCATGCTTAAATCGAGAGTCCGGCAGGGTCAGCTTCAAGTGCTTATCAAATGGAAGAACAAACCCACGGCAAATGCTTCGTGGGAGGATGCTGAACTATTCAACAAAATCTATCCAGAATTCCAGCTCGAGGACGAGCTGAATCTCGGCGAGGGAGAGATGTCGACTCGGCGAGTCGCCCGAAATAAGCGGAGTGGCAGAATATTTAATTATTATTTAGCTTTATTAGTAAGTTTATTAAGTTAAATTGAGATAAGTTAGAAAAAGACAATTGGGCCTAGCCCGTTAGCAATTGTAAACCCCTCTTATAAATATGGGGGCAACTATTGTGAGAAAACCAAGAAAGAAATAATTTAGGGTTTACCCCTATCCTATCTAGCTTCCAAGCGCCGCCGCCTCTCGCCCTTGCCGCCGGCGCGCCGCCAAGCCGCGCGCCTCGGCGCGTTGCCTCAGCGCCGTTGCCCAGCGCCTCATGCACCGCCGCCGCCGGCGCCGCCTCCTCCGCCGTCGCCTGGTCGATCTACGCCACGTCACCCTTCGCGTTGGCGGAAAACGGGTTGTGACAATTATGTTTGTTACAATAGAATTCATTGATGTTGCAATCTTATTATAGGCACACATTCTCTTTTTTACATGTTTTTTGAAAAATATGATTTGATACATAATAAAATCTGTTACCATATGCAAAACCAAAAATGTGTGTGCCAAAGGTCAACATGTTCTATTTAGCTCAATGGAATGAAAAGAAAAACACACTTTGTTTGGTTTTGTGTGTGGATGTGTGTGTAGAAAAATACTTATTTTTATTCTATTGACAAAAAGTATTTAATTTTAATTTCTCTAATATATACAGTTGTTATAGAAATTTAAAAATTTGAAAAAAAAAGGTGGTTAACTTAATGCGAAACTCTAGAACCTCTACTGTGCGTAGTTATGCTATCAACAAAAGTATTTAGTTTTATTTTTTCTAATAGACGTAGTTTTTAAGGAATTTATAAATTTTGCAAATACTATAAAAGTTGATTAACAGAATGCGAAACTCTAGAACCTTTTCTGGGAGTAGCAGCGAGGTTTTACATTACTTCCCTATCACGAGCATCTTGAAAACGACGATATAATTTATGAAAAATAATGATACATAGGTGCCATGTACTTATCACAATCAATACATGACAATTATATCTAATCAATTTTAATGTTTATAAATTACAAAATTTAAGTACCATGTTTTAGTACTGTTAATCGTCTTATGTACTGTTAATCGTCTTATGTTATATCTATGGTATTGTATAGAATTCATTGTAACAGATTAGGAAATATACCTGTAGATTTTGTACTGTTAATCGTCTTATGTTACTATAGTATATTGCTGGTGCTAACGTTTTCGATGACATTTAAGACAACAAAAATTAAACATAAAAAATGTTGAATATGCTTTCGTGATTTTGAAAATCATGGATCACATATTTTTTCTTACAATATTGGAATAGAAACATGTTTACGACAACAACATATAAAAAATAGAGATTACTTGCGTGACAAACAATGATATTAGAATATAGTGGATACATACACAACCTTCCAAATTTTACTGTGCATTCCCATGTTTGTTCCAAATTTTACTGTGCATTCCTAAGTTTGAGTAGATTCTCTAACAAAAGTAAATCCTGCAATTAATTTTAGTGCTGTCTCCACCCTCTCACAGAATTATTGCACCAGAGAGCCACACTACTACAGAATGTTTTTTACGTGACACCCCCAAATCCATTCCGTAGCGGGCACAAGTTTTGGGACACATTTTTATTTTTCGAGGTGGGCAAATTTGCCAGCCACAAAAATCGATTAATTATAGCGGGCATTTATAAAATGCCTGCTACGGAAAATGCAACTATTTACGGAGGCGGACATGTTGTAGAGGCCCGCCATGGAAAAATCCTCGAAGCCCACGGCGAAGCCCAAATCGGGCTCCCTATCGGGCCATATATACGACACTCTAGGGTTTCCCTCACGCTCTCATTCTTCTCTCACTCAGCCCAAACGTGACATCCCCTCCACCGGTCTCTCTCACCTAACCCTCGCGTCCGCTCCTCTCCCTCTCCTCCGCCCTCTCTATCTCTACACTTCCCTTGTCGTCGGGCATGGGCCATGCAAAGGCAGCGAGGCGTGGGAGTACGCCTAGGTAGTGCCATCCCCCCCTCGACCATGGCGCCGGCTCGCCTTGGCCGGTGGGGCGATGCAGCTGCCGGGGGTGGAGGGGCCACAGCGAGCACGGCGCGGCGCGCCCTCTAAACGAGCTGCGGCGCGGCAGCCTCCCATAGCTGATGATAGAACTAAAATAGATATCCGGCTGGCCTCCAATGCGACGCTCCTCCCCTAAGATGGCGGCAGATCTGGCTCGGGGCTCGCGGCGGCGCGCCTCCCCTAAGATGGCGCGGCAACCCCTCCCTCGGTGACGCATGTCCCGGGATTTAGGGACGACGGCGCGGGGACTCGGGATCCGACCTCGGAGCGGCCCGATTTGGCGGCGGCGACCTTGGAGCGTCCCCAATCTGACGGTGGCAACCTCGAAGTGGCCCGAGCTGGCCCTCGGCATGGCGGATCCGGCGACGGCGAGCCCACTATGGCGTATCTAGAGGCGGCGGACACTAGCACGGCGGGATCCGGTACTGGCACGACGGATTTGGCATCACAGGCCCAAATCTCGGCCCAGCTGGGTCTAGGTTAGGTTTTTTCAAAAACAAATCATGGGTAACTAACTGGCTAGATTTCCCGTGTGGGCGTTTGTAAGATCCTAAATGGCTAGAAGAGGTGACTAGCCTAATAAAAATTCTACAAATTAACTAGAGCAAACTTGTTAATAGACAAATGACGTAAAAGCGGTTGCTCTAGCTCTACAGTTAGGCAAGCCTCCTATTTGCACAATTCTAGTTGAACTAATGTCTCTAACACAATCACAAGGCTATGTTGCTAGTTTACTCCTATGTGAGATCACTATACGACTAATTAATAAGAGCAACTTGCACAAGTAAAGCAACTAGAATCAACTAATCAACTACGCGCTACACAACCAAGCTACACAAGATATATGGAGCAAGATAAAAGCAACTAAGAGAGGTGAGCTTGTTATACCGACTTGTAGAGGCAATGAACCAATCAGCAATGGATATATACAATCACAATAGACAATATGAAGCCAATCACCAAAGGAGACAATGAACAAGTCGATTTGTTCACTCGGAGTTCACTTGTACACCGACAAGCTAGTCTCCGATTGTGTCGACCTTCACAAGGATGGCGCCCAAGCTAGATAGTGACACTTGCTAGCTCCAAGACCACCACTCACAAGTGAGGTACCCCAAGACATGACCAATCCACTAGAGTTGCAATTCGTCGCTCCGACGGGGATACACAAGAACCCCTCACAAATCATCCGGAGGTGGCCACGAACAATCTCCAACTCTTGCCAACGCCTCTACCAAATCACCAAGCCGGCTAGGAGCGGTGCCGTCCAAGGGCGAGAAGGATTTAGCTCGGCTACAAAGACCTTCAAGTGTCTCTAGATGCAAAACAAGCAAATGCACTTGAAATCTCTCCCAAATCTCTCAAAGGATGAGCACTCAAGCAAGTAGAGAGAGGGAGGGGAAAGCTCTAGCTCAAGAGTCTCTACATACAACATAAAAAGAACGAAAGTAAGACTGCCTAATGATGCGACAATCTTTGGTTTGTCCGCCTGCCCTCCCCACACACTACACCACAGCCCAAACTTGCGGCCGACCAAGGGTCGGTAAAAGTATCACAATAGCGTTGGACGGTCGGTCGCTACATATTAGTGACATACGGTCGGTCGCTATATCTTTTTTTCTCGTTGGGTGGTCGGACGGTATTTTTATTTCGACCCGCCGATAGACGGTCGGTCGTTAAATCGTATTTCTGCGTCGCCGGGTCGGTCGGTATATTGGATTCAGCATGCGCGCCCATGGTCGATCTGCTTCCGCGCAAAAAAATTAGCAGACCGCACTTGTTGGCGCCGCTCTATCTATTTTTGGCGCCTAAAATTTAGTAGACCCCACTTGTCGGTTAATAATAGTAAAGCAAACCCTGTCCATTCTTTCCTCCCCCGCCGCCCGCGGTCGAGTTCACACGGCCAAAAAAATCCCGTAGCGCTCCGTTCGCTCCCTCACCGCGGCGGCTCCCAGGTGCTCCCCAACCCGACGGCTTCCCGGCGCGCCCCAACGCCGGGCCGGGATCCAAATCGTGGCGGCTCCCGTGCTCCCCACCCCTCGCGGCTTCCCCGGCGCGCACCAACGCCGGACAGGATCCACATCGGCGGCCCCGGCGGCGCTCCGACAACCCTAGCGCTCAACAGCCCGGCGGCTCCTGTGTGCTCCCCCACCCCGGCAGCTTCCCGGCGCTCCACATCGAGGCGGCCACCCCGGCCCCCCCACCCCGGCGGCTCCCGGTGTCCTGCTGCCCCCCATCCAGCGGGCATACAAATCGAGCCTGTCCGGCGCCCTCCATCCAAATCCAGCCTGTTCCGCTCGTCTCCACGACCACGTAAGTTATTGCCTCCCATTTCATTCATCTTTGACAATGGTCAAGCTCCCTGTGGTGTTTTCCTTTGCTCTCTCTTCAACTGTTCGATGAAATGCTCAAGTGGAAATTCGTAAGGGCAAGGGTAAATTTCCAATAACATGAATTGTAAGGGTAATTCGAGTGATTGAAGCAATAGTGTTTTTAGTCATTGTTGCTCAAGTGGTTCTTTTCTTCCTGTTTTGTAACAGTTGGGACTTCTCCAAAGCACAGGACATTACATGAGGGAGTAGGAGTTGTGAGGTGTTGTTGTGCTGAAGGCAGGAGCAGATCTGGGAGGTTTCATCCTGCTGGAACCAGGAGTCAAGATCCGGTGTTCTGTGAACATTGTGCAAGTCATTGTTGTGTGCTGGGCTGGACCTAGAGGAAGTCATCGTGTTTGTGGATTTAAATCAAGAGGAACAGGTGATGCTCTCTCCCATTGTTATATATGATGTATTTGTAAACTTCAGGTGCGTTCATTTAGACAAAGCAGCTGTGAGCATGAACTAATTCAACGATTGGTCCACCATTGTTATCTACACTTTTAATACATGTTTTACTCATTTACATCTCAAGATGCTTTTGCTGTCCGAGATGAATCCACTGAATCAACTTTCATTGTATGCAGTCCGAAGTGAACTTCCTCCGGATGCTTTTGCATCCCAATCTGGTGAGGCTGCAGGGGTACTACTGGGAGGACAAAAAGCTCCCGCTGGTGTAGGAGTCCATGGCAACGGCAGGCAGCTTAGAGAACCATCTCTTGCGAAATGAGCCACACAGTAAGTCAAATTCCTATTGCACTATTCCTATTGCAATCTTTTATACAACACATGGCACGGTTCTGACTCATCTGAGATGCAATCTTTTATTTTCAGGTGGGAGGTAATGGCTAGAGGTAGCTTGATGCATGTAGGAAGCAGTTGGATCGAAGTGCGCATGGTCGGTGTATTATTTTGGACATCTTAACTAGAGGCGAATGCTTTTGTTAAGACTTGCTAGTGATGAGTTATTTTTTGTAATGAGTGCAAGCAAACCGTATGAGATGTGAGCTGTGCAACCGGTGCAACATCTTAGAGCTTGATAGCCAAACCGCATGCTGCCTTGATGTAATTAGTTTATGCAAGATTTGTGGAAAATTAATGACACAAGACAAATGGTTATGGCTATAATATATATAAGTGTTAGCTATGATATCATTGATGTGCTTTCTTGTCATGTCTGTATTGTTTGAAATGGAAATGTTAATTGTATGACTTGATTCTGAGATTAGTGCATAAACAAATGATATTATAAGCTGTTATTCCTTGGTAATCATAGTGGCTGATGGTTGGTCGCAACATAATATTTAGTGTCCAACCAATGGTCGCTATAGCTGTGTAAATAGCGTTGAACGGTTGGTCGCTATATCTTTCATGTTCTGTCGGACGGTCGGTCGCTATAGGTAAGGTCGGACGCTATAACTTATAGCGACGCCTTTTATTGCGACCGTTCAAGTTGGACGCTATATGTCTATAGTGACCGACCGTAGGTCGCTATATTGACTTATAGCGACCATCGGTAGGTCGCTATAGATGGGCTGTGGTGTAGTGACATGTGCGACACCCACCCCCCCCCCCCCCCCTCTCCTAATCCCCGTGGCGCCTGCCCTCCCTAGCTCCAAATTTAGAAGGACTGCATGTGACCCCCTCCCGCTCCTAATCCCCGTCGCGCCTACCTTCCCCGCTTCAAATTTAGAAGGACGTGATCACCGCATCGAAATATGGAAGGCCCCTCTCCCCGTTCCAAATTTAGAATGAAGTGATCACCGCATGCGAGATTTTATGTCGACCTGCGTTTAGAGTATCGCAGCGCCTCGCCTCGCCTGTTGTGCCATGTCCTCACACTGCCGGCAGCAAGAAGTCGACCCAGGCTGCTTCCACCCACGCCTGCAGTACTGCACGCTCGGATGTTGATCGCGGGAGGAATCCGGTGCTGGGGTCGCTGTTGGGTGCAGGACGTCCGATCCGTTCAAGATCGCCGCTAACAGATCATCAGCTTTGTCCAGGTTTTCCTCTTACTCTCTAACTGTTCCTTGCCTCCTGCAGGAAACCAATCTGCCGCCCGTCGGTCACGATTGGGAGCCAGGCAACGGCCGGCAAAAACCCATGGCCAGTCATCTTCTCCTTTTGGTCTTGATTCTTTGATTTCAGGTTCATCTCCTCACCAAACATCACGAGCAGCAAGTAGTATTGATAGTTATCAGATGTATTTAGAGATTTAAGTTTGCAGTCAAGATTCAGATGTTTACCTGGCTGGAAATCAGATGTATGACTACACTGGAAATTATTTCAGTTTGCACTTTTTTTATTACACTGGCATTGGGCATTTGCACCTTCAGACTTCTCTCACTGAATTGGTGTCCCCGTAACAGCAACACCAATCCAAATCTGTGGATTCATCTTTGTTTATTATTTGAACACTCTGTGCGAAGGCAGGCAAGGAAAAATGTGAGATGAGTTCTCACTAAAGTAAACCCTTGGAAAAAGAGGGAACGCAATAACTTTGAGCTCAATGTAGTAGACTGCTTATATTTTTAGCCTATTATTATACTGCCTCTCTTGGTGTTACCAGTAAAAAACAACTATGATCTCTATGTAGTGGACTGCTTGATTTGTTTGGGGATACAGCTTTGTACCAAGGGTTTACAATGATCCATGCGAATTGAGGGCAGCATTTTTAACAGTGATGTAATTTATTTGCAATATATAACTGTTGTAGAACAGTACTGTTGGATGGCATCAGAGTCATGCATCTGTTCCTTTGTATCTATGAATAATGTCTACTACGTTTTGTTTTTGCTTTGTTATGCAGGGAGGACACTAGCTACAACCACTGTGGTCCTATACGAGAAAAGTTCTGGGCTGCTACTGTGTTGTTGACAAGGTGACCATTAGTTTCCTACATGTCGGTCATGATTTGGCTTTAGTAGTGAGTTCATGTGTCTTCTCATATGGTAAATTGATCCTATAGTTGAGATCACCTAGACATACAATCCTTCTGAAGCATTCAGGAAATATCAAATCTTAGATGAAACATCAAATCTTAGATGAAACAAGCTAGAACGGACATGCAAGATCAAATCTATCTAGCATGGACTAAACTGATAACCCTCGACCACATGCTCTTGTTTTGCCCCCTCAAAGTTCTAATAGCAGTGCAATATTCAAGACTGGCTTAACAAAGTGCTTTGTATCTGTGAACTATTAAAATAAGTAGCATATGAAACAATAAAAAGTAGAGGTTACCAGAAACGATACAGAATCTATTACTTGCTCAGGGTCATATATTGTCTTAGACTCTTAGGCATGTTGATTCTGGAAACTGGATTAAAAATTGTCCTACAGTGGATTTCTTGAACATCAGTATTCCTTTTTAGTTCATCTCCTTCCTTTCCTGTGCAGAGCAGGTGACAACATATAAAGCAAAGGTGCTAAAACATAAGTATGATTCTAAAAAATTACAAGTTTTTTTGTTTACTATAGTTTCAATAAGTGATGGCAAACCATTTTCTTTTTTTGGGTCCTGAACTCAGGGTGTCATAATTTTTTCAGGTAAAATTAATACAACAGAGGAAAGTGAGTTCAGGACCTTCAGTTTGCACCAACATTTTTCAGGTAATCACCACAACATCAATAAGCTTTTGATTTTGTAAGATAACTGACAAATGATATTTGTTATCGAAAGCATTTACTTCTCTACGATATTGTCACAGTTCAACATGCCAAAACATCTCAAGGAGGCTAAATGCTTAGTGGGTTAGAGGGGCACGCCTCAACACACTCAAACTCAAAAGGAATCCTCACAGGATGGTATGAAGATGCGTCAGAACTTACTCGTGGATTTATTGGCGCACGAGAGATGGATATCGAAGATATCTTCCGGCCACTATAAAACATTACCTTAGTGGAATTACATAAAGACCCATAAAATAGAGTTTACAAACCCGTGAAATCCATGATTGATTGTGTCACTTTCACAGAAGTTGTTTGGATTAAATGCCTCTTTGATTGGATTAAATGTCACTTTAATATCATTGTTTAATTTTATAGTATTGCTTCTAAAATCATGTGATCCATGTTTTTTATATAAAAGTTAGTTACCCCGTAGCAACTCACGGGCATTTAACTAGTGTGTCAAATAATTCAAAAGTGTGAGAGACCCTCCCCTTGGTCGGCCATCCCACTTAAATAGGGTAGATTGGACCCCATCCCCAAAATTCTCTCGGGATGACCAGCGGACGCTGGCGCCATGCTAGTGGATGCGTCCGTCGTGGTGCGTCTGCTGCGTGGATGGTAGCCACGCATCTCGCTTTCAAACAACGTCGTTCAATCTTCATAACAGCCTAATGGTAATGTCGGTGCTAGATGTTAGTGGGGGCAGTAGACGCACGCACCGGACAAGCATATCCGGGCGTCCGCTGCCTCCAACGGTCAAGTCTCTAAAGGTCATGGGTGCACCGAATGAGACCACCAAACGCGTCGACTGCCCCAGCAAAAATATGATTAACGAGGGGAAATTTCTAGCAATTCCACTCGTTCCATGCCTGCACCAGGCCCATGGCCAGCACCAGCGGACGCAGGCAGGCGACATGTCTGCTGCCCCCTGTCGCAGCGTCCGCTTCCCCTTTTTGCTGCAAACCGAAACCACAACTTCTTCACCTTGCTTCACCAAGTATATAACTTCTCCAAGTTAGATTTTCACAACATTATGCAAGGTTAAAAGTTAGCTCTCTAAATCAAAGATGCATGCACACAATATTGGACCTAGAGGCATATGAAGATCGAGGTTTTGAAATAATTCCCCTCTTAGTAGTTTTCCTATCAATCCTAAATCACTCACACCCTCTATGGTGTCTTGAGTGGAAAACAAAATGACCCTATCAAAATATACCTTTGCCTTGAGCCCATTTTGTTTATCCATCTTGTTTTCCCAAGTCGATGCACTTGATCATCTTTTGGATCAACACCGTGCATCCACCATGATCAACATTTGTAACATGACTTGAGTAGGATTCATCTCATACTAGATAACACTTAAGCATAAAGATTAGACCTAGGTTGTTATTAATTACTCAAAACCAATCTAGAGATCTTTAATCACCCCCTTTTTGGTAATTGGTGACAACCCTCATAAAGATTTGATGATAAAGATTTTTGAACATATCATGTTTGTCCAAGCAAATTGTTCATGATTATAGGATTGGACAATCATCACAGGTTCGATTTTGGTAACATTAGCTCCCCTAATATGTGTCTAGAGATTGGAAATAAACTTTGCACATATGTGTGATTATAAATTGAGGGTGATGAGCAATGTTACCAAAATGATACTAAGGTGTAAGAAATGGACCTTTGAAGCATGATACCAATCAGAGTAGTCATTTACACCATTCTTAGCACCATGGATAACTAGACATTTCATCAAAACTCAATGTACCCCGTGAGATCAACATTATAAGCAAGGTACTTGAATTAAGTGCAGAATACAAAATGTCAAGCTATCTCCTATGCATGCTAGTTGATCATTCATCATTCAATTTACTACTAGCATACACCACATAGAGTAAATTGCACTATAGGTACTTAAACTTCTGATGGGTTCCCATCTAGGTACTCGAACTAACAAACATATCGTCTAGGTACTTAAACTTTGTGTCTCATGCACCAATGGTACAAAATACGTCACGCGTGCACCAGGAGCTGATGTGGCAAGCCAACTCACCCTACCAGGATGTACATTCCATGGAAAATGACTGTTGTACCCCTGCCTGATCTCTTTGTAGTCCACATGTCGAACCTGCTGGCCATGGCATGCTCGTCGCTTCATCCTCGTCATCACCTACGCGCACGACGACTGTAACCTACACCACAAGATCGACACATTACCAAGCCTCCACGACGGCCGCCGAGCCTGAGGCTACGAAGAGACGAGCCCCTCGGAGGCTCCAACCCACCCACCCTCGGGACACAGCACAAGCATCAATGCGACCTGGGACCTACTGTGCGCGTGGGTGGCCTCCACGCACAGGTTATTCTCACATGCGCTGGTAAGAGACCGGAAAGGAGCTCAATCCAATCATTCAGCATGTACGTACATGGAAGCAATCATCACCTACATACATGCATGGCAACTCCATGCATGGAAGCAATCCAACTAGAAGAAACAATAGCATGCCGACATGCCGTGGACGCCACTGATTTGGTTTGGCAGTCAGGGCGAGAGCTAGGCACGGCGTGCGCGGCAGTGGATCGCATGACCAAGTGCTATACACGACCACATACGATTCTTGATCGCGAGCTCAGGCCCAAGCGAGTGCGCCTTGCCGCGATCGGACTGCTGCTGCGGCCACGCCCATGGCTGCAAGCTCCAGGCCGCCATGCTGCCTACCCACAGCTGGCCATATGCACCTTGCGGCGCCGCGCCATTGCCACTGCCACGAAATGGCTGCGGCGCCAGGCCGCCCTGCTGACGCGCCATGCTTTCGGCCACGGCTAGCCCCATGAGCCATGGCTGAGCGTGCGCCCACCCGCACCAGGCATGCATCTTCCAATGGCATGGACAGAAGGTTGTAGCGAGAGGCACATGATGACAAGCAGGGTCCACATGGAAGTGAGATAGCCAGAGGGAGAAGATGGGCTCTAATTGATTAAGAAGGGGGCATAAGGGTCATTTCCATGGAATGTACATGGTGGCAGGTGAGTTGGCTCGCCACATTAGCTCCTATTGTACGCATGGAGAATTTTTGTACGTTTGGTGCACAAGATATATAGTTCTAGTACCCAGACAATACATTTTCCAGTTCGAGTACCTAGATGGGAACTCACCAAAAGTTTAAGTACCTACGCTGCAATTTACTCAATATGGAATTTAACTACATGTGCAATGAGCAAGTCATATGTTAGTGCACACATAAAATGCAATAATTTGTTTATGAGCTTGCTCCCCCTACTTGTGTTCTTAAAATTTTCTTTTATCTCTTTCAAATCCTTTATGCACTAATCTCTCTCCCTTTGTCAACAATTTTCACAAAAGCTATGATCAAGTTGTTTGATCGAGGAAAGATTAGTTGTCAAAATTTGGTCAAATTTGGATAGCTTGCCAAATATATATTTCTGTTTGAACCAAAGACAAGCCCATAAACATGTCATATGTCATCACTAGACCAATCAATACATATAAGCAATAGTGATGCCATACATACATTGAAATTCATTGATTTTCCATGAATGCATTCTAAAGAGTTATGCTATATGTCTATGTTTTCTAACAAGTCCTTATGTATCATGAATGACATGTCAAACAATTTCACCTTTGGTTTTGCTTGATGGAGGGGCATGTCATATATGTGTGGTGCATTCAACTCATGTTGGAGAAATCAAGAATGTTCAACTCATTTCTTAGCTTGCAAAACCTCTTCTCATCTGGTGGCTTGGTAAAAATGTCGGCTAGTTGATCTTCGGTGCTAATTGGATGAATATCAATGTCAGCCTTTGTTGATGGTCTCTTATGAAGTGATGCCGTATGTCAATGTCCTTGGTTCTTGTGTGTTGGACCAAGATTTGTGTCATCTTGCAAGCACTCTCATTGTCACAATACAATGGCACATGGTCATAATCAAATCCATAATCCTTCAAGGTTGATCTCATCCAAAACAATTGTGCACAATAACTACCAACACTAATGTATTCGGTCTCAGCAGTTGAAAGTTTCAAACTTGTTTTGCTTCTTTGATGACCATGATCCTAGAGATCTTCTAAGAAATTGACAAGTGCCACTTGTACTTCTATTAACTTTGCAACCCTCATAGTCGGAGTCCGAATATCCAATAAGCTCAAAACTAGACCCCTTAGGGTGCCTCAAAACAAAAACCGCTCTACTAATCTATTAGTAGGTTACTAATCCATTAGTAGGGGCGGCTGGTCTTGTGGGAGAAAAAGAACCAATGTAGGTGCTCTTTTAGAAATAGCCGCCCCTACTAAAAAATGAGACGTTCTTATAGCGGCTCTTTGTAGTAGTGGTGAGACCGTGCTCACAGCGCAATATCTGTCAGCCTCAACTCTTTTTCAAACTGCAGCTTCCCGCCCCACTTTCTCAAGCAACAGCTGAATTCACGTCAGAACACATGCACAATGACGATTATCCCAACACCAGAGGCTAAAGAACAATCGATCACAAGAGGTTATGCTTAAGTAACAAGGCTACAGCTGGTTTATTGTTTTGTTTACCACACAGTTGAACAACGTCAGAGTGTCAGACACAGCTTTGGAAGTTGTAACACATAGGAATTATTGAATTAGTTTCAAAAGCATCATTAGCTGCTTGGTTTTACCGGATCACATTCACATGCATTTATCAGAGGCTAAAGAACAATTGATCACACCGCACGTTGAGCGCACACTATGCGTAACAATGCTTGCCCATTTTCCTGTAAGAACAATCTGATGACCTTTGAAAGTTGCAACACATTTTCTGTCTCCATGTTGGGCATTCTAGTCTCCAGTGAGCTATATAAACAGTTAAACACACAGAATCAGTCTCACACAAGTTAAGCAAAAGGACCTTCCATATTAACTGCCTCCATCCAAGCTAGCCAACCATCATCAATGGAACCCAAACTGTACTCGCATAACATTGGCGCCCTGGTCCTGGCCTTCGTGGTCGCGTTGCTTCTGGCATCGTCGATGGCGATGGCGGCTTACAGCGAGGCATAGCGTACATCGACTACCAGCCCGAGCGGACTGGTTGCGGGACACCGTAAACTGCCGAGCTTGGACAATGAGAACTACCAACTGGCGTTCGGCAACGGCATCGGTGGGCGGAGTTCTCGCGGGGACTGTGGACCATATACCGGGGACTGCGGGGTGCCATCGGTGCTTGCAGGTGACGACGCAGCGACAGGGGGCGACGCCTCAGTGACGGTGAGGATCATAGAAATCTGCAACTTCGACCCTGGCGAAGACCGGTGATTTGGATGGACAAGGTCGCGTTCGACCAGATCGACACCGACGGCCAGGGCGCTGCTTTGGGTGGACAAGGAACCGCTCAGCTCAAGGTGAACTACGAGATCACCGACTGCCAAGACCCTGAGTAGCATGTATGCATTTCTTTTTATACTCCGACTGCAATAATTAGCTAACCGCTCTTTCTTAATTATAATAAGGTTTTCTAGATGTATAGTTTTTACTATACATTCAGATATATTTAGAGCGGAGGAAGTACCAAGCTTTTCGATAATCTATATCTATATACCGATACTTTTATATATAAATAAAGAGGCAAAATTTCTGGCCATTTTTTTTCATACATCCGTCTTTTTTGTTCGTCTCCCTCTAACTACCGGGAAACAAGAGTTTCTTCTTTTCGGACTTATATATATAATAATCAGTGTTCATATGTCAAGACATATCCAATCATACGCTCAAGTCTCATATGAATGTGTTCATACAAGATACACCAACTAACATCTGGCTACGACATGGGAGTACAAACCTCATAGGAACTGAGTTCTGTTTTGTACTTCCACTACTTATTATAGTTGTAATAAATAAATTATCTAAAACTTATATATGGGAAACCCCAAGTTAGGAGTTCTCTACCCAGTGGTAAAGCCACGTTACCAGAAACTCCTTCATTGCCTTCGCATTCGTTCCCCACCCGTCATCCAGCACGTTTGTTTCCGTCCGTCCCGTTTCCCCACCCCACGCGTGCCAGCCGTTCTTCCCGTCTGCGTCGTAGCTCCCGCCCCATATCCGTTTCCCTTCCGTGATC